>CAJNDS010001147.1:619712-843981 GCA_905221605.1 Symbiodinium natans | reverse complement strand
CTGTTGCTCAGGGCACCTTGCAGCAAGCGCTTGCCTGGAGAGTTGTTGAAGCTCACCATCTCCGTCCAGTTGGAGCTGTTGCCCAGGGCACCTCGCAGCAAGCGATTGCCCGGAGTGTAGTTGAAGCTCAACATCTCCGTCCAGTTGGAGCTGTTGCCCAGGGCACCTTGCAGCAAGCGCTTGCCCGGAGTGTTGTTGAAGCTCACCATCTCCGTCCAGTTGGAGCTGTTGCTCAGGGCACCTTGCAGCAAGCGCTTGCCCGGAGTGTTGTTGAAGCTCACCCTCTCCGTCCAGTTGGAGCTGTTGCCCAGGGCACCTTGCAGCAAGCGCTTGCCCGGAGTGTTGTTGAAGCTCACCATCTCCGTCCAGTTGGAGCTGTTGCCCAGGGCACCTTGCAGCAAGCGCTTGCCCGGAGTGTTGTTGAAGCTCACCATCTCCGTCCAGTTGGAGCTGTTGCCCAGGGCACCTTGCAGCAAGCGCTTGCCTGGAGTGTTGTTGAAGCTCACCATCTCCGTCCAGTTGGAGCTGTTGCCCAGGGCACCCTGCAGCAAGCGCTTGCCCGGAGTGTTGTTGAAGCTCACCATCTCCGTCCAGTTGGAGCTGTTGCCAAGGGAACCCTGCAGCACTCGCGAACTCGTGGCATTGCTCAGAGTGGCCTGGGCTCCGGCCACCGCAATCAGAGCTGCTAGAACTGGCAGCATGGCGGCGAACTTGACGTAGCTTCTTCTCAGGACTGTAAGCTACAAAGCAAAAACTGCGTCGGAAGTTCAGCAGAGGCATCCTGAAAAAGCGAGATTTTGGCATGCCGCATGTCACCCCGAATGACCAAGGAACTGAAGTAGCCAAGTTCTGAAGAAAATGACAGAGAAACACAAAACGCCCCTTCTCCCCCTTCTTACTTCGGAACGTAGCTTAAGTCGAAAGAACATCACCCAGGCCCGCTCCAAGGCATGCGGCTGCCCAAGGCCTTGTGCCCCGGAATGCTCCTTGCAGCGCCCCGAGAGGCCTGATCTGTTTGCTGGCTTTGCTGTGGCTGTTTGAAGGGCGACGGCAGGCGGAACCACTAGCAAACAAAAACACCGAAGTTCCGTAGCCTTTCGTGAGCTCCGTATTTGCGTAACTGCGAATACAGATTCGATGAAGGGCCATGAAGGGCCCCTCCGCATCCTTGTTGCCCGAAGCTTGCCTAAAGTTCTCGCTATCCACATCACTGGGTCCCCATCACTCACACCCTCATCTTTGCGGAAGGCCGGCTGTACTGCAAGCCCTGTAAGCCAACACAGCCAAAGCCACGCAAGAGTGCATCAGAAAATCCTGCTCGTAGTCTCATGTGCAATAGAACACGCGGCAAGCCGCCCACCAACCTAACAAGAAATCTCAGCACCGAAGCCCTGCCACCACAAATTCCGGAAAGCCCCAAGCCCCCAACGGTTCTAACGCTGAGGGGCTCTCCTACAACGAGACACCATAACGAGACTGAATTGCGATGGGCAGCCTATGGCAC
Organism: Symbiodinium natans; assembly: GCA_905221605.1. Lineage (NCBI taxonomy): Eukaryota > Dinophyceae > Suessiales > Symbiodiniaceae > Symbiodinium > Symbiodinium natans. The sequence goes on along the minus strand of CAJNDS010001147.1, from coordinate 842,477 downwards.
CCTAAACCCAACGTGGGCCCATGCAGTCTGACATAGCACAATGGCACTGAATCCCCACACCCTTCAACCCCCTTGAGCAGCTCAACCCGAACCAGCCTGAGCCCAACTTTGGGACCGCCATAGAGGAAGTCAGGCAGTTCAGCACAAGGCGAACCATGTGGCCTTGCACAAAACGACATCTAAGCTTGACAAAGCTTGACAAAGGCTTTTCCATTTCGAGAAACTTGGGCTGCAGGAATTGGGCTTTTTTTGGGACAAGCCGTGCGCGCCACGTAGAGATCTGCGTGTTCATCCCTTCTTCGACGCTGTACGACCTGTTGGTTGTTCGTTCCTTGTGTTTGATGCATGGAAGGGAACACTGCTCACGAACCTCCAGCCCATGCGCAGGTGAAAACCACAAAGCAAGAGAAGGTGCTCCATCAGAACCTCCCATTCATTCTAGGGAACCCCCTTCGGCTCAACTCATTTCCCAAGGCCAGCTGGGAGTGCTCCTCTCACGCACTCCAAAGCCGAAGCCTTGAACCAACAGCTCACCAGCTTACGAGAGCCCAAGAAATTGCGACAAGATCCTAACCTCAACGCCCCTCGTAAGCCCAAGTAAACACGAAAACCCGCCGAGACTCCAAAGGCATCGAAGACTTACCTTTGGGCGTTCAGGGCTGCGGCTACAAGTTTGACATATCCCCTCCCCAAGCAGATTCAAGAATCCTAAAGTCACATGAGCTGAGAGGCAGTGTCCGGGCGAAGGATGGGCGAAGGATGTGCTCAGCTGCAGGACCTTCCGGGATCGCCATCCAACAGCCAAACTGAAAAATAGGGCCATATCCATATTATAATATATCATGAGCATCTATGAGTCATTGGAGCTGCGCTATCGGCGTCGTGACACATCTTGCTCGGCTCTTTTGCTCCAGCCGCGGAATAACGCTGGAAAGGCATCGAAGCGCTGTACATGCCATGCAGAATGACGGCCTGCGCAGAAACACTTGCGTCTGAGTCTGAATCTCGCTTTGGCATGGTGCAAGATGTCAAGCTGCCCAAGGTCTAGCACTGCGTCCGTCGTCCTCTTTGCCTAGCGGGCCCAAGACCCGCGACGCCAGCAGGCGAAATTCTCAAAGATGTCATGCAGAAACAGGAGACTCAGCGTCTATAGGCGGCGGAAAGCGTAAGTGTATGTACGCTGCCAAATGCTGCCAAAACGTGTGAATTAGGCGAAAATCTCTGTGTTCGTCTTCGCTCGCTGTGGCAACGATAAAGTATGGACGCTGTGCAGACCGAGAGATGACGCGAGATACGCACAATGCTCACATCAGCCCGAGGCTACGAAGAACGCGAAAAGGCAAAGACTCAGTGCTCCCTTCCCGGCGCTGGAGGAATCGACCTTCAGAATGCTGCGCCACGCGGGAGCTGTTGCCCAGAGTGTTGTTGAAGCTCACCATCTCCGTCCAGTTGGAGCTGTTGCCCAGGGCACCTTGCAGCAAGCGCTTGCCCGGAGTGTTGTTGAAGCCCGCCATCTCCGTCCAGTTGGAGCTGTTGCCCAGGGCACCTTGCAGCAAGCGCTTGCCCGGAGTGTTGTTGAAGCTCACCATCTCCGTCCAGTTGGAGCTGTTGCCCAGGGCACCTTGCAGCAAGCGCTTGCCCGGAGTGTTGTTGAAGCTCACCATCTCCGTCCAGTTGGAGCTGTTGCCCAGGGCACCTTGCAGCAAGCGCTTGCCCGGAGTGTTGTTGAAGCTCACCATCTCCGTCCAGTTGGAGCTGTTGCCCAGGGCACCTTGCAGCAAGCGCTTGCCCGGAGTGTTGTTGAAGCTCACCATCTCCGTCCAGTTGGAGCTGTTGCCCAGGGCACCTTGCAGCAAGCGCTTGCCCGGAGTGTTGTTGAAGCTCACCATCTCCGTCCAGTTGGAGCTGTTGCCCAGGGCACCTTGCAGCAAGCGCTTGCCCGGAGTGTTGTTGAAGCTCAACATCTCCGTCCAGTTGGAGCTGTTGCCCAGAGCACCTTGCAGCAAGCGCTTGCCCGGGGTGTTGTTGAAGCTCACCATCTCCGTCCAGTTGGAGTTGTTGCCCAGGGCACCTTGCAGCAAGCGCTTGCCCGGAGTGTTGTTGAAGCTCACCATTTCCGTCCAGTTGGAGCTGTTGCTCAGGGCACCTTGCAGCAAGCGCTTGCCTGGAGAGTTGTTGAAGCTCACCATCTCCGTCCAGTTGGAGCTGTTGCCCAGGGCACCTCGCAGCAAGCGATTGCCCGGAGTGTAGTTGAAGCTCAACATCTCCGTCCAGTTGGAGCTGTTGCCCAGGGCACCTTGCAGCAAGCGCTTGCCCGGAGTGTTGTTGAAGCTCACCATCTCCGTCCAGTTGGAGCTGTTACCCAGGCCACCTTGCAGCAAGCGCTTGCCCGGAGTGTTGTTGAAGCTCACCATCTCCGTCCAATTGGAGCTGTTGCCCAAGGCACCTTGCAGCAAGCGCTTGCCCGGAGTGTTGTTGAAGCTCACCATCTCCGTCCAGTTGGAGCTGTTGCCCAGGGCACCTTGCAGCAAGCGCTTGCCCGGATTGTTGTTGAAGCTCACCATCTCCGTCCAGTTGGAGCTGTTGCCCAGGGCACCTTGCAGCAAGCGCTTGCCCGGAGTGTTGTTGAAGCTCGCCATCTCCGTCCAGTGGGAGCTGTTGCCCAGGGCACCTTGCAGCAAGCGCTTGCCCGGAGTGTTGTTGAAGCTCACCATCTCCGTCCAGTTGGAGCTGTTGCCCAGGGCACCTTGCAGCAAGCGCTTGCCCTGGAGTGTGTGGTTGAAGCTCACCATCTCCGTCCAGTTGGAGCTGTTGCCCAGGGCACCTTGCAGCAAGCGCTTGCCCGGAGTGCTTGTTGAAGCTCACCATCTCCGTCCAGTTGGAGCTGTTGCCCAGGGCACCCTGCAGCAAGCGCTTGCCCGGAGTGTTGTTGAAGCTCACCATCTCCGTCCAGCTGGAGCTGTTGCCCAGGGCACCTTGCAGCATTCGCTTGCCCGGAGTGTTGTTGAAGCTCACCATCTCCGTCCAGTTGGAGCTGTTGCCCAGAGCACCTTGCAGCAAGCGCTTGCCCGGAGTGTTGTTGAAGCTCACCATCTCCGTCCAGTTGGAGCTGTTGCCCAGGGCGCCTTGCAGCAAGCGCTTTCCCGGAGTGTTGTTGAAGCTCACCATCTCCGTCCAGTTGGAGCTGTTGCCCAGGGCACCTTGCAGCAAGCGCTTGCCCGGAGTGTTGTTGAAGCTCACCATCTCCGTCCAGTTGGAGCTGTTGCCCAGGGCACCTTGCAGCAAGCGCTTGCCTGGAGTGTTGTTGAAGCTCACCATTTCCGTCCAGTTGGAGCTGTTGCCCAGGGCACCCTGCAGCAAGCGCTTGCCCGCAGTGTTGTTGAAGCTCACCATCTCCGTCCAGTTGGAGCTGTTGCCCAGGGCACCTTGCAGCATTCGCTTGCCCGGAGTGTTGTTGAAGCTCACCATCTCCGTCCAGTTGGAGCTGTTGCCCAGGGCACCTGCAGCAAGCGATTGCCCGGAGTGTTGTTGAAGCTCACCATCTCCGTCCAGTTGGAGCTGTTGCCAGGGCACCTTGCAGCAAGCGCTTGCCCGGAGTGTTGTTGAAGCTCACCATCTCCGTCCAGTTGGAGCTGTTGCCCAGGGCACCTTGCAGCAAGCGCTTGCCCGGAGTGTTGTTGAAGCTCACCATCTCCGTCCAGTTGGAGCTGTTGCCCAGGGCACCTTGCAGCAAGCGCTTGCCCGGAGTGTTGTTGAAGCTCACCATCTCCGTCCAGTTGGAGCTGTTGCCCAGGGCACCTTGCAGCAAGCGCTTGCCCGGAGTGTTGTTGAAGCTCACCATCTCCGTCCAGTTGGAGCTGTTGCCCAGGGCACCCTGCAGCAAGCGCTTGCCCGGAGTGTTGTTGAAGCTCACCATCTCCGTCCAGTTGGAGCTGTTGCTCAAGGCACCTTGCAGCATTCGCTTGCCCGGAGTGTTGTTCAAGCTCACCATTTCCGTCCAGTTGGAGTTGTTGCCCAGGGCACCTTGCAGCAAGCGCTTGCCCGGAGTGTTGTTGAAGCTCGCCATCTCCGTCCAGTTGGAGCTGTTGCCCAGGGCACCTTGCAGCAATCGCTTGCCCGGAGTGTTGTTGAAGCTCACCATCTCCGTCCAGTTGGAGCTGTTGCCCAGGGCACCTTGCAGCAAGCGCTTGCCCGGAGTGTTGTTGAAGCTCACCATCTCCGTCAAGTTGGAGCTGTTGCTCAGGGCACCTTGCAGCAAGCGCTTGCCCGGAGTGTTGTTGAAGCTCACCATCTCGGTCCAGTTGGAGCTGTTGCCCAGGGTACCTTGCAGCAAGCGCTTGCCCGGAGTGTTGTTGAAGCTCACCATCTCCGTCCAGTTGGAGCTGTTGCCCAGGGCACCCTGCAGCAAGCGCTTGCCCGGAGTGTGGTTGAAGCTCACCATCTCCGTCCAGTTGGAGCTGTTGCTCAGGGCACCTTGCAGCAAGCGCTTGCCTGGAGTGTTGTTGAAGCTCACCATCTCCGTCCAGTTGGAGCCGTTGCCCAGGGAACCTTGCAGCACTCGCGAACTCGTGGCATTGCTCAGAGTGGCCTGGGCTCCGGCCACCGCAATCAGAGCTGCTAGAATTGGCAGCATGGCGGTGAACTTGACGTAGCTTCTTCTCAGGACTGTAAGCTGCAAAGCAAAAACTGCGTCGGAAGTTCAGCAGAGGCATCCTGAAAAAGCGAGATACTTGGCATGCCGCATGTCACCCTGCATGACCAAGAAACCGAAGTAGCCAAGTTCTGAAAAAAGGCAGAGGAACACAAATCGCCTACGTGATAAAGTGCAGTCCCTGCTCTCTCTCCCTTCTTACTTCGAGAACGTAGCTTAAGTCGAAAGCAATGCGTAAGAACAGCAACCAGGCCTGCTCCAGGGCATGCGGCTGCCCAAGGCGCCTTTGCGCCCCGGACCTTGCAGCGCCCCGAGAGGCCTGATCTGTTTGCTGGCTTTGCTGCGGCTGTTTGAAGGGCGACGGCAGGCGGAACCACTAGCAAACAAAAACACCGAAGTTCCGTTGCCTTTCGTGAGCTCTGTATTTCCGTAACTGCGAATACAGATTCGATGAAGGAAGACGATATAGAGCTCGACATTTGCACGTGGTCTCATGCCGATTATCGATCCCCTGTCGCGGTGAACTGCGCCCCTGAGCATCCTTGTTGCCCGAAGCTTGCCTAAAATTCTCGCGAGCCACGGCGCTTCTCCCTCCTCATCACTCACACCCTCATCTTGCGGAAGGCCGGCTGTACTGCAAGCCCTCTAAGCCAACGCAGCCGAAGCCACGCAAGAGCACATTTGAAAATCCTGCTCGTAGTCTCATGTACAATAGAACACGCGGCAAGCCGCCCCTCGGATTCAATGAAGCGACTCCAACCCGAACAAGCAATCTCAGCACCGAAGCCCTGCCACCACAAATTCCGGAAAGCAACCCCCAACGGTTCTAACGCTGAGGGGCTGTCCTACAACGAGACACCATAACGAGACTGAATTGCGATGGGCAGCCTATGGCACCCTAAACCCAACGTGGGCCCCAGCAGTCTGAAACCGCATAGCACAATGGCACTGAATCCCCACACCCTTCAACCCAGAAAACCTTCAGAATCTGTAACAGCTCAACCCGAACCAGCCTGAGGCCAAAGCTTGGGAACCACTATAGAGGAAGTCAGGACGGCCAGTTCAGCGCAAGGCGGATGCCAGCTTGCCAAAGACCATGTGGCCTTGCACACAATGACATCTAAGCTTGACAGTGGCTTTTCCATTTCGAGAAATTTGGACTGAAGGAATTGGGGTAAACGATGGAAGAGTGAAGGTGTTTTTGGGACAAGTCGTGCCCCGAGTAAAGATTTACGTTTTGGCGTTCGCCTCGCGCTGTCCAAAGTCATGCGCACCAGATGATATCCCGAAGGATCGCGGCCCAACCTCCCGATGTTGAATGCATTCAGTCGACGCCGCGCGACCTGTTTTGTTGCTTGTTCGTTGCTTGCGTTGATGCTTGGAAGGGGAACACTGCTCGCAAACTCCAGCCTATGCGCAGGTGAAACAACAAAACGAAAGGAAGGGTTTCGGAGCGCTCCTCTCACGCAAGATTCCCAAAGCGTTGAACCAACAGCTCCTCAGCTTACGAGAGTCAGACAAGCCGCGACACTCCAAACCTCAACGAGCCTCGCAAGCCCAAGTAAACACGAAAACCCGCCAGGACTGCAAAGGCATCAAAGTCCGTAACAAAAAGAGAGTTGAAAGAGTATCTCTCGAGTACCTGACTTATACCTTTGGGTGTTCAGGCCCTAAACCCTAAACCCTGAAAAACCCTAAACCCTAAACCCTAAACCCAAACCCGAAACCCTAAACCCTAAAAACCCTAAACCCTAAACCCTAAACCCTAAACCCTAAACCCTAAACCCTAAACCCTAAACGCGACAAGTTTTACCTATCCCCACCCCAACAAAGCAAGACCCATCATCAAGATTCATCAAGGCCGCGAAATCCTGCAGTCTTGTCGTTCTTATCTGGGATCCCGCTTTTGGAGGCTGGAGGCCCTCGCAAGTAAGATGAGCTCCGTTTCTGTAAGCACGTGAAGCAAAACTTGATCTGAAACGCTGCACAACCGCTGCACGCCTCGTTCTCCCGTTGCCAAATGCTGTTGGAGCAACATGGGGCAACTGGCCTCGGAAGACACTAGGGATTGCACGAACAAACGATCCAAGTCTTGAGGCTCCCCGTACGAAGCCGCGCCCGCAAGGGATAGCGCTTCTGCAGGGCCATATATGCAACCCTCGCAAGACAGGATCCATGGGCCTGTTAAAAAACCAGAAGGACACTCATGCCGGGATTCCTAAAATAGGTACTGTATGTCCCCCGGCACCAGAAATAGCACGAATCCTACAGTCACATGAGCTGAGGCAGTGTCCGGGCGAAGGATGTGCTCAGCTGCAGGACCTTCCAGGATCGCGATCCAACAGCCAAAAAAAAATAGGGCCATATCCATATATCATGAGCATCTCTGGTCATTGGAGCTGTGCTATTGGCGTCGTGACACATCTTGCTCGGCTCTTTTGCTCCAGCCGCGGCAATATCGCTGGAAAGGCATCGAAGCGCTGTACATGCCATGCAGAATGACGGCCTGCGCAGAAACACTTGCGTCTGAGTCTGAATCTCGCTTTGGCATGGTGCAAGAATGTCAAGCTGCCCAAGGTCTAGCTCTGCGTCCGTCGTCCTCTTTGCCTAGCGGGCCCCAGACCCACGACGACGCCAGCAGGCGAAATTCTCAAAAATGTCATCCAGTGCAGAAACAGGAGACTCAGCGTCTAGGCGGCGGAAAGCGTAAGTGTATGTACGCTGCCAAATGCTGCCAAAACGTGTGAATTAGGCGAAAAATCTCTGTGTTCGTCTTCGCTCGCTGTGGCAACGATAAAGTATGGACGCTGCACAGACCGAGAGATGACGCGAGATACGCACAATGCTCACATCAGCCCGAGGCTACGAAGAACGCGAAAAGGCAACGACTCAATGCTCCCTTCCCGGCGCTGAAGGAATCGACCTTCAGAATGCTGCGCCACGCGGGAGCTGTTGCCCAGAGTGTTGTTGAAGCTCACCATCTCCGTCCAGTTGGAGCTGTTGCCCAGGGCACCTTGCAGCAAGCGCTTGCCCGGGGTGTTGTTGAAGCTCGCCATCTCCGTCCAGTTGGAGCTGTTGCCCAGGGCACCTTGCAGCAAGCGCTTGCCCGGGGTGTTGTTGAAGCTCGCCATCTCCGTCCAGTGGGAGCTGTTACCCAGGGCACCTTGCAGCAAGCGCTTGCCCGGGGTGTTGTTGAAGCTCACCATCTCCGTCCAGTTGGAGCTGTTGCCTAGGGCACCCTGCAGCAAGCGCTTGCCGGGGGTGTTGTTGAAGCTCACCATCTCCGTCCAGTTGGAGCTGTTACCCAGGGCACCTTGCAGCAAGCGCTTGCCCGGAGTGTTGTTGAAGCTCACCATCTCCGTCCAGTTGGAGCTGTTGCCCAGGGCACCCTGCAGCAAGCGCTTGCCCGCAGTGTTGTTGAAGCTCACCATCTCCGTCCAGTTGGAGCTGTTGCCCAGGGCACCTTGCAGCAAGCGCTTTCCCGGAGTGTTGTTGAAGCTCACCATCTCCGTCCAGTTGGAGCTGTTGCCCAGGGCACCTTGCAGCAAGCGCTTGCCCGGAGTGTTGTTGAAGCTCACCATCTCCGTCCAGTTGGAGCTGTTGCCTAGGGTACCCTGCAGCAAGCGCTTGCCCGGAGTGTTGTTGAAGCTCACCATCTCCGTCCGGTTGGAGCTGTTGCCTAGGGTACCTTGCAGCAAGCGCTTGCCGGGGGTGTTGTTGAAGCTCACCATCTCCGTCCAGTTGGAACGGTTGCCCAGTGTACCTTGCAGCAAGCGCTTGCCCGGAGTGTTGTTGAAGCTCACCATCTCCGTCCAGTTGGAGCTGTTACCCAGGCCAGCTTGCAGCAAGCGCTTGCCCGGAGTGTTGTTGAAGCTCACCATCTCTGTCCAATTGGAGCTGTTGCCCAGTGCGCCTTGCAGCAAGCGCTTTCCCGGAGTGTTGTTGAAGCTCACCATCTCCGTCCAGTTGGAGCTGTTGCCCAGGGCACCTTGCAGCAAGCGCTTGCCCGGAGTGTTGTTGAAGCTCACCATCTCCGTCCAGTTGGAGCTGTTGCCCAGGGCACCTTGCAGCAAGCGCTTGCCGGGAGTGTTGTTGAAGCTCACCATCTCCGTCCAGTTGGAGCTGTTGCCCAGGGCACCTTGCAGCAAGCGCTTGCCTGGAGTGTTGTTGAAGCTCACCATCTCCGTCCAGTTGGAGCTGTTGCCCAGGGCACCCTGCAGCAAACGCTTGCCCGCAGTGTTGTTGAAGCTCACCATCTCCGTCCAGTTGGAGCTGTTGCCCAGGGCACCCTGCAGCAAGCGATTGCCCGGAGTGTGGTTGAAGCTCACCATCTCCGTCCAGTTGGAGCTGTTGCTCAGGGCACCTTGCAGCAAGCGCTTGCCTGGAGTGTTGTTGAAGCTCACCATCTCCGTCCAGTTGGAGCTGTTGCCCAGGACACCCTGCAGCAAGCGCTTGCCCGCAGTGTTGTTGAAGCTTACCATCTCCGTCCAGTTGGAGCTGTTGCCCAAGGCACCTTGCAGCAAGCGCTTACCCGAAGTGTTGTTGAAGCTCACCATCTCCGTCCAGTTGGAGCTGTTGCTCAGGGCACCTTGCAGCAAGCGCTTGCCTGGAGTGCTGTTGAAGCTCACCATCTCCGTCCAGTTGGAGCTGTTGCCCAAGGCACCTTGCAGCAAGCGCTTGCCCGGAGTGTTGTTGAAGCTCACCATCTCCGTCCAGTTGGAGCTGTTGCCCAGGGCACCTTGCAGCAAGCGCTTGCCCGGGGTGTTGTTGAAGCTCAACATCTCCGTCCAGTTGGAGCTGTTGACCAGGGCACCTTGCAGCAAGCGCTTGCCCGGAGTGTTGTTGAAGCTCACCATCTCCGTCCAGTTGGAGCTGTTGCCCAGGGCACCTTGCAGCAAGCGCTTGCCCGGAGTGTTGTTGAAGCTCACCATCTCCGTCCAGTTGGAGCCGTTGCCCAGGGTACCTTGCAGCACTCGCGAGCTCGTGGCATTGCTCAGAGTGGCCTGGGCTCCGGCCAGCGCAATCAGAGCTGCTAGAACTGGCAGCATGGCGGCGAACTTGACGTAGCTTCTTCTCAGGACTGTAAGCTGCAAAGCAAAAACTGCGTCGGAAGTTCTCCTGAAAAAGCGAGATGCTTGGCATGCCGCATGCCACCCTGCATGACCAAGGAACTGAAGTAGCCAAGTTCTGAAGAAAATGGCAGAGAAACACAAAACGCCCCTTCTATCCCTTCTTACTTCGAGAACGTAGCGAAAGTCGAAAGCAACGCGTAAGAACATCAACCAGGCCTGCTCCAGGGCATGCGGCTGCCCAAGGCGCCTTGTCCCGAGAGGTAGCAAACCAAAACACCGAAGTTCCGTGGCCTTTCGTGAGCTCTGTATTTACGTAACTGCGAACGCATGTTCGATGAAGGAAGACGATATAGAGCTCGACATTTGCACGTGGTCTCACGCCGATTATCGATCCCCTGTCGCGGTGAACTGCGCCCCTGAGCATCCTTGTTGCCCGAAGCTTGCCTAAAATTCTCACGAGCCACGGCGCTTCTCCCTCCTCATCACTCACACCCTCATCTTGCGGAAGGCCGGCTGTACTGCAAGCCCTCTAAGCCAACGCAGCCGAAGCCACGCAAGAGCACATTTGAAAATCCTGCTCGTAGTCTCATGTACAATAGAACACGCGGCAAGCCGCCCCTCGGATTCAATGAAGCGACTCCAACCCGAACAAGCAATCTCAGCACCGAAGCCCTGCCACCACAAATTCCGGAAAGCAACCCCCAACGGTTCTAACGCTGAGGGGCTGTCCTACAACGAGACACCATAACGAGACCGAATTGCGATGGGCAGCCTATGGCACCCTAAACCCAACGTGGGCCCATGCAGTCTGAACCCGCATAGCACAATGGCACTGAATCCCCACACCCTTCAACCCAGAAAACCTTCAGAATCTGCAACAGCTCAACCCGAACCAGCCTGAGGCCAAAGCTTGGGAACCACTATAGAGGAAGTCAGGACGGGCAGTTCAGCGCAAGGCGGATGCCAGCTTGCCAAAGACCATGTGGCCTTGCACACAATGACATCTAAGCTTGACAGTGGCTTTTCCATTTCGAGAAATTTGGACAGAAGGAATTGGGGTAAACGATGGAAGAGTGAAGGTGTTTTTGGGACAAGTCGTGCCCCGAGTAAAGATTTACGTTTTGGCGTTCGCCTCGCGCTGTCCAAAGTCATGTGCACAAGATGAAATCCCGAAGGATCGCGGCCCAACCTCCCGATTTTGAGTGTATTCCTTCGACGCCGCGCGACCTGTTTTGTTGCTTGTTCGCTGCTTGCATTGATGCTTGGAAGGGGAACACTGCTCGCAAACTCCAGCCTATGCGCAGGTGAAACAACAAAACGAAAAGAAGGGTGATCCATCAGAACCTCCCATTCGGAGCGCTCCTCTCACGCAAGATTCCCAAAGCGTTGAACCAACAGCTCCTCAGCTTACGAGAGTCAGACAAGCCGCGACACTCCAAACTTCCACGAGCCTCGCAAGCCCAAGTAAACACGAAAACCCGCCGGGACTGCAAAGGCATCAAAGTCCGTAACAAAAAAGAGAGTTGAAAGAGTATCTCTCGAGTACCTGACTTATACCTTTGGGTGTTCAGGCCGTTAAGGGCGACAAGTTTTACCTATCCCCACCCCAACAAAGCAAGACCCATCATCAAGATTCATCAAGGCCGCGAAATCCTGCAGTCTTGTCGTTCTTATCTGGGATCCCGCTTTTGGAGGCTGGAGACCCTCGCAAGTAAGATGAGCTCCGTTTCTGTAAGCACGTGAAGCAAAACTTGCTCTGAAACGCTGCACAACCGCTGCACGCCTCGTTCTCCCGTTGCGAAATGCTGTTGGAGCAACATGGAGCAACTGGCCTCGGAAGACACCAGGCATTGCACGAACAAACGATTGAGGCGCCCCGTACGAAGCCGCGCCCGCAAGGGATTGCGCTTCTGCAGCGCCATATACCCTCGCAAGACAGGATCCATGGGCCTGTTAAAAAACCAGAAGGACACTCATGCCGGGATTCCTAAAATAGGTACTGTATGGTACTGTATGTCCCCCGGCACCAGAAATACCACGAATCCTACAGTCACATGAGCTGAGGCAGTGTCCGGGCGAAGGATATGCTCAGCTGCAGGACCTTCCAGGATCGCGATCCAACAGCCAAACTGAAAAAAGGGCCATATCCATATATCATGAGCATCTATGGTCATTGGAGCTGTGTCGTGACAAATCTTGCTCGGCTCTTTTGCTCCAGCCGCGGCAATATCGCTGGAAAGGCATCGAAGCGCTGTACATGCCATGCAGAATGACGGCCTGCGCAGAAACACTTGCGTCTGAGTCTGAATCTCGCTTTGGCATTGTGCAAGAATGTCAAGCTGCCCAAGGTCTAGCAGTGCGTCCGTCGTCCTCTTTGCCTAGCGGGCCCAAGACCCACGACGCCAGCAGGCGAAATTCTCAAAAATGTCATCCAGTGCAGAAACAGGAGACTCAGCGTCTATAGGCGGCGGAAAGCGTAAGTGTATGTACGCTGCCAAATGCTGCCAAAACGTGTGAATTAGGCGAAAAATCTCTGTGTTCGTCTTCGCTCGCTGTGGCAACGATAAAGTATGGACGCTGCGCAGACCGAGAGATGACGCGAGATACGCACAATGCTCACATCAGCCCGAGGCTACGAAGAACGCGAAAAGGCAAAGACTCAGTGCTCCCTTCCCGGCGCTGAAGGAATCGATCTTCAGAATGCTGCGCCACGCGGGAGCTGTTGCCCAGAGTGTTGTTGAAGCTCACCATCTCCGTCCAGTTGGAGCTGTTGCCCAGAGCACCTTGCAGCAAGCGCTTGCCCGGAGTGTTGTTGAAGCTCAACATCTCCGTCCAGTTGGAGCTGTTGCCCAGCGCACCTTGCAGCAAGCGCTTGCCCGGGGTGTTGTTGAAGCTCACCATCTCCGTCCAGTTGGAGCTGTTGAGCAGGGCACCTTGCAGCAAGCGCTTGCCAGGAGTGTTGTTGAAGCTCACCATCTCCGTCCAGTTGGAGCTGTTGCCCAGGGCACCTTGCAGCAAGCGCTTGCCCGGGGTGTTGTTGAAGCTCAACATCTCCGTCCAGTTGGAGCTGTTGACCAGGGCACCTTGCAGCAAGCGCTTGCCCGGAGTGTTGTTGAAGCTCACCATCTCCGTCCAGTTGGAGCTGTTGCCCAAGGCACCCTGCAGCAAGCGCTTGCCGGGGGTGTTGTTAAGGCTCACCATCTCCGTCCAGTTGGAGCTGTTGCCCAGGGTACCTTGCAGCAAGCGCTTGCCCGGAGTGTTGTTGAAGCTCACCACCTCCGTCCAGTTGGAGCTGTTGCCCAGGGTACCTTGCAGCAAGCGCTTGCCCGGAGTGTTGTTGAAGCTCACCATCTCCGTCCAGTTGGAACTGTTGCCCAGTGTACCTTGCAGCAAGCGCTTGCCCGGAGTGTTGTTGAAGCTCACCATCTCCGTCAAGTTGTAACTGTTACCCAGGCCACCTTGCAGCAAGCGCTTGCCCGGAGTGTTGTTGAAGCTCACCATCTCCGTCCAGTTGGAGCTGTTGCCCAGGGCGCCTTGCAGCAAGCGCTTTCCCGGAGTGTTGTTGAAGCTCACCATCTCCGTCCAGTTGGAGCTGTTGCCCAGGGCACCTTGCAGCAAGCGCTTGCCGGGAGTGTTGTTGAAGCTCACCATCTCCGTCCAGTTGGAGCTGTTGCCCAGGGCACCTTGCAGCAAGCGCTTGCCCGGAGTGTTGTTGAAGCTCACCATCTCCGTCCAGTTGGAGCTGTTGCCCAGGGCACCTTGCAGCAAGCGCTTGCCGGAGTGTTGTTGAAGCTCACCATCTCCGTCCAGTTGGAGCTGTTGCCCAGGGCACCTGCAGCAAGCGCTTGCCCGAGTGTGTTGAAGCTCACCATCTCCGTCCAGTTGGAGCTGTTGCCCAGGGCACCTTGCAGCAAGCGCTTGCCCGGAGTGTTGTTGAAGCTCACCATCTCCGTCCAGTTGGAGCTGTTGCCCAGGGCACCTTGCAGCAAGCGCTTGCCCGGAGTGTTGTTGAAGCTCACCATCTCCGTCCAGTTGGAGCTGTTGTGTTGTTGAAGCTCACCATCTCCGTCCAGTTGGAGCTGTTGCCCAAGGCACCTTGCAGCAAGCGCTTGCCCGGGGTGTTGTTGAAGCTCACCATCTCCGTCCAGTTGGAGCTGTTGCCCAGGGCACCTTGCAGCAAGCGCTTGCCCGGAGTGTTGTTGAAGCTCACCATCTCCGTCCAGTTGGAGCTGTTGCCCAGGGCACCTTGCAGCAAGCGCTTGCCCGGAGTGTTGTTGAAGCTCACCATCTCCGTCCAGTTGGAGCTGTTGCCCAGGGCACCTTGCAGCAAGCGCTTGCCCGGAGTGTTGTTGAAGCTCACCATCTCCGTCCAGTTGGAGCTGTTGCCCAGGGCACCTTGCAGCAAGCGCTTGCCCGGGGTGTTGTTGAAGCTCACCATCTCCGTCCAGTTGGAGCTGTTGCCCAACCTTGCAGCAAGCGCTTGCCCGGAGTGTTGTTGAAGCTCACCATCTCCGTCCAGTTGGAGCTGTTGCCCAGGCCACCTTGCAGCAAGCGCTTGCCCGGAGTGTTGTTGAAGCTCACCATCTCCGTCCAGTTGGAGCTGTTGCCCAGGGCACCTTGCAGCAAGCGCTTGCCCGGAGTGTTGTTGAAGCTCACCATCTCCGTCCAGTTGGAGCTGTTGCCCAGGGCACCCTGCAGCAAGCGCTTGCCCGGAGTGTTGTTGAAGCTCACCATCTCCGTCCAGTTGGAGCTGTTGCCCAGGGCACCTTGCAGCAAGCGCTTGCCCGGAGTGTTGTTGAAGCTCACCATCTCCGTCCAGTTGGAGCTGTTGCCCAGGGCACCTTGCAGCAAGCGCTTGCCCGGAGTGTTGTTGAAGCTCACCATCTCCGTCCAGTTGGAGCTGTTGCCCAGGGCACCTTGCAGCAAGCGCTTGCCCGGAGTGTTGTTGAAGCTCACCATCTCCGTCCAGTTGGAGCTGTTGCCCAGGGCACCTTGCAGCAAGCGCTTACCCGGAGTGTTGTTGAAGCTCACCATCTCCGTCCAGTTGGAGCTGTTGCTCAGGGTACCTTGCAGCAAGCGCTTGCCCGGAGTGTTGTTGAAGCTCACCATCTCCGTCCAGTTGGAGCTGTTGCCCAGGGTACCTTGCAGCAAGCGCTTGTTGTTGAAGCTCACCATCTCCGTCCAGTTGGAGCTGTTGCCCAGGGCACCTTGCAGCAAGCGCTTGCCCGGAGGGTTGTTGAAGCTCACCATCTCCGTCCAGTTGGAGCTGTTGCCCAGGGCACCTTGCAGCAAGCGCTTGCCCGGAGTGTTGTTGAAGCTCACCATCTCCGTCCAGTTGGAGCTGTTGCCCAGGGCACCTTGCAGCAAGCGCTTACCCGGAGTGTTGTTGAAGCTCACCATCTCCGTCCAGTTGGAGCTGTTGCTCAGGGTACCTTGCAGCAAGCGCTTGCCCGGAGTGTTGTTGAAGCTCACCATCTCCGTCCAGTTGGAGCTGTTGCCCAGGGCACCTTGCAGCAAGCGCTTGCCGGGAGTGTTGTTGAAGCTCACCATCTCCGTCCAGTTGGAGCTGTTGCCCAGGGCACCTTGCAGCAAGCGCTTGCCCGGAGTGTTGTTGAAGCTCACCATCTCCGTCCAGTTGGAGCCGTTGCCCAGGGAACCTTGCAGCAAGCGCTTGCCCGGAGTGTTGTTGAAGCTCACCATCTCCGTCCAGTTGGAGCTGTTGCTCAGGGTACCTTGCAGCAAGCGCTTGCCCGGAGTGTTGTTCAAGCTCACCATCTCCGTCCAGTTGGAGCTGTTGCTCAGGGTACCTTGCAGCAAGCGCTTGCCCGGAGTGTTGTTGAAGCTCACCATCTCCGTCCAGTTGGAGCCGTTGCCCAGGGAACCTTGCAGCACTCGCGAACTCGTGGCATTGCTCAGAGTGGCCTGGGCTCCGGCCACCGCAATCAGAGCTGCTAGAATTGGCAGCATGGCGGTGAACTTGACGTAGCTTCTTCTCAGGACTGTAAGCTGCAAAGCAAAAACTGCGTCGGAAGTTCAGCAGAGGCATCCTGAAAAAGCGAGATACTTGGCATGCCGCATGTCACCCTGCATGACCAAGAAACCGAAGTTCTGAAAAAAGGCAGAGGAACACAAATCGCCTACATGATAAAGTGCAGTCCCTTCTCTCTCTCCCTTCTTACTTCGAGAACGTAGCTTAAGTCGAAAGCAATGCGTAAGAACAGCAACCAGGCCTGCTCCAAGGCATGCGGCTGCCCAAGGCCTTGTGCCCCGGAATGCTCCTTGCAGCGCCCCGAGAGGCCTGATCTGTTTGCTGGCTTTGCTGCAGCTGTTTGAAGGGCGACGGCAGGCGGAACCACTAGCAAACAAAAACACCGAAGTTCCGTGGCCTTTCGTGAGATCTGTATTTACGTAACTGCGAATGCATTGAATACATATTCGATGAAGGAAGACGATATAGAGCTCTTGGACATTGCACGTGGTCTCACGCCGATTGACGCCGATCCCCTGTGTGCACCCCTCCACATCCTTGTTGCCCGAAGCTTGTCTAAAATTCTCGCGAGCCACGGCACTTCTCCCTCCTCATCACTCACGCCCTCATCTTGCGGAAGGCCGGCTGTACTGCAAGCCCTGTAAGCCCACGCAGCCGAAGCCACGCAAGAGTACATGAGAAAATCCTGCTCGTAGTCTCATGTACAATAGAGAACACGCGGCAAGTCTGAAACCGCATAGCACCATGGCACTGAATCCCCACACCCTTCAACCCAGAAAACCTTCAGAATCTGTAACAGCTCAACCCGAACCAGCCTAAGGCCAAAGCTTGGGAGCCAGGACGGGCAGTTCAGCGCAAGGCGGATGCCAGCTTGCCAAAGACCATGTGGCCTTGCACAGAACGACATCTAAGCTTGACAGTGGCTTTTCCATTTCGAGAAATTTGGACTGAAGGAATTGGGGTATACGATGGAAGAGTGAAGGTGTTTTTGGGACAGGTCGTGCCCCGAGTAAAGATTTACGTTTTGGCGTTCGCCTCGCGCTGTCCAAAGTCATGTGCACAAGATGAAATCCCGAAGGATCGCGGCCCAACCTCCCGATGTTGAGTGTATTCCTTCGACGCCGCGCGAGCTTGGAAGGGGAACACTGCTCGCAAACTCCAGCCTATGCGCAGGTGAAACAACAAAACGAAAAGAAGGGTGATCCATCAGAACCTCCCATTCGGAGCGCTCCTCTCACGCAAGATTCCCAAAGCGTTGAACCAACAGCTCCTCAGCTTACGAGAGTCAGACAAGCCGCGACACTCCAAACTTCCACGAGCCTCGCAAGCCCAAGTAAACACGAAAACCCGCCGGGACTGCAAAGGCATCAAAGTCCGTAACAAAAAAGAGAGTTGAAAGAGTATCTCTCGAGTACCTGACTTATACCTTTGGGTGTTCAGGCCGTTAAGGGCGACAAGTTTTACCTATCCCCACCCCAACAAAGCAAGACCCATCATCAAGATTCATCAAGGCCGCGAAATCCTGCAGTCTTGTCGTTCTTATCTGGGATCCCGCTTTTGGAGGCTGGAGACCCTCGCAAGTAAGATGAGCTCCGTTTCTGCAAGCACGTGAAGCAAAACTTGCTCTGAAACGCTGCACAACCGCTGCACGCCTCGTTCTCCCATTGCCAAATGCTGTTGGAGCAACATGGGGCAACTGGCCTCGGAAGACACCAGGGATTGCACGAACAAACGATCCAAGTCTTGAGGCGCCCCGTACGAAGCCGCGCAAGGGACTGCGCTTCTGCAGGGCCATATATGCAACCCTCGCAAGACAGGATCCATGGGCCTGTTATGAAACCAGAAGGACACTCATGCCGGGATTCCTAAAATAGGTACTGTATGTCCCCCGGCACCAGAAATAACACGAATCCTACAGTCACATGAGCTGAGGCAGTGTCCGGGCGAAGGATGTGCTCAGCTGCAGGACCTTCCAGGATCGCGATCCAACAGCCAAACTGAAAAAAAGGGCCATATCCATATATCATGAGCATCTATGGTCATTGGAGCTGTGTCGTGACAAATCTTGCTCGGCTCTTTTGCTCCAGCCGCGGCAATATCGCTGGAAAGGCATCGAAGAGCTGTACATGCCATGCAGAATGACGGCCTGCGCAGAAACACTTGCGTCTGAGTCTGAATCTCGCTTTGGCATGGTGCAAGAATGTCAAGCTGCCCAAGGTCTAGCACTGCGTCCGTCGTCCTCTTTGCCTAGCGGGCCCAAGACCCACGACGCCAGCAGGCGAAATTCTCAAAAATGTCATCCAGTGCAGAAACAGGAGACTCAGCGTCTAGGCGGCGGAAAGCGTAAGTGTATGTACGCTGCCAAATGCTGCCAAAACGTGTGAATTAGGCGAAAATCTCTGTGTTCGTCTTCGCTCACTGTGGCAACGATAAAGTATGGACGCTGCACAGACCGAGAGATGACGCGAGATACGCACAATGCTCACATCAGCCCGAGGCTACGAAAAACGCGAAAAGGCAAAGACTCAGTGCTCCCTTCCCGGCGCTGAAGGAATCGACCTTCAGAATGCTGCGCCACGCGGGAGCTGTTGCCCAGAGTGTTGTTGAAGCTCACCATCTCCGTCCAGTTGGAGCTGTTGCCCAGGGCACCTTGCAGCAAGCGCTTGGCCGGTGTGTTGTTGAAGCTCAACATCTCCGTCCAGTTGGAGCTGTTGCCCAGGGCACCTTGCAGCAAGCGCTTGCCCGGAGTGTTGTTGAAGCTCACCATCTCCGTCCAGTTGGAGCTGTTGCCCAGGGTACCTTGCAGCAAGCGCTTGCCCGGAGTGTTGTTGAAGCTCACCATCTCCGTCCAGTTGGAACTGTTGCCCAGGGCACCTTGCAGCAAGCGCTTGCCCGGAGTGTTGTTGAAGCTCACCATCTCCGTCCAGTTGGAGCTGTTGCCCAGGGCACCTTGCAGCAAGCGCTTGCCTGGAGTGTTGTTGAAGCTCACCATCTCCGTCCAGTTGGAGCTGTTGCCCAAGGCACCTTGCAGCAAGCGCTTGCCCGGGGTGTTGTTGAAGCTCACCATCTCCGTCCAGTTGGAGCTGTTGCCCAGGGCACCTTGCAGCAAGCGCTTTCCCGGAGTGTTGTTGAAGCTCACCATCTCCGTCCAGTTGGAGCTGTTGCCCAGGGTACCTTGCAGCAAGCGCTTGCCCGGAGTGTTGTTGAAGCTCACCATCTCCGTCCAGTTGGAACTGTTGCCCAGTGTACCTTGCAGCAAGCGCTTGCCCGGAGTGTTGTTGAAGCTCACCATCTCCGTCAAGTTGTAACTGTTACCCAGGCCACCTTGCAGCAAGCGCTTGCCCGGAGTGTTGTTGAAGCTCACCATCTCCGTCCAGTTGGAGCTGTTGCCCAGGGCGCCTTGCAGCAAGCGCTTTCCCGGAGTGTTGTTGAAGCTCACCATCTCCGTCCAGTTGGAGCTGTTGCCCAGGGCACCTTGCAGCAAGCGCTTGCCGGGAGTGTTGTTGAAGCTCACCATCTCCGTCCAGTTGGAGCTGTTGCCCAAGGCACCTTGCAGCAAGCGCTTGCCCGGAGTGTTGTTGAAGCTCACCATCTCCGTCCAGTTGGAGCTGTTGCCCAGGGCACCTTGCAGCATTCGCTTGCCCGGAGTGTTGTTGAAGCTCACCATCTCCGTCCAGTTGGAGCTGTTGCCCAGGGCACCTTGCAGCAAGCGCTTGCCCGGAGTGTTGTTGAAGCTCACCATCTCCGTCCAGTTGGAGCTGTTGCCCAGGGCACCCTGCAGCAAGCGCTTGCCCGGAGTGTTGTTGAAGCTCACCATCTCCGTCCAGTTGGAGCTGTTGCTCAGGGCACCTTGCAGCAAGCGCTTGCCGGGAGTGTTGTTGAAGCTCACCATCTCCGTCCAGTTGGAGCTGTTGCCCAAGGCACCTTGCAGCAAGCGCTTGCCCGGAGTGTTGTTGAAGCTCACCATCTCCGTCCAGTTGGAGCTGTTGCCCAGGGCACCTTGCAGCATGCGCTTGCCCGGAGTGTTGTTGAAGCTCACCATCTCCGTCCAGTTGGAGCTGTTGCCCAGGGCACCTTGCAGCAAGCGCTTGCCCGGAGTGTTGTTGAAGCTCACCATCTCCGTCCAGTTGGAGCTGTTGCCCAGGGCACCTTGCAGCAAGCGCTTGTTGTTCAAGCCACCATCTCCGTCAGTTGGAGTGTTGCTTTGCAGCAAGCGCTTGCCCATCTCCCAGTCTGTCAAGGTGCAGCAAGCGCTTGCCCGGACCCAGAAGCTCACCTTGCAGCAAGCGCTGCCAGGGGAGCTGTTGCCCAGGGCACCTTGCAGCAAGCGCTTGCCCGGAGTGTTGTTGAAGCTCACCATCTCCGTCCAGTTGGAGCTGTTGCCCAGGGTACCTTGCAGCAAGCGCTTGCCCGGAGTGTTGTTGAAGCTCACCATCTCCGTCCAAGTTGGAGCTGTTGCCCAGGGCACCTTGCAGCAAGCGCTTGCCCGGAGTGTTGTTGAAGCTCACCATCTCCGTCCAGTTGGAGCTGTTGCCCAGGGCACCTTGCAGCAAGCGCTTGCCCGGAGTGTTGTTGAAGCTCACCATCTCCGTCCAGTTGGAGCTGTTGCTCAGGACACCTTGCAGCAAGCGCTTGCCCGGAGTGTTGTTGAAGCTCACCATCTCCGTCCAGTTGGAGCTGTTGCCCAAGGTACCTTGCAGCAAGCGCTTGCCCGGAGTGTTGTTGAAGCTCACCATCTCCGTCCAGTTGGAGCTGTTGCCCAGGGCACCTTGCAGCAAGCGCTTGCCCGGAGTGTTGTTGAAGCTCACCATCTCCGTCCAGTTGGAGCTGTTGCCCAGGGCACCTTGCAGCAAGCGCTTGCCCGGAGTGTTGTTGAAGCTCACCATCTCCGTCCAGTTGGAGCTGTTGCCCAGGGCACCTTGCAGCAAGCGCTTGCCCGGAGTGTTGTTGAAGCTCACCATCTCCGTCCAGTTGGAGCTGTTGCCCAGGGCACCTTGCAGCAAGCGCTTGCCCGGAGTGTTGTTGAAGCTCACCATCTCCGTCCAGTTGGAGCTGTTGCCCAGGGCACCTTGCAGCAAGCGCTTGCCCGGAGTGTTGTTGAAGCTCACCATCTCCGTCCAGTTGGAGCTGTTGCCCAAGGCACCCTGCAGCAAGCGCTTGCCGGAGGTGTTGTTGAAGCTCACCTCTCCGTTTGGAGCTGTTGCAGGGCACCTTGCAGCAAGCGCTTGCCCGGAGTGTTGTTGAAGCTCACCATCTCCGTCAAGTTGGAGCTGTTGCTCAGGGCACCTTGCAGCAAGCGCTTGCCCGGAGTGTTGAAGCTCACCATCTCCGTCCAGTTGGAGCTGTTGCCCAGGGCACCTTGCAGCAAGCGCTTGCCCGGAGTGTTGTTGAAGCTCACCATCTCCGTCCAGTTGGAGCTGTTGCTCAGGGTACCTTGCAGCAAGCGCTTGCCCGGAGTGTTGTTGCTCACCATCTCCGTCAAGTTGGAGCTGTTGCTCAGGGCACCTTGCAGCAAGCGCTTGCCCGGAGTGTTGTTGAAGCTCACCATCTCCGTCCAGTTGGAGCTGTTGCCCAGGGCACCTTGCAGCAAGCGCTTGCCCGGAGTGTTGTTGAAGCTCACCATCTCCGTCCAGTTGGAGCCGTTGCCCAGGGAACCTTGCAGCACTCGCGAACTCGTGGCATTGCTCAGAGTGGCCTGGGCTCCGGCCACCGCAATCAGAGCTGCTAGAATTGGCAGCATGGCGGTGAACTTGACGTAGCTTCTTCTCAGGACTGCAAGCTGCAAAGCAAAAACTGCGTCGGAAGTTCAGCAGAGGCATCCTGAAAAAGCGAGATATTCGGCATGCCGCATGTCACCCCGAATGACCAAGGAACTGAAGTAGCCAAGTTCTGAAGAAAATGACAGAGAAACACAAAACGCCCCTTCTCTCCCTTCTTACTTCGGAACGTAGCTTAAGTCGAAAGCAACACGTAAGAACATCAACCAGGTCTGCTCCAAGGCATGCGGCTGCCCAAGGCCTTGTGCCCCGGACCTTGCAGCGCCCCGAGAGGCCTGATCTGTTTGCTGGCTTTGCTGCAGCTGTTTGAAGGGCGACGGCAGGCGGAACCACTAGCAAACAAAAACACCGAAGTTCCGTGGCCTTTCGTGAGCTCTGTATTTGCGTAACTGCGAATGCATTGAATACATATTCGATGAAGGAAGACGATATTATAGAGCTCGACATTTGCACGTGGTCTCACGCCGATTATCGATCCCCTGTCGCGGTGAACTGCGCCCCTGAGCATCCTTGTTGCCCGAAGCTTGCCTAAAATTCTCGCGAGCCACGGCGCTTCTCCCTCCTCATCACTCACACCCTCATCTTGCGGAAGGCCGGCTGTACTGCAAGCCCTCTAAGCCAACGCAGCCGAAGCCACGCAAGAGCACATCAGAAAATCCTGCTCGTAGTCTCATGTACAATAGAACACGCGGCAAGCCGCCCCTCGGATTCAATGAAGCGACTCCAACCCGAACAAGCAATCTCAGCACCGAAGCCACAAATTCCGGAAAGCAACCCCCAACGGTTCTAACGCTGAGGGGCTGTCCTACAACGAGACACCATAACGAGACTGAATTGCGATGGGCAGCCTATGGCACCCTAAACCCAACGTGGGCCCATGCAGTCTGAAACCGCATAGCACAATGGCACTGAATCCCCACACCCTTCAACCCAGAAAACCTTCAGAATCTGTAACAGCTCAACCCGAACCAGCCTGAGGCCAAAGCTTGGGAACCACTATAGAAATAGAGGAAGTCAGGACGGGCAGTTCAGCGCAAGGCGGATGCCAACTTGCCAAAGACCATGTGGCCTTGCACAGAATGACATCTAAGCTTGACAGTGGCTTTTCAATTTCGAGACATTTGGACTGAAGGAGTTGGGGTAAACGATGGAAGAGTGAAGGTGTTTTTGGGACAAGTCGTGCCCCGAGTAAAGATTTACGTTTTGGCGTTCGCCTCGCGCTGTCCAAAGTCATGCGCACAAGATGATATCCCGAAGGATCGCGGCCCAACCTCCCGATGTTGAATGTATTCAGTCGACGCCGCGCGACCTGTTTTGTTGCTTGTTCGTTGCTTGCGTTGATGCTTGGAAGGGGAACACTGCTCGCAAACTCCAGCCTATGCGCAGGTGAAACAACAAAACGAAAGGAAGGGTGATCCATCAGAACCTCCCATTCGGAGCGCTCCTCTCACGCAAGATTCCCAAAGCGTTGAACCAACAGCTCCTCAGCTTACGAGAGTCAGACAAGCCGCGACACTCCAAACCTCAACGAGCCTCGCAAGCCCAAGTAAACACGAAAACCTGCCGGGACTGCAAAGGCATCAAAGTCCGTAACAAAAAAGAGAGTTGAAAGAGTATCTCTCGAGTACCTGACTTATACATTTGGGTGTTCAGGCCGTTAAGGGCTGCAAGTTTTACCTATCCCCACCCCAACAAAGCAAGACCCATCATCAAGATTCATCAAGGCCGCGAAATCCTGCAGTCTTGTCGTTCTTATCTGGGATCCCGCTTTTGGAGGCTGGAGACCCTCGCAAGTAAGATGAGCTCCGTTTCTGTAAGCACGTGAAGCAAAACTTGCTCCACGCCTCGTTCTCCCGTTGCCAAATGCTGTTGGAGCAACATGGGGCAACTGGCCTCGGAAGACACCAGGGATTGCACGAACAAACGATCCAAGTCTTGAGGCGCGCCGTACGAAGCCGCGCCCGCAAGGGATCGCGCTTCTGCAGGGCCATATATGCAACCCTCGCAAGACAGGATCCATGGGCCTGTTAAAAAACCAGAAGGACACTCATGCCGGGATTCCTAAATTAAAATAGGTACTGTATGGTACTGTATGTCCCCCGGCACCAGAAATGCCACGAATCCTACAGTCACATGAGCTGAGGCAGTGTCTTGGCGAAGGATGTGCTCAGCTGCAGGACCTTCCAGGATCGCGATCCAACAGCCAAACTGAAAAAAAGGGCCATATCCATATATCATGAGCATCTCTGGTCATTGGAGCTGTGCTATTGGCGTCGTGACACATCTTGCTCGGCTCTTTTGCTCCAGCCGCGGCAATATCGCTGGAAAGGCATCGAAGTGTTGTACATGCCATGCAGAATGACGGCCTGCGCAGAAACACTTGCGTCTGAGTCTGAATCTCGCTTTGGCATGGTGCAAGAATGTCAAGCTGCCCAAGGTCTAGCACTGCGTCCGTCGTCCTCTTTGCCTAGCGGGCCCAAGACCCACGACGCCAGCAGGCGAAATTCTCAAAAATGTCATCCAGTGCAGAAACAGGAGACTCAGCATCTAGGCGGCGGAAAGCGTAAGTGTATGTACGCTGCCAAATGCTGCCAAAACGTGTGAATTAGGCGAAAAATCTCTGTGTTCGTCTTCGCTCGCTGTGGCAACGATAAAGTATGGACGCTGCACAGACCGAGAGATGACGCGAGATACGCACAATGCTCACATCAGCCCGAGGCTACGAAGAACGCGAAAAGGCAACGACTCAATGCTCCCTTCCCGGCGCTGAAGGAATCGACCTTCAGAATGCTGCGCCACGCGGGAGCTGTTGCCCAGAGTGTTGTTGAAGCTCACCATCTCCGTCCAGTTGGAGCTGTTGCCTAGGGCACCTTGCAGCAAGCGCTTGCCCGGGGTGTTGTTGAAGCTCGCCATCTCCGTCCAGTTGGAGCTGTTACCCAGGGCACCTTGCAGCAAGCGCTTGCCCGGAGTGTTGTTGAAGCTCACCATCTCCGTCCAGTTGGAGCTGTTGCCTAGGGCACCCTGCAGCAAGCGCTTGCCTGGAGTGTTGTTAAGGCTCACCATCTCCGTCCAGTTGGAGCTGTTGCCCAGGGTACCTTGCAGCAAGCGCTTGCCGGGGGTGTTGTTGAAGCTCACCATCTCCGTCCAGTTGGAGCTGTTGCCTAGGGTACCCTGCAGCAAGCGCTTGCCCGGAGTGTTGTTGAAGCTCACCATCTCCGTCCAGTTGGAGCTGTTGCCCAGGGCGCCTTGCAGCAAGCGCTTTCCCGGAGTGTTGTTGAAGCTCACCATCTCCGTCCAGTTGGAGCTGTTGCCCAGGGCACCTTGCAGCAAGCGCTTGCCTGGAGTGTTGTTGAAGCCCGCCATCTCCGTCCAGTTGGAGCTGTTGCCCAGGGCACCTTGCAGCAAGCGCTTGCCCGGAGTGTTGTTGAAGCTCAACCATCTCCGTCCAGTTGGAGCTGTTGCCCAGGGCACCTTGCAGCAAGCGCTTGCCTGGAGTGTTGTTGAAGCTCACCATCTCCGTCCAGTTGGAGCTGTTGCCCAGGGCACCCTGCAGCAAGCGCTTGCCCGGAGTGTTGTTGAAGCTCACCATCTCCGTCCAGTTGGAGCTGTTGCCCAGGGCACCTTGCAGCAAGCGCTTGCCCGGAGTGTTGTTGAAGCTCACCATCTCCGTCCAGTTGGAGCTGTTGCTCAGGGCACCTTGCAGCAAGCGCTTGCCCGGAGTGTTGTTGAAGCTCACCATCTCCGTCCAGTTGGAGCTGTTGCCCAAGGCACCTTGCAGCAAGCGCTTGCCCGGAGTGTTGTTGAAGCTCACCATCTCCGTCCAGTTGGAGCTGTTGCCCAGGGCACCTTGCAGCAAGCGCTTGCCCGGAGTGTTGTTGAAGCTCACCATCTCCGTCCAGTTGGAGCTGTTGCCCAGGGCACCTTGCAGCAAGCGCTTGCCCGGAGTGTTGTTGAAGCTCACCATCTCCGTCCAGTTGGAGCTGTTGCTCAGGGTACCTTGCAGCAAGCGCTTGCCCGGAGTGTTGTTGCTCACCATCTCCGTCCAGTTGGAGCTGTTGCTCAGGGCACCTTGCAGCAAGCGCTTGCCCGGAGTGTTGTTGAAGCTCACCATCTCCGTCCAGTTGGAGCTGTTGCCCAAGGCACCTTGCAGCAAGCGCTTGCCCGGAGTGTTGTTGAAGCTCACCATCTCCGTCCAGTTGGAGCCGTTGCTCAGGGAACCTTGCAGCACTCGCGAACTCGTGGCATTGCTCAGAGTGGCCTGGGCTCCGGCCACCGCAATCAGAGCTGCTAGGAGTGGCAGCATGGCGGCGAACTTGACGTAGCTTCTTCTCAGGACTGTAAGCTGCAAAGCAAAAACTTGCGTCCAGTTGGAAGTTTGCAGCACTCGCTGTGGCATTGCTCAGAGTGGCCTGGGCTCCGGCCAAATCAGAGCTGCTAGATGGCAGCATGGCGGCGAACTTGACGTAGCTTCTTCTCAGGACTGTAAGCTGCAAAGCAAAAACTGCGTCGGAAGTTCTCCTGAAAAAGCGAGATGCTTGGCATGCCGCATGCCACCCTGCATGACCAAGGAACTGAAGTAGCCAAGTTCTGAAGAAAATGGCAGAGAAACACAAAACGCCCCTTCTATCCCTTCTTACTTCGAGAACGTAGCTTAAGTCGAAAGCAACGCATAAGAACATCAACCAGGCCTGCTCCAGGGCATGCGGCTGCCCAAGGCGCCTTGTCCCGAGAGGTAGCAAACAAAAACACCGAAGTTCCGTGGCCTTTCGTGAGCTCTGTATTTACGTAACTGCGAATGCATGTTCGATGAAGGAAGACGATATAGAGCTCGACATTTGCACGTGGTCTCACGCCGATTATCGATCCCCTGTCGCGGTGAACTGCGCCCCTGAGCATCCTTGTTGCCCGAAGCTTGCCTAAAATTCTCGCGAGCCACGGCGCTTCTCCCTCCTCATCACTCACACCCTCATCTTGCGGAAGGCCGGCTGTACTGCAAGCCCTCTAAGCCAACGCAGCCGAAGCCATGCAAGAGCACATTTGAAAATCTTGCTCGTAGTCTCATGTACAATAGAACACGCCGCAAGCCGCCCCTCGGATTCAATGAAGCGACTCCAACCCGAACAAGCAATCTCAGCACCGAAGCCCTGCCACCACAAATTCCGGAAAGCAACCCCCAACGGTTCTAACGCTGAGGGGCTGTCCTACAACGAGACACCATAACGAGACTGAATTGCGATGGGCAGCCTATGGCACCCTAAACCCAACGTGGGCCCATGCAGTCTGAAACCGCATAGCACAATGGCACTGAATCCCCACACCCTTCAACCCAGAAAACCTTCAGAATCTGTAACAGCTCAACCCGAACCAGCCTGAGGCCAAAGCTTGGGAACCACTATAGAGGAAGTCAGGACGGCCAGTTCAGCGCAAGGCGGATGCCAGCTTGCCAAAGACCATGTGGCCTTGCACAGAATGACATCTAAGCTTGACAGTGGATTTTCAATTCGAGAAATTTGGACTGAAGGAATTGGGGTAAACGATGGAAGAGTGAAGGTGTTTTGGGACAAGTCGTGCCCCGAGTAAAGATTTACGTTTTGGCGTTCGCCTCGCGCTGTCCAAAGTCATGCGCACAAGATGATATCCCGAAGGATCGCGGCCCAACCTCCCGATGTTGAATGTATTCAGTCGACGCCGCGCGACCTGTTTTGTTGCTTGTTCGTTGCTTGCGTTGATGCTTGGAAGGGGAACACTGCTCGCAAACTCCAGCCTATGCGCAGGTGAAACAACAAAACGAAAGGAAGGGTGATCCATCAGAACCTCCCATTCGGAGCGCTCCTCTCACGCAAGATTCCCAAAGCGTTGAACCAACAGCTCCTCAGCTTACGAGAGTCAGACAAGCCGCGACACT
The DNA here is from genome assembly GCA_905221605.1 of Symbiodinium natans. Lineage (NCBI taxonomy): Eukaryota > Dinophyceae > Suessiales > Symbiodiniaceae > Symbiodinium > Symbiodinium natans. Next base: position 815,083 of record CAJNDS010001147.1, on the reverse strand, counting down.
CCAAACCTCAACGAGCCTCGCAAGCCCAAGTAAACACGAAAACCCGCCGGGACTGCAAAGGCATCAAAGTCCGTAACAAAAAAGAGAGTTGAAAGTTGAAAGAGTATCTCTCGAGTACCTGACTTATACCTTTGGGTGTTCAGGCCGTTAAGGGCGACAAGTTTTACCTATCCCCACCCCAACAAAGCAAGACCCATCATCAAGATTCATCAAGGCCGCGAAATCCTGCAGTCTTGTCGTTCTTATCTGGGATCCCGCTTTTGGAGGCTGGAGGCCCTCGCAAGTAAGATGAGCTCCGTTTCTGTAAGCACGTGAAGCAAAACTTGATCTGAAACGCTGCACAACCGCTGCACGCCTCGTTCTCCCGTTGCCAAATGCTGTTGGAGCAACATGGGGCAACTGGCCTCGGAAGACACCAGGGATTGCACGAACAAACGATCCAAGTCTTGAGGCGCCCCGTACGAAGCCGCGCCCGCAAGGGATTGCGCTTCTGCAGGGCCATATATGCAACCCTCGCAAGACAGGATCCATGGGCCTGTTAAAAAACCAGAAGGACACTCATGCCGGGATTCCTAAAACAGGTACTGTATGTCCCCGGCACCAGAAATAGCACGAATCCTACAGTCACATGAGCTGAGGCAGCCGGGCGAAGGACGTGCTCAGCTGCAGGACCTTCCAGGATCGCGATCCAACAGCCAAACTGAAAAATAGGGCCATATCCATATATCATGAGCATCTCTGGTCATTGGAGCTGTGCTATTGGCGTCGTGACACATCTTGCTCGGCTCTTTTGCTCCAGCCGCGGCAATATCGCTGGAAAGGCATCGAAGCGCTGTACATGCCATGCAGAATGACGGCCTGCGCAGAAACACTTGCGTCTGAGTCTGAATCTCGCTTTGGCATGGTGCAAGAATGTCAAGCTGCCCAAGGTCTAGCACTGCGTCCGTCGTCCTCTTTGCCTAGCGGGCCCAAGACCCACGACGCCAGCAGGCGAAATTCTCAAAAATGTCATCCAGTGCAGAAACAGGAGACTCAGCGTCTAGGCGGCGGAAAGCGTAAGTGTATGTACGCTGCCAAATGCTGCCAAAACGTGTGAATTAGGCGAAAAATCTCTGTGTTCGTCTTCGCTCGCTGTGGCAACGATAAAGTATGGACGCTGCACAGACCGAGAGATGACGCGAGATACGCACAATGCTCACATCAGCCCGAGGCTACGAAGAACGCGAAAAGGCAACGACTCAGTGCTCCCTTCCCGGCGCTGAAGGAATCGACCTTCAGAATGCTGCGCCACGCGGGAGCTGTTGCCCAGAGTGTTGTTGAAGCTCACCATCTCCGTCCAGTTGGAGCTGTTGCCCAGGGCACCTTGCAGCAAGCGCTTGCCCGGGGTGTTGTTGAAGCTCGCCATCTCCGTCCAGTTGGAGCTGTTGCCCAGGGCACCTTGCAGCAAGCGCTTGCCCGGGGTGTTGTTGAAGCTCGCCATCTCCGTCCAGTGGGAGCTGTTACCCAGGGCACCTTGCAGCAAGCGCTTGCCCGGGGTGTTGTTGAAGCTCACCATCTCCGTCCAGTTGGAGCTGTTGCCTAGGGCACCCTGCAGCAAGCGCTTGCCGGGGGTGTTGTTGAAGCTCACCATCTCCGTCCAGTTGGAGCTGTTACCCAGGGCACCTTGCAGCAAGCGCTTGCCCGGAGTGTTGTTGAAGCTCACCATCTCCGTCCAGTTGGAGCTGTTGCCCAGGGCACCCTGCAGCAAGCGCTTGCCGCAGTGTTGTTGAAGCTCACCATCTCCGTCCAGTTGGAGCTGTTGCCCAGGGCACCTTGCAGCAAGCGCTTGCCCGGAGTGTTGTTGAAGCTCACCATCTCCGTCCAGTTGGAGCTGTTGCCCAGGGCACCTTGCAGCAAGCGCTTGCCCGGAGTGTTGTTGAAGCTCACCATCTCCGTCCAGTTGGAGCTGTTGCCTAGGGTACCCTGCAGCAAGCGCTTGCCCGGAGTGTTGTTGAAGCTCACCATCTCCGTCCGGTTGGAGCTGTTGCCTAGGGTACCTTGCAGCAAGCGCTTGCCGGGGGTGTTGTTGAAGCTCACCATCTCCGTCCAGTTGGAACGGTTGCCCAGTGTACCTTGCAGCAAGCGCTTGCCCGGAGTGTTGTTGAAGCTCACCATCTCCGTCCAGTTGGAGCTGTTACCCAGGCCAGCTTGCAGCAAGCGCTTGCCCGGAGTGTTGTTGAAGCTCACCATCTCTGTCCAATTGGAGCTGTTGCCCAGTGCGCCTTGCAGCAAGCGCTTTCCCGGAGTGTTGTTGAAGCTCACCATCTCCGTCCAGTTGGAGCTGTTGCCCAGGGCACCTTGCAGCAAGCGCTTGCCCGGAGTGTTGTTGAAGCTCACCATCTCCGTCCAGTTGGAGCTGTTGCCCAGGGCACCTTGCAGCAAGCGCTTGCCAGGAGTGTTGTTGAAGCTCACCATCTCCGTCCAGTTGGAGCTGTTGCCCAGGGCACCTTGCAGCAAGCGCTTGCCCGGAGTGTTGTTGAAGCTCACCATCTCCGTCCAGTTGGAGCTGTTGCCCAGGGCACCTTGCAGCAAGCGCTTGCCCGGAGTGTTGTTGAAGCTCACCATCTCCGTCCAGTTGGAGCTGTTGCCCAGAGCACCTTGCAGCAAGCGATTGCCCGGAGTGTTGTTGAAGCTCACCATCTCCGTCCAGTTGGAGCTGTTGCCCAGGGCACCTTGCAGCATTCGCTTGCCCGGAGTGTTGTTGAAGCTCACCATTTCCGTCCAGTTGGAGCTGTTGCTCAGGGCACCTTGCAGCAAGCGCTTGCCCGGAGTGTTGTTGAAGCTCACCATCTCCGTCCAGTTGGAGCTGTTGCCCACGGCACCTTGCAGCAAGCGCTTGCCCGGAGTGTTGTTGAAGCTCACCATCTCCGTCCAGTTGGAGCTGTTGCCCAGGGCACCTTGCAGCAAGCGCTTGCGCGGAGTGTTGTTGAAGCTCAACATCTCCGTCCAGTTGGAGCTGTTGCCCAGAGCACCTTGCAGCAAGCGCTTGCCCGGGGTGTTGTTGAAGCTCAACATCTCCGTCCAGTTGGAGCTGTTGACCAGGGCACCTTGCAACAAGCGCTTACCGGGAGTTTTGTTGAAGCTCACCATCTCCGTCCAGTTGGAGCTGTTGCCCAGGGCACCTTGCAGCAAGCGCTTGCCCGGAGTGTTGTTGAAGCTCACCATCTCCGTCCAGTTGGAGCTGTTGCCCAGGGCACCTTGCAGCAAGCGCTTGCCCGGAGTGTTGTTGAAGCTCACCATCTCCGTCCAGTTGGAGCCGTTGCCCAGGGTACCTTGCAGCACTCGCGAGCTCGTGGCATTGCTCAGAGTGGCCTGGGCTCCGGCCAGCGCAATCAGAGCTGCTAGAACTGGCAGCATGGCGGCGAACTTGACGTAGCTTCTTCTCAGGACTGTAAGCTGCAAAGCAAAAACTGCGTCGGAAGTTCTCCTGAAAAAGCGAGATGCTTGGCATGCCGCATGCCACCCTGCATGACCAAGGAACTGAAGTAGCCAAGTTCTGAAGAAAATGGCAGAGAAACACAAAACGCCCCTTCTATCCCTTCTTACTTCGAGAACGTAGCTTAAGTCGAAAGCAACGCATAAGAACATCAACCAGGCCTGCTCCAGGGCATGCGGCTGCCCAAGGCGCCTTGTCCCGAGAGGTAGCAAACAAAAACACCGAAGTTCCGTGGCCTTTCGTGAGCTCTGTATTTACGTAACTGCGAATGCATGTTCGATGAAGGAAGACGATATAGAGCTCGACATTTGCACGTGGTCTCACGCCGATTATCGATCCCCTGTCGCGGTGAACTGCGCCCCTGAGCATCCTTGTTGCCCGAAGCTTGCCTAAAATTCTCGCGAGCCACGGCGCTTCTCCCTCCTCATCACTCACACCCTCATCTTGCGGAAGGCCGGCTGTACTGCAAGCCCTCTAAGCCAACGCAGCCGAAGCCACGCAAGAGCACATCAGAAAATCCTGCTCGTAGTCTCATGTACAATAGAACACGCGGCAAGCCGCCTCTCGGATTCAATGAAGCGACTCCAACCCGAACAAGCAATCTCAGCACCGAAGCCCTGCCACCACAAATTCCGGAAAGCAACCCCCAACGGTTCTAACGCTGAGGGGCTGTCCTACAACGAGACACCATAACGAGACTGAATTGCGATGGGCAGCCTATGGCACCCTAAACCCAACGTGGGCCCATGCAGTCTGAAACCGCATAGCACAATGGCGCTGAATCCCCACACCCTTCAACCCAGAAAACCTTCAGAATCTGTAACAGCTCAACCCGAACCAGCCTGAGGCCAAAGCTTGAGAACCATTGCTTTTGAGGAGAGACATCAGGACCTCTCTGCAGGGCAAGATTGCTGGGGCCGTATGGGAGGTCCTGAACCAACAACGACGAACCCAAGCTCGAAACAGCTCCTCAAGTGTGCTGACACTCTCTCATTTCTCAAAAAATGTCAGAACACACGGCCGATCGAGGCAGGATACAAGATCGGCCTCGTACTTCGCATCCTCGTAATCGATCCGGAGAACCTGTCCCCGAGAAGCCAATGCTGCTTTTGAAAATGTCGAGTCTACAGAAGTTGCTAAAGCAGACCTACATACAACAGGGTTATCATGCATTCGATGGTCTTTCGCAATTGCGACCTGGACCTTCCGGCCCGAGAATTGGAGGTGCCTTTGATGGGCCGGTGTAAGAGTCGACGTCTTCGCTGTTGACGTGAAATGCCTCACTTCGCAGGGAAGGACATGCTTGGAGTCTTCACATCCTCAAGTGCCACAGAGCATCCTCAACCCTTCTGCCTTCTCCTGCCTTCTCCTGCCTACTTTTCCTGCTTGCCGATCTTATCAGCTTTTCACGTGGCCGTACATGCTGTAGTAGACCATGCACACCCTTCGCCTTCTTTGATGCTGCTGGCGCACTTCACAGCAGAAGACCCCTGCTTCTGAGTCTTCAGCTCCAGTGCCGATGGCTGCCGGCTGCCGTCCGGGCCAAAGTGCCGGCACCCCAAAGAGATCCGCCGTGGATCTCGGTCAAACTGGCCTTTGCGGCCTGGTACCCCAAAAGGGACATAGCACATACCTTGGTGCACAAGCTGTGTGGCGGCGGCAAAGTTCGTGGTCTCTTGGCCCCCTTGCTGCGTGCCGGTGCTTACGAAGGTGGCGCCTAGCTTTCCGGCCAAGGCCCCATTCTGCCAGGATCCGTCAAAGAAGGCCTTCATTTGCGAAGCCATCATGCCGAAGCACATGAAGCCATCATACTTCGGCAGCTCGGACAGGAACGCACGCTACTTTATCGTGCGGTTATCCTGGGATTCTCCTGGCTCATCTTGTGCTTATCCTGGGCTTATCCTCGGCTGGGCTTCTTTACCTTTTGCCCTAAACCCTTTTGACCCTAAACCCTAGACCCTAAACCCCAAAACATTGGCCTTTGCTTTTGATGTAGTCAGCGCACGGCTCTTGACGTGTGACCCGTCTTTGAAGGCTTGTCGGTTGTCTCTTGTGGGCTATTGCAGAGCATCTCTTTGCTTATCGGTTCTCTCTTTGTGGGCTATATCACAGCATCTCTTTGAACAACACTCATGCTCATAAAAGTTGTTTTGCAGCCTGCCCAATGGCAATCAATTCCAAAAGGAATAACTTGCTTATCCTACGCTTGACTTGTCCTATCCTTTACAAATCCTCTACATTTCCTATGCTTATCTTCTGCAATTCCAGCTTCTCATGCTTAATGGAGGATAAGCTATGGATAAGCAAACCCCCCTCCCCCCCACCCCCCTCCCCCTACTTCATGAGAGTAGGGGCCGGGGCTCAGCTGGTTTAGGGGCCCAGGCGACGGGTTGTGGGTTGTGTAGGGTCTGAGGCTTGACGGTGGATGATGCCCAGAGTGCCCAAAGTGACCAGAGCCCCGAACTTGCGGCCGGGCCGCTTTAGCAGGGCTTCCTTCTCCTCTGGGGTCATCTCCTGCTTTTTGCCTGCACCACGGAACGTTCTCCCCGAAACCCAAATCGCAAATGTCTTGGGAAAGCGCTGGAAGAGCTATGGTCGCCCGTAGACTGCCGCACAACGCAACATCTCTTTCGCCCGCTCATACGTATCAAAATATCAAAACCTAGCACCTTGTCGGCCTTCGTCCGCCGCTACTGCCGACAATTATGCATGCCCACATAAGGCCCAGACCACCACACATTCTCATGCACATGGACGTTCTTACTGGCTCGCACTTCATGGTGAAGCATCCGAACGACACACCGTCAGAGGGTCCCCGATGGCAACGGGTAGGGGATCAAACAAATTTATTTGGGATCAAAGAATAATTTATTTCTAGGCGGATCAAAAAAAACTTATTTGGGATCAACAAATAATTTACTGAAGGCTTCGAAGGCTTCTTGCAAGCGAAGCGGAGGCCGTAGACGCTCAGAAATGCAGCAGTTCTGGCCGTTCGCAAGCACTAAATACCGAAAAAACACAGCATTTATGCAGGAACTACTGAAAATTGCAGCATTTCTGAGTTCCCAGAGAGGTTGCAGATATTGTATATAGCAGCAGTTCTGCGCTTTCAGAAGCTGGAAATACTGTACACTGCAGCATTTCTGGGTTTCCAGAGGCTGCAAATACTGCAAATAGCCGCATTTCTGCGATTTCAGAGGCTAGAAATAATGTAAATAGCATTTCTGAGTTTGCAGAGGCTGCAAATCAATGCTGGCATCTTGGCATTAGAAGTTTCCAAAAAATGCGTATACTGTGAAGCATGTATATTCTGGCATAGTATTGTATATTCTTGTATAGTATTGTATGACATTGTATATTCTTGCATATTATTGTATATTGTTGTACATATTGTTGAGTATTATTGTATTGCCCTGTGTTTTCTTGTATTTTTGTATACTAATTTATATTGTTGCATTTTCTTGAATGTTATTGCATATTTCCAAAATTATTTGTGTATTATTCTCTTTGTTGTAGATTACTCTACATTATTGTATATTATTGAACTTTCTGTGTATATTATTGCAAATTCTTCTATATTATAGTATATTATTGTATGTTATTGTATATTATTGTATATTATTGTATATAATTGTATACTATGTTACATTATTGTATGTCATTGAGTTTTTGTGTTTTCTATATTACTGTATGTTTTTGTATATTTTCGAAATTTCGAAAAATATTGTATATACTGTTGTAAATTATTGTATAGTTTTGTAATTATTGTATATACTATTGTCAATTACTGAAATTTATTGTAAGTTATTCTTGTTTTACGTGTATATTGCTGCATATTCTTGTATATACTTGAATATTGTTGTATTTTTGTGTATTATTATATTATTGTATCTTTTTGTAATATATTCTTGTATATTATTGTATCTTATTGTGTTTTCATGTCTTTTTGCATAAAAGTGCTCGCATCATGGGATTGGAAGGATTCATGTGTTTTGAAGCAAGCTTGCCCGGACTAAGAAAACAGCGGGGGGGTTGGGGGGGGCGCAGCCCCCCCCCATTGCAAACGCAACGCTCGCATCATTGGTTTGGAAAGGATATTCATATGCAGCAAGCTTGCCCCGAAAAAAACAGCTGGGGGTTTGAGGGGGGCGGGGGGGGCAGACCCCCCCCATTTGCAAACACAATGCTCGCATCATGGGCCTGGAAAAGACTCATACGCGTTGAACAAGCTTGCCCGGCGCCAAACAAACAATAAATATGTATTGTGTATTATGAAATTAATATAAAATAGCATTAAAGATATACATATACGCTTTCTTATTACGATTTTCGTATATTTTTTATGACACAAAGGTATACTATACGATATTGTGTTCTATGATACTCTATTCCACTATATAATATTATTGTACTTTGCTTTAATATATACATACATATGTATATATATATATATATGTTATAACATATGATGTTATGTTATGTTTTCCTACAGAACTAAATATTCCATTATGACCAAAAAATAATAAGTAAAAACAAAATCTGACCACGGGACCGGAGGACCAGAGGACCGGAGGACCAGAGGACCACGTGACCAGAGGACCTTAGGAGCACAGCACCAAGCAACCAGAAAGCCAGAATACGTATGCTTTGAAGCAAGCTGGCACGACTTCTTCCTTGCTTTCTTTCTTTCGTTATTTCTTGCCTTTTTCTTTCTTTCTTGATTCCTTCCTTCCTTCCTTTTCCTTTCCTTTCCTTTCCTTTCCTTCCCTGCTTCCCTGCTTCCCTGCTTCCTTGCTTCCTTGCTTCCTTCCTTCATCTTCCTTCATCTTCCTTCATCTTCCTTCCTCTTCCTTCCTCTTCCTTCCTCTTCCTCTTCCTTCCTCTTCCTTCCTCTTCCTTCCTCTTCCTTCCTTCCTTCCTTCCTTCCTGTCCTTCCGTCCTTCCGCCCTTCCTTCCCTCCCTCCCTCCTTTTCTCCCTCCCTCCCGCCCCTTTTCTCTTTCTCCGTCGGAAGAACAGAATAATGATTTTTTGATCCTAAATAAATTTTTTCTTGATCATAAATAAATTTTTTCTTGATCCTAAATAAATGTTTTTTTGATCCGCATCCCGCCCCTGAAGCCCACATTCGAGCCCTGCCAAATGGCAAACCGGTCCGGACATCGACGCCCTACTTGCTGCAGCCTGGATCTTGGCCAAGGCCGCCTCCTGTGTTTGAGGTTTAGGGTTTAGGGTTTAGGGTTTAGGGTTTAGGGTTTAGGGTTTAGGGTTTAGGGTTTAGGGTTCCGGTCCTTGCGTTAGTGCTTTCAGGGTACGGGATGTTGCGGAATAGGGGTTCAGAGTGTGGATGGGTTCTGTGAACACACGCCAAGGTCTCTATGCCGGCAGTATTGTAGAGGCCGATGATTCGGACGTGTACCTTAGCTAAATGAATTAAGCTACAGCTACAGCGATACCGGACACTGACCCTAAATTAACCCCTAAACCCCTACCACCCCAACCTGAGCCTTTCGCCAAAGTCAAAGAGCCTCGGCACTCAGGACTTTAGCTGTGCTCCTGCAAAACAGAAACATTTCGTTTTGTGCAAGACTCGAAAAGGCTGTTGGGCTTGGGGAGCTCCGACTTCGGGAACAGGACTTCGCTCCAACAAGGCATGCCATCACGCCATCTTGTTCAAGTGAGGTGCCTCTAGAGTGGGAAAGAACCGATGGAACAAGAAGTTTTGACTAATCAGCCCCGAAGAGGATTCGCATCAGGCAGTCGAGTTTGTGAGTCCAGACAGTGGAGCAATCAGGAGTTCCCAACATCGTTTGGAATTCAATGACCATGACCATGCCTCCTCCTGAGGCAGCTCTGGTATGACGCTGTGAGCAGTGCCACAAACGCTTTGGGCAACTCCAAACCACAAAGTATCCATCTTTTGCTACTTGCGCGTTCTATGTGAAGGTTGGAGTCTATACAACCAGATGATTGCTGGCTTTTGCCTAGGGATGTTGAGTGCAAGAAAAAGATCCGAGACAATACGTGGATACCATCTACCCATCTGCTCGAGCCAGAGGCCCATATGTCGAAGCTGCTCTCCAAGCACACGACCCCAAGCATTTCCAGACCCTAAACACCAGATCATGCACCCAAAATTTGCTCCTAAGTGCCCAACCCCTCAAGCTCAAAAAACACAATGTAGACCAGCTGTGGCGGCTACAGCAACAGCAACAACAAATAGCACAACCACAACCACGTCAACCACGACGACGACCACTGAAGGCTTCGGGCCCGCAAGCTTTCTTCTTGGATTGACGGTGATGCTATGACTGGCAAATGCGCGGAATACCCCTGGGCGAGCTTTCGTTTCAAATGATGCTTTGTGCGCCCACGGTGCACCCCTGCCCTGCCCTTGACAGCAGCGCGGGGCCCCTAAGATTACGTCGGGGAAAGCACGCAACCCTCACGGTGAGGGTCGTAAGATGGGCTAAAAGGCGAAGGGTTCAGCATCTTTGGTCTACTGGTAGCACTCAGAAACGGTACCCGCCAATTTTATCGTCACATATCATTCGTGGCATAGACACTTACAGACTTTATTATCGACACGTCTGCGCGAGTGCTTGACCTCTGCCCACGCCCGAATGTCGCTCATCCCCGCGATTACGCAGTTTAGGGATTACGGTAGGAAGAGCCTGAGAAGCTCTGAAGCGCAAGCCTTCCTTCCACACCCTTGCCGGCTTTGTTTAAGCGCACCTGATCTGATCCTGTTCGGGCTTCTGGCGGAGCCGATGGCTACTTCTGAAGTGGGCTCTCGTCCGGGCTGGGTTTTGCGTGGAGCAGACGTTTCTTGTGACGTCGCCGCCTTGAGGCCCCAGAGGTTCTCTTGTTTTTTAGAAGAATTGGAGTTTGACACACTTCGCCTCTCCTGAGCTGTCTAGCTTCTCAAAGTTTCAGGTCCTGTCTTTTTGGCATGGTTCGAGGCTTAGGTTTAAGGCTTAAGGTTAACTGGTTGACGGTTTCTTGCGCGTCGCACTGATTTAGGCTTTAGGGAAGGGTCTCTGGGCACGGAAGACCCGCGGACTCTTAGAGCACGAGCCCATGTGGCCAAATTAGCATCGAAACTGTCGTAGAGGAGCCTGGCTCCATTCGTGCTTGGATAGGCTGCGAGGCTGTGAGGGGCAAGTGTAAAGTTACACTTGGTTAAGGCTTTAGCCCATCCAAACAGCCGCAGTGGAAAATCGTCTGCCAGAGACTCTAGTATCCCTGAAGGACGGGCTAGTCCTTACACAGTACGCGGGGTCCGAAGATGATTTCAGAAATGTTCTGAGAAAAGTGGGATGTATAGACTTTCTGTCTTACTTTCAGGGTCTTGGAGTCTCTGGGTATCTTGCAAGTGCTTTTCCTACTCTTGAAAGGTCGCCGTGGTCCAGTCACATGCAGCAACGACCTTGGATTTTGATACATTGCTTTGCGTCACGGCTAACGCGGCAAAGTCTTCTAGATACTTTACCACTCGAATGTTGAGGCCTTTCTTTCGATGTCTTGGTTGTCATTCCTGATTTGGAGGCTGACGGTGCGAAGTCCAAATAGCCCCATTCGGACGGCGCACGACAACTCCAAGATTGAACACAAAGTGCATGCTAGACAGTTGAGGTGACGACGGCGGTCGAAGCAGCACAGGATGCTGCTCCAAAAGGAAGACGAAACCTGAGGGTTGAGGGTGGAGGGCTTACAGGCCTTCTCCCAAGCAGGATGAACAAAATCCCGACAAAATCGCTTTGATTTGACCCCTCGCTTCCTTGTTCGGCTTTCTGATCAACACACGAGGTTTTCAGCAAGAGAACAGTGGGATCAGGGAGACGGCAATCGAACTGCCTCGAAGCCCGAACCTTAAACCCATCATGATCCTCCTTAAGCGACTCGACCTCCCAACCTTCGCCTCAACTGTTGGACCTTGGACATCCCTTGCTCACACCCCAGAACCTGCAATGCACCTATCAAGTGATCTCTCACAATATCTGTACATGTAAAACACACACACACATACATCACATACAGAGACAGAAACATGTGCAGGCCTTGTTGGCCTCTTCCGCCTCACGGAGCGCTCGCTCATGCTCCTGCCGGGCCTGTGTTGAAGATGGCGAGGCCAACAGCTGAACCATATGAGCCTTCTGAGCCCGAAAAGCCTTTAGAACCCAAAACTCTCTAAACTGGGCAGGGTTCCGGGTAAGCTCCAAACCCTAACTCCCAAACTCAGGCCCGAAAGCCCTAAAAATGGTTTGGGCTTAGGGGATTGTTCTAGAGTAGGGGCCCAATTTGGCACCCTAAACTAGCTAGGCTATAACAGCGACGCGTGAACAGCCCACAATTGAGAACGCTGGAATTGTTTCTACCCTGGTCGGGGCGCGGGTGGAAGGAGTTGGCGCTTAGGCATTGGGGGTTTTGGGTTTAGGGTAGGACCGCAGCAGATGCGCGGCTTCCTGCACCAAGCACCAAATACATAGTTATCGCACCGTAGGCAAAAACCCACGCACAGCCAGAATAATAACAGCATGTAAGAGCACCAACAGACATTGTACGAACAGGATCGTGAGATTCGTTGGTCATCAAACACTTAAACCCGAAATTTAGACATCCTGGATCGGCACGCTGTAACAACGTACTTCCTGTAGTAAGAACAGAAGATATCACAAACAGGGGAGTGTCAGGACCGGATCATGCAGCGAATGCCCTGATGCCAGCGCTATGGTGTCAACGGGAATTTCAATATAACCAAGGGTGATGAAGGTGCGAGCAGGTGCACAAGCAATGTAGCCTTGCAACAGATTCGACGGGCTAAAATAGCTCAAGAGAGCAAGTGTGGCAGAGAAAAGGTAGGGAATGTCAAAGACAGACAACTTCTGAATCTTGAGAACCTGTTTGCTTTCTGGCTGTGCCACCATGTTGGTTCCGGGATCCCCGGGAGTACGATTTGTGAGGGATAAGAGCGGGCCGGAAAGAGCCGCCAAGACCTGGGATTTGTTACGGAAAAGAGTGGGCCCGAAAGACCCGGGAGTACGATTTGTTACGGACAAGAGTGGGCCAGAGCTCGCCTCGTCTAGGATCTCAACCAAGGTCCTCTGTGGAGATAGGCGAAAACACTACAGGCCTGAACACCACCTGAACATCCTTTCGAGCAACCTCTGTGTTATAAACCGGCTTGCCTCTACTTTTTAGGAATATTTCTTTTCCAATTTTTGAGGCCATCTAGGCCCGAAACCCTTTTCAACCCTAAACTCGAGGTACGTCTGTCGGCCTTCTTCGCCGCCTCCAGGGAGGTTTGCTCTTGAGCCTGCGCCGGCACTTGGAATGTTTCCCTCGGAACCTTGGAGTTCAGGGGCTTACGGGCTTAAGAGCCTGCATTAGGGCTTAGGGCTTAAAGGGGCAATGAGTAGGTCCTTAGGATGTTTGATTTTGTTTTCTTGGGTTTAAGAGACTTTGAATAAATACAAAAACAGAAGGTTTAAAAGGTCCAAGCTCGGCTCAGGTCTATGGCTAGGGGATGTAGAAGGGTTCTTTGACTGAGTGTACAGGGCCCATCTGCGACGGATTGCAAAGGGACTTGGCGTTTCGCATCAGAGACCAGGGATGCCCTTTCATGTGCGATTACCATGAAGATGCTAACAATACGGACTGCATTGCTATTGTTGTCACTGATGTTCTAGTCAGGTATGAAGATCGAAATAACACCTGCAAGCCTCGCTGGCTTCCTGCGAGCGAACTTGCTTGAAATTGGCCTTCTAGGCATAGGAAAAATTAGGCCCTAAACTTAAAGCTACTATCCAGACATAACACCGGGCTGTAACGAGTCTGTCTGAATCATTGATGGGCCAGGAGAACAGGGTCTAAGAGAGAGGTAGATACAGAAGCGATGCGAACTAGAGTGGGTGTGAGGAAGTGGCTGAAACGCTGGGGTCCGTGATGAAGGCGAAAGGATGGGACTGGTGCACCGCCCCGAAATATACTGTAAATTTCGGCTTTTGGTAAAGGATGCATGCAAAGCCAAAAGGGCAAGGTATTGTATGGGCTTTTAGTACGCGTGCCAATGACAACTCCTTAAAGCGCACGCGAGATGGACTTTGCAGATTGCGCAGACGATTCAGGCTGTAGAAGAGTAAGCAACTTCTGGTAGGCATCCCGCCGAAACGGAAACTTGCAAAGCTGTGTCCCGAGCTAGGACTGCGTTTCAACTTCTGAACCTGATTCCCTTTGCCGTTGCTCGATGCGTTTTCGTCCCTGTGGACTCATCGTTGGGCCAAAAACAAAGCAATCCCAGCCTCCGGGGAGAACATGAGGCCCTGTCGGATATACAGGTCTTGAGGCGCTCCTTGTCCTCACTTCTTATTGCTACTGCCGCTGCTACTCCTACCCCTCTGTTACTGTGGATTGTTAGTGGCAAGTTCATTTGCTCCCAATATCAGCGAATTTCTTCAAAACGGACCTTGATTGGACGCCGCAACTTAGGCATGGCGGCCCTGCCCCCTCTACAAAGGCTGCCTTGAGAATTGAAATGATGTGTCAATTCCTGTAGCCTTGCAGAGGGGCATGTGCGACTCACGCAAACCCAGACAAGAGTGTTAAGTTACCATGTGAACTCCTGTGTTGTCTACCCCCTCTGCTCATAATCATCCAGAGTCTGTCGTTCCCACAACAGTCGACACACTTACCAAACTCATCTTCACAGCCCCGTAGCAACCCAATTCTTCAACGTTCCTCCAACACGCCTGCAATCCCAGAATTTCGAGCGTTTTCTGAGGCCCGCGGCTGCAGCTTTGATGAAGTCCTTGGGCTCATCGTCGACGCTCTTCTTCTTTGGCTCCTGACAGGCTGGAGCGCTCTAGAAGGGTGTAGTTAAATCACCTCCATTCACGCCACATCCCCAGATTCCCGCCTTGAATGTACAAGGTTGATGCGGAGCGCAACTCTGCATCATGTCAATCTCGTGGACTACTGCCCAAAGCAGAGGCCTGATTACACTATGGACACTATGGTACACGATGTGAGAAGCAAGATAAGTCCTATCACTGATGGCATTGCCAACACGGGTCAGTACTAGTAGTCGTGGTGGCTTGTCGTACGGTTGGTGGCAGCCTTGTGGTGGATAGTAGCGGTCGTGGATTTGGCTGAAGTTGTGGGAGTGGTGGTAGTGGTAGTGATAGTGGCGGTGTGTATGCGGCGCGACGCGCTTTTTACAAAGAGAGGTGGAGTCGATCGACGGAGTGGGGGGCAGATTCACACCTCAGGGTTAGGCATTGGAGCAACACGCCTACAATCGAATGACGGCACTCGCAACGTTTCGACCCAAGCTCCAAGACGGCGAACTCAGTTTACGCACGAACTTGAAAGACTCCGACAATCCCACAGCCGAACATATGAAATTCACGTTTTGTTCAGAGGAAGAGTGATACTGAGAGCTTTTGTGATACGATGGCAGCCGAAAGCATTGGCCTTTGACTTAAAACTCATGGGGGCACCTTCCGAAGGACCAAAACTCATCACAAGCGTTTCGCTGTAGAGACTTTGGTGCTGCATCTCAATATGAAGGCTTGCATATGTTATTTGTTCTCAAGCAGGTTGGGCTTGAAGGGCCCAATCCCCAAAAAATCTGGGCTTTAGGCCAAGGCTTTGGCGCCGTGCAGCGTGAAATTGGCTGCTTCTGGTCTTTCAGAGCGCTGCTGCAGGAAGTGCATCGGAAAGGACATCACCCAAATTGGAATGGGCACCATGTACTTGACTTGACCTAACCTACGCCTAGACCTTCAGTCAGCAGCGTCTGCCTGCATCATCTGATGCTGCGGCGGGGCCTCGGGACTCAGAACTGCTCGAGACATGTCTCCATATGCCAGGCGCCCGTGTAGGGGGACTTGTGGCCTGGGCTAGGACCTAGCAAGACGAAGTCGCAGGCAAAGCCGACACTAAACATGAAGTCAAGCCGCCACTGGAGGACTGTGGCTCATGTGAACCCTCTGCCCCCCAAAAATGACAACCCCTATTCATTCTATTCATCATCAAGAGCCGCAGCCACGCGCTCTCAAAGGTTTCCTTCGCCTTCTCGAAGCTGAGCCCTGGACGCTCTGCGCCCGCATCCGGCCATTTGTCCTTGACATCTTGGCAACATTGGATGCGCCGGGGACTTAGCAGTTAGGATGAAAGTATAGTGAGAGCATCTGCAAGACGTTCCTAGCGATACCCTCGACGATGAACTCACTTCTTGATCTTCTTGCCTGTAGACACTTAGTTCCTTGTACCCAACCCTGCCAAGCCACACAGTGACTCGGATGAACCGCCGGACGGCCTGATCAGAAGTGCGGCGCAGCTCCATCAGCTCAACACCAAGAGATGGATCTTCAAGACTGTTTTGGCAATCTCACACGACGGGCGCTGAGGCAGCAATCAGAATGGATCGCCGAGCAGCTCGAAAACAAACTAAACAAAATCGATCGTTGAAGATTGAATAGGTACCATCTCAAGCACGGGTCAGACCCCATCATACTTAAGAACATGTCGCGGAAACCGAGCCCAGCAGCAAGTACCTTAGCACCTTAATTACCTCTGTCCTAATGGTGTCCCCACCGGTAAAACAGGAAAGAAGGACGTTGCTCTCTTCGCAGTTGCCTTGCCGCCGTATTTGCGGCTCATGCCCCACACCACCTTGCGAGCCTCGCGCTACAAGGTTCAGGTTTTAGGGTTTAGGGTTTCGGGTTTATTTCAGGACATAAGCCTACCTGCCAGCTAATTGGACCTAGAAGGAGGTAAGCGAGGGTTCAGAAGGGGGTTGTTGAAGATGTCAAATGGTCCACAGTGCAAGATCTTAACGGGCGCCATGGCATGCATTCGGGGTATGCTACGTGCTACATACGGCTCATGCCATCTCTGCGCGCTGTCTCCAGCTCTTGCAGAGCGCCACTGCCTTGTGGTCTGATTGAGTTCCCTTGGAAACAATTGTTGTGAACGCATCAGGCATAAGCTGCGTAAACGGGCACAGGGCTCACCGGCCAACAAGTCCTCCTCTAAGCAGTTCAACCTGGAATGCCATGACAAAGGACTGGCAGAAGTGTGGCCACACCCACAAAGCAACGATAGCGAATTGACTACCTACCAATGTAGGCAGTCCCACAATATCAGGACAGCGGAATGGGACGAGCGTGGCAGCTATGGCATACTGCCATCGAACGCCATCAACGAAACGGCAAAGTGGTGATGCAAGTGTCAGTAAGGGGTTTCGGGCCCGGGTAACCCAGCCCGTTACTACCCTTCAAGTTATGGTGGCTATCCTGTTTCATACGAACTTCTGAGGGTGCCCGCTTTGACTTAACTTGAGCTCAAGCAACTCACGATCATGGGGTCTGCAAGATCAGCCGAGTCGCGCGGATCTGATCCACGCTAATCACCTCCGCGAAAATGTTTAAGTCACATCTTCAAATCCTATCAGATCTTTTCAAAGTACAGGGTTCCAGCCTTTGATTTGAGGGTTGGGAGTTTATAGATTAGCGTGTCGCCACGGGACTACTACTTGGGGATTCTATATGGAGTGGATGGGGAGCTTTTGGAAGTTGCCGGGGGTTTATGGGTCACTTGGCGCAGGATGGTTGTTCTTTGGGCCCTATTATGTGGCCAGAACTGACCATCCATGCTACAATAGGAACGCAAGACAAACATAAGCAAAGCCCAATGTCACATTTGGGTGTGCAGCCTGAAGCCCTGTGTACATCTTGTGTTTGATACCCAGATGAACAACTCAATTTCTAAAGGCAACAAAAGCAACAAGCCAAGAAAACCATGTCACACCCAGACTCCAAGACCCTCAGCCCTAAACCCTAAGAATCCTAAAGCCCTTGGTCCCCAGAGACTTTCATGAACACTTTCAGACGCATAGCTTCAGCAACAGAACATCCCTAAGACATGGAGCTCTAAACCCTAAATCCTCAACCTGAAGCACCCGAAACTAAGCCTGCTCACTCTTCATAAGCGACATGAAGGCCGTCTATGTTACA
This sequence comes from Symbiodinium natans, assembly GCA_905221605.1. NCBI lineage: Eukaryota > Dinophyceae > Suessiales > Symbiodiniaceae > Symbiodinium > Symbiodinium natans. The sequence goes on along the minus strand of CAJNDS010001147.1, from coordinate 797,592 downwards.
TCCGAAGATTAGCGAGGTCCCTGGACTAACATCCAGCGACCTTGATTTGTCGACATGAAGCGAATGTCATGCAATTTCATGCAATTAGGAGTTTATGAAGAGATGGTCATGGGGACCGATAATGCGCAGGCCATCTTGAGGAATCCCACCTTTCCCAGCACTTCCACCAGCAGTGGTATGGTATTGAAATCGGAATCTAGGAATCCTAAACCAAAACCCGGGACAAGCCGCTGCAAGGCACCCTTATCAAAACCCGGAGCCAACCCTCAAACAGCCTGAGCCCTCCCTGAAAGCGTACCCCTTCAACCCTAAACATCACCTTGAACCCCTGAACCCTCAACCCGTGCGACACCCTGCCGCCGAATCCGTGACCGTCGACGATCTGCATTTTCTTCGCGACCTCGGTTCAGCTAGGGACTTTAGGGGGTTGGGGGTTGGTGTTTCTTGTCTTTGTTACTCAATCTTCATGCGGCCGCGCGCATCACGATTTTGGCGTCCCGGGCTCTTGGGTCGTTTTGGTGGCCCGGACTCTCTTCGAAAGGTGCTCCTCCTGAAGGTACATGTACATATGTTTCGGAAGCATGAACCCCTTGAACCCTCTCAGTTTCCCTCAACTCTGAGCCCGAAACTTCACTGAGCCCTCAACCATTGAACCATAACACGCCGCAAGCCGTGCCCCCTCAATCCGACGACAGGCAACGCTGCCCCGCGCTCTGTCCGCTTCGGCCAGCAGCACAGAAGCGGCCATGTCCATGTCACCTGTGGCTTTCGTTGGATGACTTGCTGCTGCTGCTGCTGCTGAGTAGTGGCGTCTGGGGGCTCTCATTGCGAGAAAGCTGAGAATCTGCCTAAAACGTACGTAGTCATGGTCTCTGGGCCCGAAAACTTCCAATGTGTTCAGTCCTGCGAACCTTATAGGGAAGAATCTACCCGGCCTCCACTCTTGTGCAACGCTGCCGCGGAGGCATGGAAATCGACGTTACAGACCTGCGCAGCCTAAACCCCACAGGTTGTTTGGTGAATCGTCACCTTGGGTCCTTACAAGTGGACTATACCAGCAAGTGGCACACTAGAACAGGAGGGCTATGAATTCCAAAAAGGAAACAGAATTCAGAGTTCGGGTGGCGTTACGGAACTCTAGATCCTGATCCCTGACCGCATTGCACCTCGATGGAATGCAAGGCAAGAAATTTTCTCCCTCCTGAAATACTGGAGGCTGGATGGGGTGGCCGACTACTCCAGTGACTTGCAGTGGACACTTCGAAAAACCAGAAGCAGTCTCACTGTCACAGCGCACCAAACTCCCGCGCAGTGATTTCTGCAGAGTTCAAAGCCCATTATCAGCATGTTTCATGACGACAGCTTCCAGCCTCGAGTAAAACAGTCAAAACCGTTTCGAAGTGACAGAAAAACTTCAGTCTCTCAGTTTCTCTCACTCTCACGTCTCCTTTCTAAACAACAGTTGACATGTTTCACGTGTGCTGCAGTCAGGCAAAACTACAATGATACAATGACAAAACCCTTCCCTGGCCCAACATTGCTTTGCTGGACCTCAGCCAGATACATGACTTTTGCCGCGTCGGCCATTGCACGCAAGGCTTGTCCGCAGGCAGCTTCAGGAGTGGATCGAAATCGCCCACGCAAACTACGCCAAGCTTTGAGGACTTGGATTCGAGGCCTTTTTGCTGGCCCAAGCTGAGCCAGCACGAGCATGCAGCAGTTGACCTCAACTTCCTCAACGCCCAGCACAGCTCGGCACTTCTCCTGCATGCCATGATATCATGTGACATCGTCACCCCAAAAGCCTGAAAGACTAAAGACCCTAAATCCTATATGCCCTAAAGTAAAGCCCCCCCCTTCCCCCACCCCACACGCAAAAAAAAAACTGGACAGCCCACCCACATCTCACAACAACCGAAACGGACGGCCCGCCCCCCTGCGAGGCACTAATGGTTTAGGCCGATTTTGGGTGTAGGGCTTAAGGTTTAGGGTTTGGGTCGACAAGGCTCCTAGGATTTGAGGGTTACAACCGAAAGCCAACCCTGCATCACGCTGTTACACGGTGAAAAACTTGAAACATGGCTCGCTTGTCCTTAGGCCTTGCTTAATTAGTTAAAGGTCCTCCTCCCTTGACCTGTCCAGCAGCTACTTTTGGTCTGACATGGGTAGGGCTATTCTTCGAGGGGGGGGGGGGGGGGGGGCAGATATTGCTTGGCGTGCAGCGATGATGTCTGATCCAGCGGGAAGTGCAACTTGTAGTTGGGGTTGCTGTGGCTGCAGGCTTCGCTTCGGAAGGCCTCAGGGAGGCTCATTCTGCCAACGATCTGGAATTCTGAACATTGTCAGCACGCATGCAAAATCGCAGCAACGTGTTCTGTGGCACGTTGCCCCAAAAAATCAGACTGCCAGCCAAGAGTTGAACCTCAGAAGACTAGGTACTCCCGAGAAGGACCCACCGTTAGGCATAATTAACAAGCACCAGGTCCTCAATGTTTGGGATCCCCACTTGCCACCATCATTTCACTGCGGAAAGATGCTTCCGTGAAAGCAGAGCCTGCGGTGCCACAGCCACGACGCGGTCAGTGGACCCTGAAAACCGCCTGAATCTCCAGCTCTTGAGCCCCTTAACTCCCTCCGTATCCACACAGAACCATAGGCCGTCAAACCCACAACCGCACAGGCACCTTACGCTTGGGAATGTGAAGTGCTTACCAAACACCATGCACCTTACACTCCAAACTCTAAACCCTGGTTGCGAACAACAGGATCTTACTTACTCCAAAGGCTGGCGAACAAAACGGCCTAAAGCCTAAACAGCTGGACCGCGTCGACATTCGGTCATCAAGGCAGCGCCATATTCCTTCAGCCTCTGAGGCTGAACTTCCTTGCCTACAACAGCCGTCCTCCTTGAAGAAGCCCGTACAGGTTTTCCTTTTCAGGTAAAGGAAATGTTTTGAGAACGGTTCGCGTGGTACTGCGCGGCTGTGAGTGCAGGATTCCCTGCGGTTGAGCGAGCACTCCTGGGATACTTTGCAGGATGCTCCGGGGTTGAGCACTCCAGGGCTACTCGGCGGAACTCCCTGCGCAGACCCAAACTCAAATCAGCAAGATCCGGAAACATCCGGAAACACTTGTCAGAAGCGGTCGGGGCTGAGGCCGACACTAGGTGCTGTCGCCCTGTTTGGATGGGCAGGCATACAAGGTACCTAGTAACTAAGTAAACATTTGAGATGGATAATCGGAAGAACTCAGCATGGATTCAGCTAGCGTGCGTTGTTTTGAACGACAGTACTTTGTACAGCAGCCCACTTGCTGAATGGCATTGCGAACCATGCCTGCAAGGCCCACAAACTTTTAACGCAGCGCTTCTGCTTCGTTCTCAGTCCCAAACCTGCTACAACGATAGGCGTTCTGTGAGACATGTCGCTGAGGGCACCCTGGAAAGAGCCATAGTTCATGATGTTCATCGTTATTTTTGATTCAGGGTCAGAATCCCAAAATCACTGGCGCACCTCCGACAGGGCATCCGGCATGTCCAGTCCGAGTCCGGCCTACGGGGTTCAGAGCCGAATACATCTCCACCTACGTGACGGTTGAACTTGCGAGCAGAACGAGTGAAACTCCACATCGCGAACTCTACCAAGACACTAGCCCCCTCGTGCTCTGTACTGAGTACTGAAGTTCCGGTAGTCATCTGCCCGGCATCCCAACAACTGTGAACATTGCGAAGTTGCGAACTTGCTTGGTCAGAGCCCGCAAGCCTGGATGGCCTACTGGGCCTGTGCAACCGTCAAAAGCAGGCAGCTCTTGGAGGCTCACGCGTTGCCATGGGCAGGGTCACGAGTACAGCTTTTTAGGTCTCAGCTGCAGCTGCCCTGCTTGCAGGCCAAAGGAAGTATTAACCTTGAAACAAATTAGCTCATTCAGAAGCCCAACAGCATACATTTTGAGGGTGAGCATGCGCATTGAAGTCAAAGCTTTTTGCGTGGATTGCGGGCGGGGGAACATCGGCAAACATCTCCAACTATTGCTCGGGATCCGATTTCCCTCCCATCCTTCAGGCCCTTGATTTCCCTGACGGGCTAGGTCCTGAGGCCCTCGCATCTTGCCGGAGCCCTGGCCCCTTGCCAGCAGGTTCGGTCTGTAGTCTTGTTAGGCTAGAGCGGCTAGAGTGGCATCCTGTTGGGGGGGGGCGACACGGGATACGTGAACAAGTCAAAAGGGCTCGCTTTATTGATGTCTGACACAGATCTGGCCTCGCCGCAACAAACATTTGTCGTTGCCAGAAGTTGAATGAGGATTTGGCAATTTCAATAGGAGCAGGGGAAAGAAAGTGTCGGTCGGTTGGAGGCACCCCAGCTTCCGACAAACAATCGCTGTCACAGGATTCCTCATCGAACGCCTTGAAATCCCCTACAGTAATGAATTCCCATCGCGTGCGTCAGAGCCCACTGCCCCTGTCATGACAACCCAGTGCCTTCGGGCGCGACGACGGCGACAGTGGCGTCCTTGGTTAGGGCTTGGGGTTCAGGTTTCAGTTATCTTCAGTTAACACTGCATCTGGTGATTTTGTTTGTTGCAAGATTTCACACAGACCTTCATCTAAACCCCTCTACACGCACGTTGCTTTCATAAGGATTCCATGTAGTCTTACTCTTAGTGCATCCCAGTGTCACCGGCACGCGCCCTGTCTCGGCGAAAGAAGATTGCAGACAGGCATTTTCAAAGAGAGAGAAGCGAGTGGCGATGTATGGCTTGAGGGAATTGCTGCTTGTTCATGGAGTCGGGCTGTAGAGGAAGCCCCGTCTACAGACCCAAGCCACAAGGGACCCGGTATACACTCACCACGACCACAATAGAGCACTAACTGATATGCTCACTTCAACTCCCTGCCTGTCGGCCCCAGTGACCCCTCCGCCACCATGGCCGGAAAGGGATGCTCTAACGCTGACCAACGTTCTCTTCATCACGCGTCGTGAGGATGGGAGGCAACTGGGAATCTTCGGAAACAAAATGGGCTCAGCAGCTTCAAAGTGCAAAAGGAGGAAGAGGAAGAGGAGGAAGAGGAGGAAGAGGAGGAAGAGGAGGAAGAGGAGGAAGAGGAGGAAGAGGAGGAAGAGGAGGAGGAAGAGGAGGAAGAGGAGGAAGAGGAGGAAGAGGAGGAAGAGGAGGAAGAGGAGGAAGAGGAGGAAGAGGAGGAAGAGGAGGAAGAGGAGGAAGAGGAGGAAGAGGAGGAAGAGGAGGAAGAGGAGGAAGAGGAGGAAGAGGAGGAAGAGGAGGAGGAGTGTAAGCCGTTGGTCCTTTCCGCCCAAACAAACTAGGGAGCCAAACTGTATGGGCTAGTGGACCCCTAAACCCTATTAGGGGGGGTTCTTATCGTTTGTCCGAGAAACCAGCCCGTCCTTATTGTAATGCTGGCTCAGCAGCCAAGCCACCCCCCCTAATCCCACCCTAACTCTGTAGAGGTTTTAATAGGGACAGACCCGGGATCGGTATTTGGGGCCGGGGGGATTTTTATATTAGGAGGGTATTAGTATTAGGGGGAATGGATTACAGCGAAACGCTTGTGATGAGTTCTGGTCCTTTGGAAGGTGCCCCCATGAGTCTTAAGTCAAAGGCCAATGCTTTCGGCTGCCATCGTATCACAAAAGCTCTCAGTATCACTCTTCCTCTGAACAAAACGTGAATTTCATATGTTCGGCTGTGGGATTGTCGGAGTCTTTCAAGTTCGTGCGTAAACTGAGTTCGCCGTCTTGGAGCTTGGGTCGAAACGTTGCGAGTGCCATCATTCGATTGTAGGCGTGTTGCTCCAACGCCTAACCCTGAGGTGTGAATCTGCCCCCCACTCTGTCGATCGACTCCACCTCTCATTGTAGGAAGCGCGTCGCGCCGCATACACACCACCACTATCACTACCACTACCACCACTCCCACAACTTCAGCCAAATCCACGACCGCTACTATCCACCACAAGGCTGCCACCAACCGTACGACAAGCCGCCACGACTACTAGTACTGACCCGTGTTGGCAATGCCATCAGTGATAGGACTAAGCTATCTTGCTTCTCACATCGTGTACCATAGTGTCCATAGTGTAATCAGGCCTCTGCTTTGGGCAGTCAAGTAGTCCACGAGTTTAATTGATGCAGAGTTGCGCTCCGCATCCCCCAACGTTGTACATCAAGGCGGGAATCTGGGGATGTGGCGTGTTGGAATGGAGGTAATGGAGGTGATTTAACTACACCCTTCTAGAGCGCTCCTTTGAGCCAGGAGCCAAAGAAGAAGAGCGTCGACGATGAGCCCAAGGACTTCATCAAAGCTGCAGCCGCCTGGATCAGAAAACAGTCGCTGGAAATGCAGGGATTGCAGGCGTGTTGGAGGAACGTTGAAGAATTGGGTTGCTACGGAAAAGGCTGTGAAGATGAGTTTGGTAAGTATGTCGACTGTTGTGGGAACGACAGACTCTGGATGATTATGAGCAGAGGGGGTAGACAACACAGGAGTTCACATGGTAACTTAACACTCTTGTCTGGGTTTGCGTGAGTCGCACATGCCCCTCTGCAAGGCTACAGGAATTGACACATAATTTCAATTCTCAAGGCAGCCTTTGTAGAGGGGGCAGGGCTAAGTTGCGGCGTCTAATCAAGGTCCGTTTTGAAGAAATTCGCTGATATTGGGAGCAAATGAACTTGCCACTAACAATCCACAGTAGCAGAGGCGTAGGAGTAGCAGCGGCAGTAGCAATAAGAAGTGAGGACAAGGAGCACCTCAAGACCTGTATATCCGACAGGGCCTCATGTTCTCCCCGGAGGCTGGGATTGCTTTGTTTTTGGCCCAACGATGAGTCCACAGGGACGAAAACGCATCGAGAAACGGCAAAGGGAATCAGGTTCAGAAGTTGAAACGCAGTCCTAGCTCGGGACACAGCTTTGCAAGTTTCCGTTTCGGCGGGATGCCTACCAGAAGTTGCTTACTCTTCTACAGTGCAAAGTCCATCTCGCGTGCGCTTTAAGGAGTTGTCATTGGCACGCGTACTAAAAGCCCATACAATACCTTGCCCTTTTGGCTTTGCATGCATCCTTTACCAAAAGCCGAAATTCACAGTATATTTCGGGGCGGTGCACCAGTCCCATCCTTTCGCCTTCATCACGGACCCCAGCGTTTCAGCCACTTCCTCACACCCACTCTAGTTCGCATCGCTTCTGTATCTACCTCTCTCTTAGACCCTGTTCTCCTGGCCCATCAATGATTCAGACAGACTCGTTACAGCCCGGTGTTATGTCTGGATAGTAGCTTTAAGTTTCGGGCCTAATTTTTCCTATGCCTGGAAGGCCAATTTCAAGCAAGTTCGCTCGAAGGAAGCCAGCGAGGCGTGGCAGGTGTTTCTTCGATCTTCATACCTGACTAGAACATCAGTGACAACAATAGCAACGCAATCCGTATTGTTGGCATCTTCATGGTAATCGCACATGAAAGGGCATCCCTGGTCTCTGATGCGAAACGCCACGGCCGGGAAAGCATCCGGCAATCCGGCATTCGTTTGCAACACCACTGGGTGCCACTGGCATCCTCTTCCCCACAAGTCCCTTTGCAATCCGTCGCAGATGGGCCCTGTACACTCAGTCAAAGACCCCTTCTACATCCCCTAGCCAGAGACCTGAGCCGAGCTTGGACCTTTTAAACCTTCTGTTTTTGTATTTATTCAAAGTCTCTTAAACCCAAGAAGAAAACAAAATCAAACATCCTAAGGACCTACTCATTGCCCCTTTAAGCCCTAAGCCCTAATGCAGGCTCTAAAGCCCGTAAGCCCCTGAACTCCAAGGTTCCGAGGGAAACATTCCAAGCGCCGGCCCCTTGGATCCGCAGGCTCAAGAGCAAACCTCCCTGGAGGCGGCGAAGAAGGCCGACAGACGTACCTCGAGTTTAGGGTTGAAAAGGGTTTCGGGCCTAGATGGCCTCAAAAATTGGAAAAGAAATATTCCTAAAAAGTAGAGGCAAGCCGGTTTATAACACAGAGGTTGCTCGAAAGGATGTTCAGGTGGTGTTCAGGCCTGTAGTGTTTTCGCCTATCTCCACAGAGGACCTTGGTTGAGATCCTAGACGAGGCGAACCCACGGTGCGATAACTATGTATTTGGTGCTTGGTGCAGGAAGCCGCGCATCTGCTGCGGTCCTACCCTAAACCCAAAACCCCCAACGCCTAAGCGCCAACTCCTTCCACCCGCGCCCCGACCAGGGTAGAAACAATTCCAGCGTTCTCAATTGTGGGCTGTTCACGCGCCGCTGTTATAGCCTAGCTAGTTTAGGGTGCCAAATTGGGCCCCTACTCTAGAACAATCCCCTAAGCCCAAACCATTTTTAGGGCTTTCGGGCCTGAGTTTGGGAGTTAGGGTTTGGAGCTTACCCGGAACCCTGCCCAGTTTAGAGAGTTTTGGGTTCTAAAGGCTTTTCGGGCTCAGAAGGCTCATATGGTTCAGCTGTTGGCCTCGCCATCTTCAACACAGGCCCGGCAGGAGCATGAGCGAGCGCTCCGTGAGGCGGAAGAGGCCAACAAGGCCTGCGCATGTCTCTGTCTCTGTATGTGATGTATGTGTGTGTGTGTGTGTGTGTTTTACATGTACAGATATTGTGAGAGATCACTTGATAGGTGCATTGCAGGTTCTGGGGTGTGAGCAAGGGATGTCCAAGGTCCAACAGTTGAGGCGAAGGTTGGGAGGTCGAGTCGCTTAAGGAGGATCATGATGGGTTTAAGGTTCGGGCTTCGAGGCAGTTCGATTGCCGTCTCCCTGATCCCACTGTTCTCTTGCTGAAAACCTCGTGTGTTGATCAGAGAGCCGAACAAGGAAGCGAGGGGTCAAATCAAAGCGATTTTGTCGGGATTTTGTTCATCCTGCTTCGGAGAAGGCCTGTAAGCCCTCCACCCTCAACCCTCAGGTTTCGTCTTCCTTTTGGAGCAGCATCCTGTGCTGCTTCGACCGCCGTCGTCACCTCAACTGTCTAGCGTGCAGATGCTTTGTGTTCAATCTTGGAGTTGTCGCGCGCCGTCCGAATGGGGCTATTTGGACTTCGCACCGTCAGCCTCCAAATCAGGAATGACAACCAAGACATCGAAAGAAAGGCCTCAACATTCGAGTGGTAAAGTATCTAGAAGACTTTGCCGCGTTAGCCGTGACGCAAAGCAATGTATCAAAATCCAAGGTTGTTGCTGCATGTGACTGGACCACGGCGACCTTTCAAGAGTAGGAAAAGCACTTGCAAGATACCCAGAGACTCCAAGACCCTGAAAGTAAGACAGAAAGTCTATACATCCCACTTTTCTCAGAACATTTCTGAAATCATCTTCGGACCCCGCGTACTGTGTAAGGACTAGCCCGTCCTTCAGGGATACTAGAGTCTCTGGCAGACGATTTTCCACTGCGGCTGTTTGGATGGGCTAAAGCCTTAACCAAGTGTAACTTTACACTTGCCCCTCACAGCCTCGCAGCCTATCCAAGCACGAATGGAGCCAGGCTCCTCTACGACAGTTTCGATGCTAATTTGGCCACATGGGCTCGTGCTCTAGGAGTCCGCGGGTCTTCCGTGCCCAGAGACCCTTCCCTAAAGCCTAAATCAGTGCGACGAAACCGTCAACCAGTTCACCTTAAGCCTTAAACCTAAGCCTCGAACCATGCCAAAAAGACAGGACCTGAAACTTTGAGAAGCTAGACAGCTCAGGAGAGGCTAAGTGTGTCAAACTCCAATTCTTCTAAAAAACAAGAGAACCTCTGGGGCCTCAAGGCGGCGACGTCACAAGAAACGTCTGCTCCACGCAAAACCCAGCCCGGACGAAGTCCTGACACGAATCAAGCCAGATTTCAAGCTGCAAGGTCGTTTCGACTGAGCCCACTTCAGAAGTAGCCATCGGCTCCGCCAGGCTTAAAAGCCCGAACAGGATCAGATCAGGTGCGCTTAAACAAAGCCGGCAAGGGTGTGGAAGGAAGGCTTGCGCTTCAGAGCTTCTCAGGCTCTTCCTACCGTAATCCCTAAACTGCGTAATCGCGGGGATGAGCGACATTCGGGCGTGGGCAGAGGTCAAGCACTCGCGCAGACGTGTCGATAATAAAGTCTGTAAGTGTCTATGCCATGAATGATATGTGACGATAAAATTGGCGGGTACCGTTTCTGAGTGCTACCAGTAGACCAAAGATGCTGAACCCTTCGCCTTTTAGCCCATCTTACGACCCTCACCGTGAGGGCCGCGTGCTTTCCCCGAAGTAATCTTAGGGGGCCCGCGCTGCTGTCAAGAGCAGGGCAGGGGTGCACCGTGGGCGCACAAAGCATCATTTGAAACGAAAGCTCGCCCAGGGGTATTCCGCGCATTTGCCAGTCATAGCATCACCGTCAATCCAAGAAGAAAGCTTGCGGGCCCGAAGCCTTCAGCGGTCGTCGTCGTGGTTGACGTGGTTGTGGTTGTGCTATTTGTTGTTGCTGTTGCTGTAGCCGCCACAGCTGGTCTACATTGTGTTTTTTGAGCTTGAGGGGTTGGGCACTTAGGATGTCAGGGTGCAAATTTTGGGTGCATGATTTGGTGTTTAGGGTCTGGAAATGCTTGGGGTCGTGTGCTTGGAGAGCAGCTTCGACATATGGGCCTCTGGCTCGAGCAGATGGGTAGATGGTATCCACGTATTGTCTCGGATCTTTTTCTTGCACTCAACATCCCTAGGCAAAAGCCAGCAATCATCTGGTTGTATAGACTCCAACCTTCACATAGAACGCGCAAGTAGCAAAAGATGGATACTTTGTGGTTTGGAGTTGCCCTAAGCGTTTGTGGCACTGCTCACAGCGTCATGCCAGAGCTGTCTCAGGAGGAGGCATGGTCATGGGCATTGAATTCCAAACGATGTTGGGAACTCCTGCTTGCTCCACTGTCTGGACTCACAAACTCGACTGCCTGATGCGAATCCTCTTCGGGGCTGATTAGTCAAAACTTCTTGTTCCATCGGTTCTTTCCCACTCTAGAGGCACCTCACTTGAACAAGATGGCGTGATGGCATGCCTTGTTGGAGCGAAGTCCTGTTCCCGAAGTCGGAGCTCCCCAAGCCCAACAGCCTTTTCGAGTCTTGCACAAAACGAAATTTTTCTGTTTTGCAGGAGCACAGCTAAAGTCCTGAGTGCCGAGGCTCTTTGACTTTGGCGAAAGGCTCAGGTTGGGGTGGTAGGGGTTTAGGGCTTAATTTAGGGTCAGTGTCCGGTATCGCTGTAGCTGTAGCTTAATTCATTTAGCTAAGGTACACGTCCGAATCATCGGCCTCTACAATACTGCCGGCATAGAGACCTTGACGTGTTCACAGAACCCATCCACACTTTGAACCCCTATTCCGCAACATCCCGTACCCTGAAAGCACTAGCGCAAGGACCGGAACCCTAAACCCTAAACCCTAAACCCTAAACCCTAAACCCTAAACCTCAAACACAGGAGGCGGCCTTGGCCAAGATCCAGGCTGCAGCAAGTAGGGCGTCGATGTCCGGACCGGTTTTCCATTTGGCAGGGCTCGAATGTGGGCTTCAGGGGCGGGATGCGGATCAAAAAAACATTTATTTAGGATCAAGAAAAAATTTATTTAGGATCAAGAAAAAATTTATTTAAACCCTAAACCCTAAACCCTAAACCCTAGGGTTCGGGCCTGGCAGCTCTCTGCCCTCCAGGAGCTCAAGCGAGGCGCCGCCACCAGTGCTGCAGTGGGTGACCTGCTTCATGGGGGTTTAGGGTTTAGGGTTTAGGGGCAGGGACTAAAGAATGTCCTCAAGCTGTTTTGGAGCAGCTGTAAGCCTTATACCCGAAAATCCCCAAAACAGCAACAACACCCCACCCCGCAAACACTTGAACCTGAGCACCCTACCAGTATCTGATTCACCCCCACCTTGTCCTCGGTGCCATACTTTTTGCATGCGGCGGCGGTGTCACCACCGCCAATGACCTGGTGTTCGTCTGTGTACAGGTACAAGTTCGGTATGTGGCTGGAGCATAGGTGTAAGAAGCCTCCGGACTACTCAACCAAGCACTCAGGACACTACTCAACCAAGCACTCAGGACACTACCACTAGAAGGCAGACTTCAGCGAGCTCAAGGTCCCCTCTCGACTGTCTCGTGGACCAAGTCTTCGGTTCGGGTTCGAATGGTGCCATCGTCTTTCCTCCCAAACCCTAGACCATGCAGAGCCCAGTTCATAGTTCTGACCGATAAGCACCTTCATTCCCACCACTTCCTACGATGCAGCCCCTCAACCCTGAACCCTAAACCCATTGCCACAAATTAGGACCAACAAAAAGCAGAAACACCCCCCCCCCCTCGTTAGCTCAGCCGGGTGGCAGTGATGACGCCTGCACCCGTCGCCTCGACCACGGCGTCCATGAGCTTCTTGGTGCCTCAGGGTTTAGGGTTTAGGGTTTAGGGTTTACGTACGAACTGAGATAAACAGCTACGGTTAAACATCAGCGGATCATCACCCCATGATCCTGAAACAGCTACTGCCTTTTGCTTACGACAACCATCAGTAGAGGCAGGTGTGAATTAACCTTTCAGGAAGCTTTGACCTTCACCCAACAGTGTGTCCCTGCCCACTACTGCTGACCGAGATTGTCAGGTTAGGCTAGGTAGTCATGGGTCATGAGTCATTTCTCTGAAGGCCACACGTGCTTCTACGTCTTCGGCAGGGATACCGATCTCGAACTTGGACATCTCGAACACGCCCATCGGGCCGTTCCAGATGATGGTCTTGGACTCTGCCACAGCCTCAACTCTTGGATTCAAGGATTCAAGGGGTTGCTTAGGAGGCTTTGGGATTTCGGGAGCTTGAAAGCCTCATACGTCTGTACCACTGTACCACTGTACCACTGGAAGTGGCCTCAGTGACGATGATCCCACTGCCCTCGACCGTAGCAGCTTGAGGCGTCTCTTCATGTCTGCATGCAAAGCAAGTTCACTATCAAGAGCCACCACAGTAGACAATATGCCGTTGGCTCTTGGCCAGATCGCCAGGAACCGCTAACCCTCATCCCGAGGCCCTGCAAGTCTAACGCTTGTGGTAAGTTGATGAACCCGCCGACGCCCAGGCCTTGGCATTCAGCTCGATGGACTTGGGGCCACAATCAAGGCCCATGAAGCCTTGATGCTTTGCAAGTGTCGGGAGCACAGTGGAGATGGTCAAGACATGCTACACTCCGACCCGAAGCTGAAAGTCCACACCTCGCACACGAAGAAGGCCGTGATACACTGGGGCTCACAGCTTTCAGGGTCTTCATTCGTGTGGGCTTAGTTTCTGTTTTGATTTCTTTTCCTTTTGGTAGTGCCATTGTTGATATTTCTTGTGCTGCTGCTGCTGCTGCTGCTGCTGCTGCTGCTGCTGCTGCTGCTGCTGCTGCTGCTGCTGCTGTCGCTGCTGATTCCGGTAGGCGTGCTTCTGTTCTCCACTGTGAGGCATGACGCAATATTGACATGTTAGCAGTGCGGGCACCTCTGGACTGTGAATTGCCCAATCACCTCTTTGACAGGTTTACGATGTGGTAAAGGATTGGTCAGGGGGGCCGCTTAAGAGTACCAGATGAAGGGTGCTGTTGTCTCCTAGTGACAAGATGCAGTCTCAAAGCGATTACTGCTGAGCATGTGCACCGCAACAATTCGGCTCAAGCACCGTCCGGGATGCCCTCCTCCTTGGTCACACCTGCGAGTCAAACGTCGTAGCTGCATTTACCCTTAGCTCCCGGAGTGTGCAAACTTGCAACTGTGTTTGTCTTGCTACTACGACTGGTTTCCTACTATTACTACTACGCTTATTTCCCATACGCTTGCAGTAGAGAAGTCGACTTGCCAGATGCCGGAGCTTTAGACATTAGAAGCCATAGCTTGTTCCTGGGATGCTACTACCTGACCCTAAACCTAAACCTGAACCCTAAACCCTAAACCCTAAACCCTAAACCCTGAACCCTGAACCCTAAACCCACACCCTCAAGCCCCCTGTAACTTGAAATCATTAGTAAAAATCAAAACAAAGAAACTCCTTGAACCTCCTCGAAACTTTCCTCGAAACTTCCCCGACCCTCAAGCCCCCTTTAACTTGAAATTATTAGTAAAACCCTTAGTAAAAAATCAAAAAAAGAAACTCCTTGAAACTCTTCGAAACTTTCCTCGAATGGCACGATGATGGGTTTCTGTTGGGTGTTCCTGGAACAAAGGCTCCTAACGGTATGTGACTGAACAGGACTAAACGGTACCCGGATTCCGCGACAGAGCCAAAGAGCCTCGCCGAGCGGAGGCGACCAATCCAGCAGGATTTCCGCAGTCTCGTTCATCTTGGGCGCCATATCGATGGGGATGATGGTGTTGTCATCCAGCAAGATCAAGGACTTGATCTCCAGGTACGCGAAATGCAGGTCTGTGTAGAACCCGGCTCAGGACGAGGGATGCCATGGTTTCCCTCGTGGCAGCCGGTATCTTGCTCAGCAGCTTCTCTGTCACGATCGCCTCCGTCAGATTGTCGCCGAATGGGAGTTGCAACTTCTCTGCCTTTGCATCTACATCGCCCACATCGATGCTAGAACAGGATTTCAACATCGCAGCGACCAGAGAGCATGCTGATGTAGTGATGTAGTGCTCCTGCCTGTGAGGCACAAAGGGCTCGATCAAGAAATGAGCTGACCTGTGACATGCTCCACCTGTTCTTCCTTGCACATGGCGGTTCGTCCCGCCTTGCCACGATGCTTGAACTCATCAACCTTTGCCACAAGTTTGGTCGTCTGCAGCCATGAGTTTTCCTTCACGATGGTGTCCCAAGTCTCTCCACTGGTGCTGTCTAGCAGAGCCGGAGTCACGAGGACGCCCGCACATCCCATCTTGTGCTTGCCTTTGGAAACCTGGGGCAAGAACCTCTCCAAAAGGCTCTTGCCTGCATGCTCGCGGATGTCTCGGGACATTTGCTTAAACCTTTTCTCACCTGCTGTGCAAAGAACGCATCTACGCTCTTGCGGGCAAAGATGTGGGAGATTCCTAATTTCATTGCATTCCGGAAATGTCTGCTCGTAAAACCTTAGCTTCGCAAACTAAACCCTGTAAGGCTCACTAACGCTGCTACATCTTTTTCCTACGAAGCTGGCTGGGGCCGGGGCTTGCAGCGAAAGGCATAGAAAGAAACGCATACACACACATGTAGCAACTGAGCCTCATGTGCTGCAAAAACAACGAAAACCCCGTGGATTACCGATCAATTGCCTTGACTTTCTGCTCGGCCTTGATCTAAACTTAACTCGGCGAAGCGTAACTCCCGACTTGCACTGGGTCAAAACAGAAGGCTGCGAACAGCTCGGCACCCCAAGCTCTTGTTTCGAAGCTCGTGTGGGAACGCTCAGCCTTCGGCTTGGAATCTGAATCTGAGAACGCGCACAGGATGGACTTTCCCACATCCCAACCACCTGTGAGTCGAATCCGACCTGCGGACTCGGGGAGGCTGTCAAACAGTCAAACTTGTCGGCAGCTCGATCAAAGAAAGCACCAGAAATCGGGTGCTGGAACTTGAGTCAGACGAGTCGCCCACAAAGCCAACGAGTCAAGCATCCTTCTCTTCTTGGGCTGCTGCCCCGCTACAGATCTTTAAGCCCATGTAGATGTGGCTTTGGAGGCATGCTCGCGCACCAACGCGAGTGCTTGGACGTCACAGACTTTGGCAACATAGCATATGTGACTTTTTGCAGGTCAGAACCACCCAAGCCTCAAGCCCTTGCCTTGCGCAGCTGCTGGACTACGCAAAAGAAAGTCTGGAGATGCCAGGCAAACTGTGTTGGTCGTCGAAGGCCACAAAATCACTTCTCCGGAAGACATTCCCCACAAAGAATGGCTCATGTTGTCTTTTTGCCTTCATGAAGTAGAATGTGTCTGAAAAGCAGCCGACACATACAGGAATCATTTGAGGCATCTTAGCGGGGAATGTCTCGGAGTACTCGGATCCCTCTTTGTCGGAGGCCTGCCATGACGGACATAAAAAAACTGTTTGAAGAAGGAAGAACCGCGCTTGGACTACACTACAGAAACAGCAGGAGGTCCCTGAGGTCACTGTGCTCCACACATGGCAGGGCAACGCTTGTCGCAGCTCCGGTGAGGATGCATACTGCCCAAAATCGATCCCAGAGATGATCATGTCGCCAACTCGTCACAACGGTTTAGGGTTTAGGGTTTAGGGTTTAGGGTTTAGGGTTTAGGGTTTAGGGTTTAGGGTTTAGGCTTCACCCAGACTTCACCACTTCGCTATTGGGGTGCTACTGGCCCGCAAGCCGTATAAGAGCAAGTGGCGCCATGCTGTCAATTGCGGAAGGCTCACAAAACACATGCTGCTGTCAGGCTTAACATGGATCATCCCTTTGCACTTGATTAAATCAATTCGGCGACCGTCAACGATAACGGCCTGCTCATGGAACAAGTCGAATATTGAAGTTGCGAAACGCTCCAGGGCCCAATGTGAACCTGATGTAACATACGCTCACACTCTTAGCCTGCAAATGAACTCGCCACTCACCTCTGAGCCTGTCTGAAGCCCCCTGGACGGCTTGGATTGCCACCAGGCCCTGGTTTCGCTCCGGCACGTGACTTGACGATCTCCCTTGTCAATGACGGCGACAGAAATGGGCCGCCACTGCTCTACAAAACCCTGCGAGATGTCTGTGGAGAAGCTGAGAAGCTGATCTAAGCTGATACAAGCTGCCAGACTGGACTTTTCAGACGGAACCTTAAGAGAGGTATGTCAGCCGGAGATCCTCATGCATCAATGAAAGCCCTCACCAGGCACACAGGGATTCTCCTGCCAGGATTGCTTGAAGCTGTATGGGCGTTCGACATCTGGATTTGGCCAACGCACAGCCTGAGCTCATACATGCGAAGGCCAGTTTGCCTTGGCTTAGGCGACTCGTCATGCATTTTTTGGCTCGATGGGTCCGAACTGTCATGTCACGTTTTTGTGGTGCTCCTCCAAGTGGATGGCTGCCACGTAGGCCTGCAAGCACAGGGCAGCACGCTTTTTTCTCCCACTGGAGGGTCTGTTTTATTCAACAGTGGATGCGAAAAAATGGACTCAAGCTGCAGTTTGTCAGAACCCGCCCCGGCCTCTGGACTTGGCTCGGAAGCAGCAGCCAGGGCGCCCAAGATGGAAGGCTCCCCAGGATGACACCTTCAAACCGAGGTGCTTCTAAGAGATGAGAGAAAACGAAGAGATCGTTGTAACAAAAACTCACTTCTATATATATATATATACCTTAAGGCCTCAGGGACTGCAGGTACTCCACGCGGGGCGCTTGGTCGAGGTTTACACGTGGCTCCTGAACCAGCTCCGAGCACATGAGAACGCAGCGTGGTTGCTACAGACCACTGCCCAGTGAGTCACCGTCTTTCGAATACAGTTTCCATACGACAGGTCCTCACATGAAGAGCTGCCAACAAGTGACAGTGCACTCCACCGTGACGACCTGGAACAGAGAGGTGAAGCACATTCTGAAAAGTGTCGTGTGATGTCGCGCGCCTGCAGTGGTCCGCTGAGAGCAGAGTGATTAGCAGAAAGAGGGGGAGAAAGAGGGGGAGTTGGGGTGACGAGATGAGCAGCACTGCGAGAGCTAGCTCTCGCATGACTCTCGGCACCAACGCCTTCTTGGTGAAGAGGGCGCTCCATTCATACTTTGGGGGCTTCCGAAAATCCGGATACCGCATTGGGCCCTTAGTATAAGGGGAATCCTTCCTTTTTTGGGGGATTTTTTTGTAAGGGGTCCCCTGATCTTCAGAAACTCTCATGTAAGACTGCAACGAAAGCAACGCTCGGAGCCAAGGCCTCGATGCCCAGGGAAAGAAGCAGCCCTGGCCTGGAAAAAAGCGACGCAAAAAAACAAAAAAAAAAAACAACTCCAACTCCCCTTTTTTCTCTGGTCCCTCCCCTCCAACCACTTTCCCTGCTCCCCTCATTATCCCATTCTCTCTTTCATCCCTCCGCTCTCCAGACAGAACACTTCAGGAAGTGATGCACGCTGGAGTCTCCAAATTGGAGCTGCTTTAAAGTCAGTGCACAGAGCACAGCTCTCGCTGTTGCGCCTGTGCTTTGCGCAAGATGCCGGTGGTTCTGCTTGAGAAGCATGTTCCTGGAGAGCAGATTGGCAAGACGAAGCAGCACGCCTCGTGAAGCCTCTGAATTTGGAACTTTTGGTTTGCCTGCCGCCCGGTATTTTGGAGCGGGGAACACAAGATTTTGAATACATGTTGACTGAATGTTTCATTCTAGGAGATGGTTTGCCATTGTGTCTTCTTGCATCCTTTGTCTTGCTCTTGCGCTCGGCATAGCAATGCACGTCGTCTCCAAGGTGTATATCTGTATATATGAGAGCATATGTGCAGCACATGCTGGTGCTGGGTATACGTCCATCTAGAGCTTCGTGCGTGAGATGTTGCCAACAACCTCGTCTCCGCCAAGACATAACCCCAGTTTACCCCAGGTGAACGGTCAACCTGCAAGCACCAAATTCCAATCGCAAGTCAAACAAAAAAGGCTCGTCGTGTCTCGCAAACGTAAACCATGCAGGTTGATCCTCAGCATTTGTAAAGGAAATCAATCTGAGATCTACGAGGCAATCGCTGTTCGTATGTCGATCCGCACCTGAAGTCGATCACTCCCAGGCTCCTCACGGGGGAAGGACTTTGCATGACTCGGGGATCCGAAGGTAAACGTGCCGTGTGCCTTCAGCATGAAGTCATGAAGCAAACCGAGCACGGGTTTGGGAGCCTATGTGGCGCGGCCGCATCGTACAGTCGCAGCAAGCCTTGGGACAGCAACTGCCATAGGAACGGAGGAACACATGACAGAACAAACGGTACTTGCATGGACCTACATATCGTGGAACTCTGACGTCTGAAGGAAACACGGCAGAGAAAACCTAAGAAACGCCTTTTATTAGAGATGAGTACGGCTGAGCGTGCATCGTTTGATGTTCACAAGACCATCGTTGTTGGACAATTCGCTCCATTACAATACGTCGGTCCATTGCGATCCCTTCTTAGAAGTCTTCCTTCTTTGCTGGCGGACCATGTTCATGCTTCTGGGCTCTGCCTGCTTGCGTGCATCAATTCCTGAATGCAAGACCCAAAAAAAATTCGACACGCTGCATCCGCGGGGCTTTCGTTGGTAGCGACTGTCGCCACCTGCACGCAGCTTCTCTCACTCGATCAAACCCCTACGCTACAGCAATCACTCCAATCTAACAGGCTGCCGCGAACGGCCTCAAGTCTTTACTCAAACTGCTGAAGCGGCCAGTGGCTTCTTGGAGAACCACGTAACGCTCGGGAAGGAAGGGGGGGTTTCTCAGAGAGGCGCACCACTTCGCCCCCAGCGGCATACAGGGAGCGGCGGTAGTTGATAGAACCTCACCGCCACGCAGCTGCTGCGACTAACAACCGTCAGCAAGCCAAGCAAAGACATGCCAGAACGTTGATGTTTCCAAGAAGTCATCACGCAGCAGCCCTTAAACAAACACAACACACCCATTCCTCTACTGTCACTACTGTGAAAGGAAGATGCCACAATCGTTGAGCAACAGCAACGAGTCTCCCTGGATCTATGTGTGTGAGTTCCAAGCCGTTATTCTACCTCGCGAAACTGCCAAGACAAACGTGCAACCGAACGATGCAAAAACGGCGGTTTGCTGCGAAAGGCGTGCGGGCGAGATCATACGAATCCTTCCTCTACACCTTTGCAGGACAACCACATATTTTCCGGCTATGAAGGCACTAACGAACTCTGAAAACATGGAGATGTTATAAAACACAGAGAAAAGGGAGCTCAGAAAAATGCCCAGGCGCTTCCGAGGGCCGGCACGGGGAACTTTGAGCCTCGGAAGCTTCCAATTGGCACACACTTGCAGATACCATTCCTCCTCTAAGAAACTCTTCAAAATGCAAGAAGGAAGGGCGCTCCCCTTATAGCCTCCCAAATCACATATGTCAATAGCATTAGTATTCATAATACGAATGTGAAGATTCATGACGAGGATATCAAAAATATAATATAACCCAGCACTAATATAAGACAACAATCTCAAACTAAACTCCCCTAAACCCTAAACCCTAAACCCTAAACCTGAAACCCTAAACCCTAAACCCTAAACATTATGGCTCTCTCTCCTCTCGGCGCTCTCCTTGCTCTCGGAGAGTCACTTTTGCACACCAAGTGCGGGGCCTGGTCCACGCTCTCGCAAATCAAACTGTCGTAGTGCCTGCTCAGCAGCCAGCGCACCCCCCCGATTTGTTTCAGGGAAAATGGGGAGGGTAGTCTGTTTGTAGAGACTGGGTGTAGAGACCCTTGAGGGTATTGAAATGTGAGAGTGCGCGCAGTCTTGCGCAGTTCATGAAAAAGCCAAGCTTGAATGGTTATGCAAGACTTGAGCTCCCCCCCGGTCTTGCAAAACAAATGTAAGGCTGCTGTAGGGAGCCTGATTGGGCGAAACCTTCGAAAAGCAATGTGCTTTTGCGTCGTCCTCGCTTTTTAAGGAATCACCGCTTCTCAAAGACACTCCGCTTGAACTCTTGGGGCTTTGTCATGTTCGACTTCGAGCCTCGTCGACGCCGGAGACCAGCAGCCGAGAGTCGTCTGGTGAGAAGCAGCACCTGATGCCATTGAGCTCTTGCCATTTCGTGCTTTCTGCCAAGGTGTTGCAACAATTGGTGTTTGTTGTGATTTGTGTAAGGTTCTGCTGATTTGTGCAAGCTTCTGCAGAGTTTGGACAGGGTACCATGCGATGTGCTGAACTCACAGGCACCCTACAGACTCCAAAGGCCAAGCTGCAGCTGACAACACTCTACTGCTCTCAACACGAAGCTCCGCAGACGGTTTCTAAGTCGCCGACATGACCTGGGCCAGCGGCTGAGTTTGATGTGCTTGAGGGCTCTTTGGAAGGGCAGTCTGAGTCACTGAGCACAGGAAAGACGACCCGCATCGCTTCGGGGCTCTAGAGCCGATACAGCGGGTTCCATCGGGGTTCTGGGGCGTCACTTGCGCAGCAACTAAACTGAGCACTTTTGTTCAGTAAACTAAGTGCCGCCAAAGCCGCATTTAACGTGTCCGTGCTGCAGCAGGCAACCGGTTTATCCGCGTTCAGATTGGGATCTCGAAGATCCCAGACCTGTCGGCACAAAGCGCGTCATGTCTCGGTATTCCTGGAATCTCAAGAGTGGGAACCCAGTCGGTGGGCTCAGCACATCTTTCTTTTGGGGACCCTGGAATCTAGTGAGGTGAGTGGGAGTTGGGAGGGAGCGACGCTCGCAGAGGTCCCGGTTGTTTGAACAGTCAAGTCGGGATAGCCAGGGTGTGAAACATTTTTTTCGGAAGAATACCATGGCCACTGTGCCGTTAAGTCTGCTGTTGCTGTGGGCTTTCGGGTTTCGGGCTTGATCTCAAGAATCGTTAGCTGTAACTCAACAACACGGCGGGTGTCCCGAAAGCGTTCGAGCTTTCTTTAGAGCAATAAACAAAAGGAGCTCAACACATATCGACAAATATGACTTTACATAACTACATCAATCAAGACACATGCACATGTGCATGTCTAGATATGCAAACGAAAAAAAAGAAGACATGCGAAGTTGAAGTGCAGCCTACCCTCCGTCCTGAAGCCTAGGTTGAGAAAAGACTGTGCAAGTGCCTTGCAGCATGAAGCGAGCACAGCGCTAGAGAAGGCCCCTGAAGGCCCGAAGACTCACAAAATTGGGTTGAGGACTCCCGGCCCTGCGCAGCCTTGCAGGTGTGATCGAAGGACGCCGTTGCAAAGAGCTGCGGACTTGGCGGCGCGACACAAAATCACCAACTGCTGCTTCTGTGAAAGCTGGGAGGATGCCGTTGAACAGCTGGGAGAAGATAACCCTTCCCCTGACAGGATATTGAGACGGGCGGAAGGAGGTTCAATGTCAAGGAGGCTGGTAGAGCATAGTCTTGACATACGACTGTAAAAAAAAACAGACATGTGGCACTTGAGAGGTGACATTGGCCTGAAGGCTTTGTTTGAAAACGTTGCATGAAGCTCTATAACTCGATCCCCTTGAACACCTTTTTGGGAGTTTTGATTTGAAATTGCTAGCATTTGCTGGCAATTCGAACAGAGTCTTGCAAAGAGCTGAGAAGCGCAAATTTCAAGATTCACCGGCACTGCAAAAAGGTTGCCTTCAGGCGCTTTCACCGCCAAGCTCGGACTCTACCCCCATCTCAGCAACCTGCCAACAGCCCTTCTTCTGAGGCACGTGCGTTCGGTGCGAAAAGCCTGAGTTCTGTTTGTTTGGGGTTTTAATGGTTAAGGCTCTGAATCGGCATCTCGCGCTACTCACGCAGCTCCAAATAGTGCCAAGCGGCGTAGAATATTGATAAAGTTTTGGTGCAAATTCCGGAACGTCTTGATGCGCCGTCCTGTACGGGCGACGAAACAAAGCATGAACAGCGGCTGTCTCGAAGCTGGCGACGCAGCAGCTCTAACTGTCTCTAACTTGAACACCGATACACACAAGTGTCTTGTATCTGAGTGATGCCTTCAAAGTGCCAGTGCGAGATGCATCGAGATGCATCGAGATGCATTGCTCCAGATTTCCCCTGCATTTCTCGGGGGGCAGAGTCTCCTGTCACCACGTCGTAGAGCCCAACGTCGATGCAAAAGCCACTCGTCATGAAATAGTCGTCTGTACCTCTTAAAGTCTTAAGTGAAGCCACAAAGCGAGTGAGCCGAGACTGGGCTGGGGGGTCCAACTCCTTCGAGGGCCCAGAACTTGTTTATAAAGCTTCAAGTCAGCTTTCGCCCCCTGGCGAAGTTTAAAGCATTTGAAGCTGAAGAACTGACCAAATCGAATCAGAGACTCTGGAACCCATAGGCGCACAGTTCATAGACAGCGATGACAATTGCTGAAAGGGCTCCAGCTCCACACCTAGAGGCTTCTCTGTTTCAAGAGCAAGAAGCGAGAGTTTATCGGCGTGTACCACATTGAAACACTTGCTGCAAAACGTCCAACTCGCAGCCAGTCCTGTCATTAAGCAAGACCTTAGACAACCAAAGGTCGATATTCTTCGATAACTGCACTTTCATTTTCACGAGGCAAACTCTGACCCGTGTTTGGTCAGCGCACCGCAGAACTCCCGTGCAGCTCCCTGCAGCCAGCTGCTGTTGAGACACTGTGTAGCTTTCCTGGAAGCCCCTCGTCGTAGCGCAAGAAGCGAATGACTCCAGACTGGGATCCTCTGCAGAGCAATCTAAACAGCACGAAATGCAAAAACAAAAAACGCGCGAACACGAAGAACACGCAGTTTTCCTGACTCAGAGAGGGAGAGAGGGAGAGAGAGAGATAGAGAGAGAGAGAGAATGAGCGAGAGCGAGAGAGAGGAGAGGGAGAGAGGAGAATGCGTGTGTGTTTGTGTGTGTGTTAGAGTTCGAGGCTCTGTGGAGCGGCTCGCAGGAGGTCCCCGCAGGAGCGTTTCGCTAGTCTCAGCTACCGCAGCACATCCCAGTACTGACATGATAGACATGTCTTGGTATCAGCACCTCCTTTAAGGACAGGCTTCATCTTTTGAGAGGTTTTTCACAACTATCGCTGTTCGATTTTCCGCTGAGTTCTCCATTGGCTTGACCCTGGCATCCTGTGCACATGCAGCCGGCAAGAAGGCAAGAAGCAATGTCAACCAGCAAGGCATGACAAGCCCGCAAGCCTCCTACAACTGCCCACTGCGGCAGCGTGTGGAACCATGAGAGTCCCAGTATGGGAAACTGATCTACGACCTGGGCGCAGGGGCGGAGATGACATTCCCGGGACTCAGAAACTGTACTGCTGCTGCAAATCTGAACATCATGAAGACATCTCATCGCAACTGGGCGACTTGCTGCATTGCATTGTAGACAAAGGCACCAGGTGGTCATTTTCGGTTGTATGTCCGAGGTCCAGGCACAGCTGTGCGTCATGACATCTGTTTCGTAGTTGATGATCCCTGCAGTACCTGTCACAAATTGTCGCACTGTCTGGTGTCTGAGAGCCCGAGCCCTCTAAGACCAATCCCGAGGAGTACCGTCTTTCCTGCCGACCAACATGGTCCCTGGCCGCAAGGGGTGAAACCTCAGAGATTTCTGCACCATTGCGCTTTGCCGTCATGGGTTGGTGGTGGTCGCCGTGCAAGCTGCGATGGCAATTTGGGGCGTTCCAAGCAATGGTGATGCAGTGAGCTGCCCTTTGGCAGACGAAACTGACAAAAAAAAAACAACAACAGTCCATGGTTGATGAGATATGCGGGGAATCGAGTGGCATGAGTGCGGCAAGGAAGGCCCAAGCCCGTGGCTCGAACTGACGGGCTCCTCGGCTGGTGAGCAGCAAGCGGCGCGAGTGCGCGACCTGGCCGTCCAAGCGGGATCCTTAGAGCCTTACATGCAGAACTTCAGAACTATGCAGAACCGACAGAATCGCCCTGCAAGCGCTGTTCGAAACAGGAACAGGTGCCTACACGCGCGCTGCACTCCAGAGGGTTTCAAGGCATTTTCGGGCTTCAACGTTGCACCTCACCCGGCTCCTCCAGCTTGCCCCTGGTGCGTCCTATGAGAGCTCGCACAACGCACCAACAAAGCGCCGCCGAGCTTAGCGAGGCTTGTTGGGGGGGGGGGGGGGGGGCGCGGGGGGCGCCTTTTGCGAGGGGAGGGGACGCTCCTAGAAAGCTGGTTGCACACCCTAGGGTTTTGGCATGAGCGCATCAAACAGTCGTCCTGTTGATGAGGATTGGCAGGTTGACCTGCCAAGTTGAAGAGACGCATAGAGACTCTTCCTCTGTATCCCTTTGACTTGTCTTATTTGTCTTCCCTATACTCTCTTGACACTCAGAGCCCATGGGTGAACAAGGTTTAGACCAGTAGACCAGAAGGAGCCGAGAGTGAAAGGTTAGAGGGGTGATGTGATGGCAAAGGTTCATGTCATAGTTCATGTCACGCATCTGTCGCGAGGGGCGGATCTAGAGTTTCAACGGTGTCTTCCAGTTGGGGCTCCGGGGGTGGAGGAGCTACCAGACATCGTGTGGCTTGTGTGCCAAAGCGTTCGCAAAGCGTCCCACAAACGTCCGCGATCGAGCTCCGGAAGCCCAACGTGTTTTTTGCAGCGTTTTGCTGCCTGGCGCGTCTATGAAACGTGCTGACATTCACGAGGATGAGGCCTCTTAGTACCCGCAGATGCCATCCTTGTCTGTTGTTCCCCTTTGAAACCATATGACTCCTTTCTGAACCCATCATACGAGTTTTTTCGTGTTTCAAAATGAGGAGGGGGGGGTTCTCCCGGGTTCTCCCCCCCCCCCCCCCCCCCCCTCTCTGACCTCCGCGCTCCTTTAAGCCATGCACGCTTGCTTCTTCGAAGCCGAAGGAACCGGCTTCGAACCCAAATGTGAGACTTGTGACTTGGGTTTTTGGGGGGAAGAAGATGTATTAAGCTAGAAAGAACCAACAGATGCTGAATGTATCGGAGCCAGATGCCCTGTGCGGTCGTGCTGTCAAGCGTGAAATCTTGCTGTGTTTGCTGGGGCATGCTGGGGCATGCGGGTTCTGAATGTAGCATGTGGCCTCGGTGGTATGGCAGGGAGTGCAAGCTCCTCGGAGGCGGCCGGAACACGACTTGAAATCAGCTTCAATTTCCTAGCAAGCCTCTGCCGTGAGATGCAGTGCAGAGAGGCCGGAAACCTGCTCCCACCCCGCGGCTCCTCTGCTAGAGCGGCGGAAAGGCGCCATGGCCTTTCACTTTCATCGTGATGAAGCGCATGTCATGTCAATGCGACACCTAGGAACGATCTGAGCTTCAGCATTGAGAGCTTCATAGAGCATCTGCATCAGCTGAAACTTGGGTTGTGAGTTGCTGCCTCTCAGAAAAGTGTTTGATCTTCTTAACTTTTCGCTGCAGCTCAGAGTTGCACAAGGCGAGCCTGGCTGCCCTGGGTACTGGCCGCTGCGAACAGCGCTGGAGCAGCACCAATGGCTGAGCCTGTCAGAGAGATCTCTCGCAAGTTTTGGGCCCCAGCCCTGGGGGGGTTTAAGGTTTGCCTCTGCGGTCCTTCGTGTGAGTCCCCCTACACCTCGGAAGTCCCTCACTTCGTGTTGCCACTCCAGAATCCCATCCCAAAGTCCGAGCCTGCTGTGGCCTCAGCTCTGCTGAGTTGTCCTGTTCCAAACGATCTGCAGGACTCTTATGCTCAAGCGGGACAATCTTCTAGTGAGAACGAGCAACAGCTGGAACTCTTGTTCCCGCATCATCTGCTCAGCTTTGCACAGCACGGCTGGGCCTCAGGGTCTATCCACTGTGGCCTTGCCGACGTGCCGGGGACCCGAACCTGGCTGCGGAACAAACTCTCAAAAAGAGCCTGGAGCATCTGCACGGGCTTGGAAGCACTTGTGTCGAAGAAGAAGCAGATGCCTCCCGAAGGAGCAATCGTTCTGCTTGGGTCCATCGCAGGTCCTCCCAAGCGCGCTTCGTTGCGTCTGAGGGATTCTCCGATCTTTTGCCGGCTCCGAGCAGGGACTCTCGTCTTGCTCTCTTCTGCAATTCTCTTTTGCAATTCTCTTCTTTCTGCTTCTGCTTCTCGATTTTGCCCCGAGGTCCCGGAGCAGCGCGAGGCCGAACTCGAGGTCGGCGGGTCTCTGCGGGTCCTGAAAGGCAACATGCTGCTTTTTACTTTCAGCTTACGAGGGAGCTTTTCTCAACATTTTGTGGGGACAACCTTGCGCTGCATGGGGCCAGTGAAGGGTCGTACGGTTAGCCAACCCAGCTTAAATTCTTCTGGGGCGAACACGACGGAACCTCTTCTGTGGAGGGTGAACATGTCGGCACACCATGTCGAGAGAGAAGAAGAACGTTAAGCAGCGTTTGTGAAAACACATCTTGAAAGAGAAAGCAAAAAGACAAAAGTTGAGGGCACCCTCCTGGCCTGCGCGTTGGCAAGCCACGCGTGGGTGGCGCGGAAGCCCAAGGCTGGCAGCTGGGCTGAGACAGCCTCCCAAAGTGACGGGCGAGCACCGACCAAATTTGCAGGGAGAGTGAAGGCAGCGTGGGATGCAAAATGCAAGGAATTGACCTACAATAAACATCGCATGCCAATGAAAGAGCCTAAGCAAGTCTGACGCATGGGTACCAGCGGTAGTATGGCGGTAGTATGGTGATGCTCTGCATGCACCTAGGGGCCACGGGCAGTGTAACAGTGCGCCTTGCAGAGGTCGCGCACGGTCACTTCAGCCGCGGGCTTCTTGCCGGCGATCTGGCGCAGACATCGGGCGCTAAGGTACCGACCAAAGGCAGTCTGTTTAGGCACAGAGGGTGTCGTTTTTCGCGTACTCCATGCCCAGAAAAGTCATCTCTTTGCTCTCCGCGCTCCACAGAACTGGAGCGCAGACGTCTGAGTCTGCAAGAGCCTGAACTGGCAGAAAACACCTTGTTCCCGACCCAGGAGACGCCTAGGCCACCTCTATTCCCCCTTGTGGCCTGCAGCCACGTGGAACTCGTGCTGCACTGCTGTGACCAGAGCTCCACAAGCCATCCATCTGGACGACCTCTGATGGAATCTGATGGGACTCCCACTTGTTCTCCCAAGTTACGTCATTCGAACTCGGTCTGTCGAAAAGGCAGTGCCGGTGGCTCTACGCGGAAAAAGATGCCTCGGGCGAACACCGGAGAGAGCAGAACTCAAAAGTACCAGCAGACAAGAAAGGAACCAGTCCTTGGGCACCCTGGGCCCCTTGGGCCCCGGACCGACGCCGAAAGGGCTAAGAGATCCGGGCCGCAGCTCCAAAGCAGCCCGAGCCAACGCGAGCGGCCTGCGAGATTTGGAAACGTCCTTAAGTGACTTTGACTTTAAGTGACCTTAAGTTACCTTAAGTGACTTTAATTGACTTTAAGTGACTTTAAGTGACTTTAAGTGATGTTAAGTGATGTTAAGTGACTTTCCCAAAGAGGACTTGAAGCCGGCTTGTCTAACCAGCCTCCAAGGCAATGCGCGATCACCCGGCCACTCCGCCAGCGCCTGTCTTGGGAAGCTTCCCGAAACTCGTGTGTCAAACGAGGGCGAAGAGCTGTGCTGTTTGCCGCTTCCGGAGGTTCTGGCCTTTGCCTTTCACTTTCCTTTCGGACTCTGTGAAACCCAGGCCAGCTACGCAGTGCAACGAAACGAAAAAGGGGTCATGTCTCTTGCCCCCCTCAGACGGGTCCTGAGTAAGACTCCATCCCTGGGACCTGGCCTTCGTGCTGCTGGCACCCTGGTAGAAGCCTGCGAGGCACAGCGCAGGACCTGGTGCAAGAGCCCAAGAGCATGGGTATGCTGGCCCAAACTGCTCGGAAGAAGTCTGTCGATGAGATGCGGGCCCGGGGGAGGGGGGGGGCACAGGCAACTCCGGGGTGTGAAACTCTTGGGTGTCAGGTTGGGGCCTGGTCGGCCGACAATGAGCTCGCGCAGCCTTGGAACCACCTAGGTGAGGGCGCAAAGATTCGCTAAGTCCATTACGTCTTAAGCATCGTGTTGCTCATAAGAGACAACTGTTCGGAGAAACCAACGGGAAAGATCGAGACACCCCTCGAGGTTTGCAAGAAAAGGCTTGCAATGTTTGCCAAAGCCATTAAAAAATTTGAAGTGAGCTCCGCAAAGCTTCGCAGGGCTTCGAGGCTTCGAAAAGAGCTTCGAAAAGCAAGACCCTCGGCCCCCCCGCCTTCGTACTCAGCAGGCTTGTCAGCTTCGCCTGAAGGAGCGCCGAACTGAAGAGGCTCTGCTCTGCGAGGCGCTGGACCAGCTCCTTGCAATGGGGAGAACTGCCGCAGGAAGCTTTTTCACAGACTCTCATTGCAGAAAAGGGTTGGTTTGGGTTCAGTTTGGGTTAGGGCTGGGTTCGGGTTGGGTTTGGGTTGGGCTTGGTGGGGGTTTGGTTTGGTCGGGTTGGGTTGTGTTGTGTGCGTGTGTTTGTGAGTGAGTGAGTGAGTGAGTGAGTGAGTGAGTGTGCGCGTGCGCGTGCGCGCGTGCGCGCGGGCGCGCGTGCGCGCGGCGCGCGTTCGCGGCGGTGGCGGCGCCGGGCGTGGGCGGTGCGCGCTAGCGCTCTTTCCGCGCATGGCGTGGGCGTGGGCGTGGGCTGGGCCGTGCTGTGGTTGTGGGTGTGGGTTGGGTGTGTGGGTGTGGTGTGGTGTGGTGTGGTGTGGTGTGGTGTGGTGTGTGTGTGTGTGTGGTGGTGTGGTGTGGTGTGTGTGTGTGTGGTGGTGTGGTGTGGGTGTGGGTGTGGGTGTGGGGGTGTGTGGGTGTGTGGGTGTGTGGGTGTGTGGGTGTGTGGGTGTGTGGGTGTGTGGGTGTGTGGGTGTGTGGGTGTGTGGGTGTGTGGGTGTGTGGGTGTGTGGGTGTGTGGGTGTGTGGGGGTGTGGGGGTGTGGGGGTGTGGGTGTGTGTGTGTGTGTGTGTGCGTGTGTGTGTGTGTGTGTGTGTGTGTGTGTGTGTGTGTGTGTGTGTGTGTGTGTTTTGTGTGTGTCTTGCTGAATCGCACACGACGAAGCAACAAAGTCGGAGCATGTCGGAGCCCCGGTTTTTGCTGCAGCTGTCTTCTGATGAACAGAACGCATGACCCGGGGCTACGCATCACTTGGTCGTCTATGGGGGGTTGCAGGGTGGAGTTGCGACTCGGCTCCTGATGTTCAGGCACGCGGGCCATTGCTTCTTCCTGCGCGCGCTCTCAGCCCTCTCAGTGCACTTGTGGCATGCACGATGGAGCTCGGCTAGCAAACGCTAGAATCCACTAGGATCATACAAGCAACGAGGCGAAGCATGCTGCCCTGGCTCCACTGCCCCCTTTGCCATCAAACAAGGCATCCTTCTTTCAAGGGATCGCTGTTTATCTTTGCCAGTGCCACGGCAGCCAAGCAAGCCAAGCAAGCCAAGCTCCAAAATCTACACCCTCTCCCCCGCGCCTGTGGTAATGCTACGCGCACCTCCTCGCGACCTGAGTCGTCGAATTCCGGAGCGCAGAAGCATCTTTTTGGAGGAAAAAGTGAGTCAGATGCCCTCTGTCCATAGCTGAACCGATCATTGCGGGGACCGGGCCGAGCTGCACCCAGGTGAAGAGGCACTTGCCAGGCTTCGCCTCGCGTCTTGTTTTCCAAAGGCCACGCAAAGGCAACGTAAGGCAGATGTACCTCTGATCCCCCGCTCTGTCACAGACACAGCATGCCCCAATCGCGAAGAGATAGCGAGTCGAATTGCTGAGAGCCGCCTTAAGGCACCAGAAATGGGGGTAGCATCTCAGCACATCTCCCAGAACCTACGCCTGTAAGCCTTGTGAATCGTCTGGTCTGCGCCTCAGCCTCGGCGTTCTGCTCAAAGAGGCGTTGCCATTTCAGGCCTTGGCAGATCTCTTTCGGAAGTTCGCAAATTTGCCCGTTGTCAAGACCGCAAGCAACCCCACAAGTGCACGGGTGCAACTCCCGAAGACCTGGCTCTGGGAGCCATAAAACTGAACGAGCAGAACAATCCTCAACTTTTTGTGGCCAAAGCCTCGAAGGTGTCATACCCAGCTAGGAGCCCCGAAGCCCTCAAACTGGAAACCCATTTTACATGTGTCCGGGTGAGGGCCCTTGTATTCCCTGTACTTCCCTGTATTGCTCGGTACCCTTCTCTAGGGCCCTTCTGTAGGGCCCTTCTCTGGCTTTCTGGCCTTCCTCAGAGTGCCGAGTCGCAGAGTTGCGGCGTTGGGCTCAAGCAGGAAAGGGAGCCTGCCAAGGTACTGGGATCCGGAACGGGCTGAGGGGACCACTGCATTCGAAGCCATGCCTTTAGGGACTTTAGGGAAACCTCTGACAATCCTGACTACAAAGCCTGTCGACCTCTCTTACACGCACCAAGGGTTGCATTCCACAACATGGCACAAGCTCCGCAGTGCTGCTTTTCTCACTTCCTTGCGGGTGTCGTAGCCGGCGTTCACTTAGCTGCGACTGCAGTATGCCGTGGCAGTTCTTTGCGGGTGTTTTACCTGGACGAGCCTCCCATCTTGCCTCGGCCTGATAAAAGCGCTTTGCTCTCGACGTGAGCTCATGCCACCGGGGTCCCACGGCTCTGCTCTCAAAGGCCAGAACATCCATGAGGTCATCCAAGACCGAAGGTCTCCTAAGGCGACCTAAGCGTTCTCCAGTGCGATGCGTCTCGGGCGTGTCGCGCAGAGAGGACTTGACGAAACTTTCGTCAGATGAATCGCAACTGTGAGTTGCGTCAAGGAAGGTGTGTGTGTGTGTGCACAACCGGCGCCACCCCGCGTCACCCCGCCCCCCGAGTACAAACACGCCTTCATGAGCGCATCACACCTTGCGATGAGCGCAACGTACGAATCAGGCCTTAGGAAGCGCGGCTGCCGCAACCCAGGGAGTGGGTGGCTGGATGGGTGACTTGAGAGTGCTGATGGGAATAGAATGTCCTCCCATTGCCAAAGCCAGGAAGAGGGATGGAGGGATGACATGCATGTTCTGGCTTTGGCCTGCCGTCTCGCCTACGCTAGCAAAGACAAAGACATGAAAGCTGGTGTTGGGCGAAGTTGGCACAAGGTAGCGCCAGCAAACCAAAGAGTGTCACGGCTTCTTCGCAGATGTTGGCGCAGTGATGCACCATGTGGCTCTTGGATATACATTCGCCTTGAAATGAGTTCAAGCAGACTCAAGCTGCCACATCAAACGACGCAACTCATGAGCAGACGCACGCAAAGTTGGACAACAAACTCGCCAACACAGCTGCCATATTTGGCCTGTGCAAGATCCCGAACAGTTTGCTCCGGAACAGCTTGGTAGATTTGGACATCTTTGGCCGCAAGTTCGTTTTGATTGGTTTGCTATTGACTTGCTTGACTTCCAAGCAGCAGCACGTACATGAGACTGAGTACACACGAAGATCCGTAAAACTGCAAGGTGCATGAACTCAACAGCGTGCTCCCGCTAATACCTGAACTGAAGCCTCTCACAGCCAGGAAAAGCTCATTGTAATTCCAGTCGAAGCTTGGTCAGTGATCTGTTCATTTCACGGGACGTCCACGCACGCCCACGCCAAGTGTTGCTTGAGAAGGCATGAAATGACGGTCTCCACCACATCAGCCAGACTTTCTCACAGACAAAAAAAGTGTATCGACTCCTAGCAGGTCCGTGCAGGCGAAAGATCAAACTGCAATATGTTCAACCTCCTGATCTCATTCTCGTTGAACGACGCGGATAGTTCGAGAGCCGTCTGCAAGACCCTGATTCCGCTGGAGCTGGCTCTGAAAATGGCAGCGTTTATTCGCTGCCTTTCGACTTCTTGGAAATGCAGCGCAAGCTGACAGAAACTTCCATTCGAAATACCTTTGAACAGCGTTTATCTTTGCCGGCCTTCGTCTACTGCACGAGCAAAGCCCTCAAAGTGGCAGAAGAAGTGCCACAAACGGTCCCTGTGCAGCCAGGCACTTGCAACTGTTCTCTTCTGCAACTCAAGGCGTCTCTTCACTTCGGGCTCTCGCTTCGCGCCTCTCGTGCTGCTGCACCATGTTGCGGCTGCAGATCAAGAAACCTCAGAAATTTAGGCACACGAAACCCGGCGAGGCGGGTAGCTTGCGCGGCTGCAGTGCTCCCACCATGACCATCCCTCTCCGCTCTCACCACGCCTGGCATATTGATGTTCTCCTGCTGTCAAAGCTGCTGCGAATGCTCTGAGGCTCGCGCGCATGAACCTGAGCTTCAACTCACTTCATGTGGCGCACTCCGGAGATACGGAATGGCTGTCAAAAACACGTGTTGTTGCTGGGAATGCCTTCGGTGGTTCTCCTTAAGGAACAAAATGCAGGTGCAAATCTGGGCTTTACGATTCGGCAGCTGGCATGTGCCATGCAATTGAGCGATCCAGCGTTCCTACGCAGCTATTTTGAAAAGGAGACAAGCCGATTCCTCATGCAACTCCATCTGCCTTCCGCTTCAGTCTCGAGGTCTGCAACGTTTAAACACTCCGGCTGATGGAGATATGGAGAGATGGAGAGCACGGCGATGAGCAGCTTTGCTATGTGCTACCTGTGTGTTGAGGATGATACTGGCAGCACTTTTGCATCTGCTCTGCTCTCTTGCGGTCAGGCAACTCGTGCGGCCGCAAGTGTAGCGAAGCGCGACCCCAAAGCTCCTTAAGCTGGGGCACAATGCCGGAGAAATCATCCCGAATGTAAGTTTCTTGTTCGTGTCCGCTAAATGCTGATTCGGAAGTCTTGTACTGTACCTTCGGGCTCTCCCAAGTCTGCTCTGACCATCTGAGAGCAGAGCTGGCGCGAGGGAAGACCATCGCACTGCACCTTTACGAGCAAGAAAAGCACCCAAACGCTGAGACATGTCTTTGCTTCCAACAAAGTTCAATCTGCAAACGATCTCCCTTGCAAAATCTCTGCGCAAGAATCGTTTGCGGGGGTCTGCAGCACAAACGCCGTGGATCACACCAACACACTTGGAAGGCGCAAACATATTCTCCGCCCTCGCCCAATCAACACCAGTAGGAACTGTTGATTATTACCGAAGCGGTGCCCGCACGGAGCATGTGGATCATGGCCGTGGTATGATTGTAATTTATGTGCTTCTTCGTGGGTCCCGGGTCATGCAACACGCTCAAGACATCCATGCACACGTGGCAACACTGCATCGCAGTATTGCTGATAAGGCAGAAGAAGCAACGCAGGTTGCACGAATCGTAGAGAATGTGGTTGGTGTAGACCGTCTTCCAAGTTTTCGTCTGTTCTACGCCAAGTCCCACCAGGATGCTTAACGAGGAGCACTGACACGGAGCTCCATGTGCAACGAGGATGTTACCTAGTTCTAGTAGCATCTTTCATGGGCCCCCTTTGACGGTGTGTCACTGTAACTATAAGACTATAGAATGGTGCCTTCTTCCTTGGGCATCACGCTGCTCGCCATCCCCCCCCCCCCCCCCACGTCCCGCCAGATGGACACTGGCTATGCTGCACGTATGTGTGTTGCAAAAAACACTGACGCTTGAAGCCCGCAGAATAGCGCAACACGACCGCAGAATAGGCGCAACGCGCGCGCAGTGTGAAAACAATGCACCCGCGGGACGCCGGCGGAGGCGCGGGGCGGCGTTCTTGGCATCAAAAAATCACAAGAGAGAAAAGTCACAATAAGCGAGTGCGGATGCGAAGGCCTACGCAGGACGCAGGAAGTGAGGCGCGTTTGTCTATTGATGCCACAGAGGGCATCATAAGGCAGAATGGCATAAGCAAAGGCTCCCTGGGCCCCTGCGCCTGCCGCATCCTCTCAGCGCCCTTCGCGCCCTCCACACTCTCACGCCCCCTGAGCCTTGAACCCTATAGCCCCAAGCTTTAAACCTTAAGCCCTAAGCCAAGAGCCCTAAGTTTAAGCCTTGAAACCCCATAAGCCCTAGACCCCAAGAAACAAAGTCACAGGTGAGTGAGTGTGGTTGCGTGAGGCAAGGCGCAACTGAGTTTTAGCAACCATGTAGTCGCAAGAGCAGCCAGTAGTCAGCAAAAAAGATAGTCGCAAGTGAGCTACAAAATTAGTCACAAGTTATGCACGCTCCATCGTAGTGAAGTTGTTCCACAGGGATCCGCAGGGATCAACTGTAGTAGTCTATGTGATCGCGATGCATTGCTCATCCAATGGTGGCGTGAGACTGCGAACACTGTACTGCAGCACGTGCTGCAAGTTGCATTGGAGTCGGCTTAGAAAGAGTTTGCAGCGTTGTCGTGTTTCATGAGCCGTGTGAACTACCTACATGCTGAACATGTCCTGGGTTGTTGGGTAGTTTTATTTATGAGGTCCGAAGGGTGCCAGGTAAGTAACTCAAGGTTCTTTAATTTTTCCCAAGGTTGAGGTGCCTCCCCCGTCGACCCTCCCGAAAATGGCGTACAGGGAGTGCACGGTTTTGGCAGCAAATAGCGGCAGGCGCAGGGTGTCCACAAAGCTACCAGCGCACGAGAGAACATCGTTTTTGGGTTGCAAAGCGCGATGATCCACGACTGTCTGGGCATGTCGCAGGAATCGAGTGGGTCGGAAACACGAGAAATGGGCTGTAGGATGCTCTTCCGCAGCTGGCCTGTGGAGTCCGGCATTGGCTCAGAAGGCCTTGCCCTCCTAGTATGGTCAGGTCAAAACAGGCGTGTCACAGCCTTCTTGCAGCTGATAGTTTAGCTGCTATGTCAGATTGGGTGTTCGCATCCGTTCTAGCGGCTAAAGCGCTGCTGCGTCCCTTGGCTTGTCGCCCCAATGGCGAGATTGATGTTCCTATGTGTTCCTTACGTAGCTGCTGAGTTCAAGGAGTCGCTGCGCCCACCCAGCAGTCGGCAAGTGGGCGCGCCGTGATCCGTTTTGAAATAAGTGATCAGGTGATTTCCCCACTCAGCTTGAGCCGCCAAAAAGCCGATGTTGGGACACAAAACCACCAAGAGAACCAAGAGAGAACTTGAGAATTCGACAAATTGAGTAGCAACTCCAAGCTGTCTGACTTGGTGCGAAAGGAGAATCTGCTGCGGGACATCAGGGACTCAGGAACGCACCAAACGCACAGGAGCTGGGTGGAAGGCAATGATTGGGGGAAGTCATCAGTGAGTCAAGGGTCTCTTTTTCTATGCTGCGCGTGCCATGCCGTGCAGCCTCCTTCGGTTCATAGCGCTCTGGCCGCTATGGCCGCGGGGTTCGGTGGATTGTTGGCTGCGCTTGCGACAGACAGGTCGGTCCCGTCGCCCCTAAGGGCAGAGACTGAGGCAGTCTCGCATAAAACCGTTTGGAAGTGACCTAATTCGCTTTTTGGACTGCCAATTCATTCTCACCGAAGATCCTGTTCATATAAACACCTTCTGTGAGTACGCTGGCTAGGGACCTCTGTCTGTCTCAAGCGTTCAGTGCCCTTCTATGGCAATCTTGCCCTGCTTTTACCTTGGGTCTATGGAGCATCTATCAGTTGCTCGCGTCGAGACTCGCACTTTGGTAGAGAAATCTAAGGGGGCACAAAGCATCTCGGCCCTATAGGGCGCAGGTTCCAGCACTCAGCTCCGGCTCCGTGACCGGGACCCTCGAGAGCCTCCGCGGGGGGCACCGCACCTCCGATGCAGCGCAGTGATAGTCTGATAGTAGGGTTAGGGTTTAGGGTTTAGGGTTTAGGGTTTAGGGTTTAGGGTTTAGGGTTTAGGGTTTAGGGTTTAGGGTTTAGGGCAGTTTAGGGTTTAGGGTTCAGCATCTAGTCCGAGCATTCACTAGTCAAGCAACTTGTCAAGCGTTGGAAAAAAAACCACCCACCCAAGAAACCCATAACATTGAGAAAATACAAAGTTCACTCAATACATTCCCAATACGCTTAAAATCTAACTCTCAACCCTACCAGCCCCAAGCCTCGAATTCTTTCAAACCTGTGGCGGGGAGATGGGATCCTGAAACTGGCGA
The DNA here is from genome assembly GCA_905221605.1 of Symbiodinium natans. Classification (NCBI taxonomy): domain Eukaryota; class Dinophyceae; order Suessiales; family Symbiodiniaceae; genus Symbiodinium; species Symbiodinium natans. The sequence continues at coordinate 761,134 of CAJNDS010001147.1, read as the reverse complement.
AAAGCTCCGTTTTTCTTAAAAATCCAGAAAACGAGAGGCCACCCAGAACCGTCAATTTCAGTACTAAAAAAACGCATTTTCATTGTGGGCCCAGGCCAAGCCTGGGGTCCCCCTCATTTGGGGTGTTTTTGGAGGCAAACTTTCCCTCTCAAGGTGGGGTCGAGGCCAGGATCACCATTGCCGACTTTTGAGGCCAGGAAATTCACCGTTGCCGACACTTGAGGCCAGGAAATTCACCGTTGCCGACTTCTGAGGCCGAAATTCACCGTTGCCGACTTTTGAGGCCGAAATTCACCGTTGTCGACTTTTGAGGCCGAAATTCACCGTTGTCGACTTTTGAGGCCGAAATTCACCGTTGCCGACTTTTGAGGCCGAAATTCACCGTTGCCGACTTTTGAGGCCGAAATTCACCGCTGCCGACTTTTGAGGCCGAAATTCACCGTTGCCGACTTTTGAGGCCGAAATTCACCGTTGCCGACTTTTGAGGCCAGGAAATTCACCGTTGCCGACTTTTGAGGCCCCGACTTTTGAGGCCAGGAAATTCACCGTTGCCGACTTTTGAGGCCAGGAAATTCACCGTTGCCGACTTTTGAGGCCAGGAAATTCACCGTTGCCGACTTTTGAGGCCGAAATTCACCGTTGCCGACTTGTGAATTAGGGTTTAAATTCATTATGATAGAGAGGTTTAGGGTTTAGGGTTTCGGGTTTAGGGTTTAGGGGTAGACTTTATTGCCTTGACTCGCTTGAGTCAGAACACATCGTCACATCGGAGCATATTGCACTGGTGGATGCTGGCGACTCCCATTCGCTAATTCTGAGGTGACATGAAGCACACTGCGCCTGTCTCAACTGCAAAGCATCCCAAGAAAACTCAATTAAATTGGCTGGATGGGACAGGGGTCTACGAAAATAGGGGGCCCTTAATCTAGACCCCCAATAGTAGGATCCCCTTACAATAAGGACCCCAATAATTTTTCGGAAACCCCCCAGGTGTAACCCTTACCCGTTCAAACCTTGTGCCACTTGCTGCCCAAGTAGCTTGAAGCACTCGGTGCGACGGGCAAAGTTGTGGGCGCTACAAGACTTGCAGTACCTTTCTGTTCTGTGGGTTTGGGGGTTTAGGGTTTTAGGGTTTAGGGTTTTAGGGTTTAGGGTTTAGGGTTTTAGGGTTCTAGGGTTCTAGGGTTCTGGGGTTTTAGGGTTTTAGGGTTTTAGGGTTTTAGGGTTTTAGGGCTTTAGGGTTTTAATGTTTTAGGATTTTAGGGTTCTAGGGTTTTAGGGTTTTAGGGCTTTTGGGTTCTAATGTTTTAGGGTTTTAGGGTTTTAGGCTTTTGGGGTTTTAATGTTTTAGGGTTTTCGGGTTCTAGGGTTTTAGGGTTTTAGGCTGTTAGGCTTTTAGGGTCTTAAGGTTTTAGGGATGAGGACCCTTCCTTCCCCCCTCCTTCTGACATCCCCGGCCCTCCCCAGAAAGCTTGGCTCGCCTTCCGGGTTTGGGCAAGTGGTGCCTGCACTGAGGATTGGGCATGTTGCCATGACTTGGGGATTTGGCGTAAGAGGGACCTTCCTGAACCAAGTAAACGAACGCAAGCGACACCTTCGAGACAATCGTGCTCAGCTTGCGATAGAAGATGAAGGACAGAAAAGCTTCAGATCTGCATCAAGCGGCCAGTCTCCATCGCGGACGTCTCCTGGATCAACCCATGCATTACTGTGCAGGACACATGCCTGCCTGCTCCATACTTGACCGCAGGAGAACTGGATGAATCCAGATGAACTGGCAGTGGCAGTGCCTCCGTCTCCGCCTCCGCCACCACCTCCGCCGCTTTGTCGCGGGCTTCGGGAGCGATCCCGGCCATCCCGGCCCCCTCGCATGGAGTCCTCGATCTTCCTGGCGTGAGCACTGCTGTCTTCAGAGAGAGCGGTAGAAGTTGGTGTGTACGCGCGCGCGTGTGTGCGTGTGTGCGGTGTGTGTGTGTGTGTGCGCGTGTGTGTGTGCGCGTGTGTGTCACATTTTTTGGGAGTCAATATTCTATCTTTTATTTTGAGACACCTGAATGTGCACCTTTTCTGGCGTCCAACCTGCACTATCCCATTTCATTCATGATGGCCCAGACAAGCTACGCCGCTACGCCCTCTGCCCGAAGTTTCCTGAAAGCTGCGCAACCAACAGAAACTGACGGCGCAAGGGCGCATCGCACTTCCGCAGAGGGCTTGCCCCAGCGTTGTCTAAAGAACCCCGCACGGACGTTCAAAACGAAAAACTCTTCAACATCTCCGCGCTTCAACTTAGAATGGCAAAGGACAAAGGCTTCCCACTTCAACAAGAAAGCCTTCACGGCCTGGTTTGCAGGCTCAATGCTCATCAGTTGGGATGTTCCCCCCCCCCTATACTAACAGTCCTTCATAGGGATTATGATACGGGGTACATATATAACCTCTACAAAGGACTCTTAGTAGAAGGGGGAACATCTCAATAGTCATCAGGGTAACCTTCGAACCCATGGCAGTTCGGCTTTATTCGTGAGACCACAACCGCACTTGCGTTGCGGGCGTTCTCGATCACCTCAGCAAGGCAATGCGACCTGTCCTGAATCTAATTCTCGAAGTCAGAATCCTTGTCTAGACCTGAATCTTGTACTCGAACTCAGAAATCTGGTCTAGAACTTAAAAAGGTTCACGGAAGTTTGGCTTTGGGATCATGGCTTGGCCGGGCTAAGAAGAACCATACTAGGCGGCTAAACCCAAACACCCGAACTCGCTCGAACTCTTAAGATGTATGATGTCAAGCAGCCTACTTTGCTTGAACAGCCCAAACATGTACGGCGAAAACTGCCAGACACCATCACCAGTGCACATCCAGTACAAATTCAAGTAATCCCTTCCCCCTAATATGAAAACACCCCTAGGGGAGGGGGAGGGAGTAGGGGCTTTTCATATTAGGGGGAAGGGACTACACACACAAAGAGAGCACCCTTACAAAAAGGAGCACTTGCAAAGCCTCAGTGGGTGGCGTTCCAGCCTTGGTCGATGCATGCATCCTGGACCTGGCAGCAGAAACAAGGAGAGAAGAGCCCTCGCAACCGCCCGCACGAGGCCAGAGGGTGATGGCTCTTCTTTTGCTTGCCTCAGAGTTTCTCTTCTGAGGCAAAAAAAAAGTCTGCCCTTGTTCAAAAGCTGCTCAGCTGTTTTGATGCGCAAATCGCATGTGCCAAAACCTTCAGTTGTCTTGGCTTCTTGCTCCTTGCTGGGTTCCAGGGTGTTTCCGACCCCACTAAAACCTTTACAGAGGCTTCGGGTGTTCGGGGCGTCCCAACCTGTGAGAGCTTCGACGCCGTGTTCACGCAGCACTACGGTCTTACAGCGATTGCGCGACTGGCTTGTTGCTTCTGGAGTTAACAGGTCCGAAGGGGCGGAGAAACCTTTTTGGATGGTCTATGGCTCGACTTCGGGCTGTGCTGCAGTTCACAGGGGTTCAGGAGCTGTTGCTGCAAATCAAGGCGTTTACTGCGATGCTACAACGACAGCTTCAAACAAACATTTCAAGGTTTGATACCTCCCCTTCACATAGTGCAGCAGGCCGCAGACGACGGAGATTTGAACTGCTGTAAACTTCAGCATTTTAGGGGTTGGGTGGGAGCGGCTCAATCACATCCGCATTGATCGTGCGACCGATCGTGAAAGTCAACCCCAAACCTAAACTCCGCAACCTTAAGAACACGCGAGAAAAAAAAAAAACACTCCTTACGGTGACCCGCTCAAGCTGAGGTCATGAACATCTGCCGGAGCTACCCAGGATGGGCGATGAGGCCTTATCATCCCCATAATGAACCCTATAAAGGGCCTTTTAAGGTATTCTAGGGTATGATAGCCCATCCTGGACTGAAGATGTGAGTGGAGGGATGCCTGGCCTCGCGGGCAGCACCGCGCAAGCGCGCGGCTGCGGATTCGCTAAGCTCGTTCTCTCGGATGAACCTCTTCTCAAAGCTCACACCAAATCTTTGCGAAGTCGGGTTTGCTACTAGGCTACTATAAGGCTCCCGCGTCCACGAGCATGGGAGATTCGGAGCGAACCCAAGGACATTCAGCTCTGTTCCTATTCTGAAACAGGTATGGAAAACTTTTCAAACTGCCCAGTGGCTTGTCGACGGTGCTCATCTTCGAACGGCGCCGTTTCCGCGACGTGCCTCGCCTCCTGGCCCGCGCTTTGCCATTTTTGCCACTGGATGTGCGTGCCCCTTTTGGCCGGTCTTTACCTCACTGCTCCAAAACAAAGATACCATGATTCACGCAGCCTACGCATGCCAATGTCCCTGAGGGGTACCTGCGGCGCCGCCGCCTGTCGCGTGACGGGCTTCGGCTTTCATCGCTGTAGTAGTCACTGTAGGACCTCGGCATTTTGTTGGACGTGGAAGATCAAAAGTGAATGATTACATCAATAGACGGGGTTTGGGGAATGACCCATTCGGGGGTACTGCCGAACGGGTGAACAAAGCTGGATGCCTACCCTTGGTCCGGGCATGCGTCGGCCCTGGCATAGAGCTTTCATGCACTAACGATTTTTGAAATCGAGCTCGCCGAATTTGTGACTCCTTACAGTAGGTCCCCTCAGAAACTCCTGATAACTCCCCAGCCTTCGAAAATTGTGACAGGCCCTTGGTCTCCACGCGGGGTTCGGTCGCGCCGGCGCCGGCCCCCCATGCCCCTTTGCTCCTACGTGTTGTGCATGCCTGGAACGATTCTGTCAATGCTGCTTTTCTACCCGCGGACAGGGTGAATCATTGAGCCAAGAACAATCCCAGGAACTTTGCACCGCGCGTCAAGGCGTTGGCTCGCTTGCCCATTCCACTTGTTCAGGAGTTCAGCAACGAAGCGTGAGGGTTGCCACAACCACCCCATCATTTTGTAATCTCTGCAGCAGGTCAACTTGCATGATTGTCGAAAGTGGCACTGCCCAGGAGCTGATACGACAAACATTGGCACGCCCGCTCACTTCGGGCTATCCGTGTCCCCCCCTCAAGGATTGTCCTTTGCACCGCTACATGCCACGTGGCCAACGATCAACTTGCCCGGCAAAGTGTGCCTGAAACATGCCAGATCTTCACGAAACAACAATCGACATGTAGAGTAGCCTTCCTGGCTGCGCTTCTACGATTCTGACGAGTGGGTTCTTCGAGAGCTGAGAGGTCCAGGTCTCTTCGCCAAGGCATTGTGGTGTGCGCCGTGTGCGCCTAGTCGCTCAGGCATCACTCACGAGCGTCACCATGCCTGCCGGCTGCAAAGCAACAGAGGAGGAATGAGGCCCCCTGGGTGCAAGTTTCAATCGCTACAAAAGGTCAGGCTCCTGTTTCACATTTTTGCTCAAAATCAACCTTAGACCCCAAGAACTAACGGTGGGGCTGCTACTTGAGTGGAGCCCTTTGCAGAAGTACCGTGCTGGTCATGGGCTCAGCAGAATGCGGCCCAACACGTCGAGAGAGGCTTCCCGGATTCCGAGGGCCCTAAAGGCCTCGAGCTTCCGACAGCGAAAGACTCCCGACATGACGCAACAGCCGTGAAGGATCCAATACTTGGACATGGTATGAAGGTCTGGAGGGTTTAGGGTTTAGGGTTTGGGGTTTTGAACCCTTGTGTGGTTGGACACGAAAGAGCTTTCTTACAAACGAATCAACCGTATAGGGTCACCAAAATGCTAGCCGCCACAAAACACCCCGCAATGCATTTTGCTTGTTGCTCTCTGCAAGCTCCCACTACACCTGTAGACGCAAGCTTCGAATCAGACTCCTAGTCAGCCTCAACTATCAGACTTGCAAAATTAACTCTTGCATGCAAGTGCTTCAGTTCAGCGAGTGCTTGCTTTTCATGCACTTCCAGAATGCGAACACACTTGTACAATGTACTCAATCCGGAGGTGATTTAACTCTGTGTCACCTTGCTCTTCGGAGTCCCAGTGGCTCTCTAGCCTGGAGAGCAGTGCATGTTCTCCTTTACACCGGATTGAGTTGTCTGCGAACTGGCAGGCGTCGTTGAGATGAGCGCTTTGCTGTACTGATCGGGGGTTCCTGTGAAGCTGTAGTTCGGGCGCAACTGTCAGGGCTGGACATTTCGGGGTTGGTGGCACGGAAGGACGCTTCTAGGCACTGTAGCAGTTGTCGTGCGCAAGCCAACGCGGGGTGCCCAGCATGGAGCCAAGGAGCTAGTGCTCAGTTGTGAGATCCCGCAAATTCCTAAGCCGGTTGCACTCATCAGTCCACGGTTTCTCCAAGGACCACTGACAGTCTGCAGTACACTCCCAAGTGCTCACGCTACGACATTCCCTGCGCTTCTTTACTGCGCGCCTGCCCACACATGATGCTGAAGCCGCAGGGCCCAAAACTGCAGCTCAGTAGGGCGCCTCGGCTGCGACTGTACAAAAGAAACTGCACAAGGTACGATGGGGGGGGGGGGCAGCTGATTACACCGAAGGCGAGCAGCGCTTCCAGCTGCTTGCGAAGCAGAAAAGCCGTTGCCTATTCCTGACTTTCACATCGTCCAACTTGAAATCAGGACTGTGCAAGGAGTTCTGACAGAGCCACTTCAAGGGCTAGGCCCCTAGGCTGGCAGCATGGATGCAGGGTGCCATATGTGAGGCGCTGACAACAACAGCGGAGATCTTGCCGGGATTGCGGATTTTTTTAACTCCACTCGGACCAGAAGCCCCACACCCTGGAATTGTACCTTCGTCTTCTCAAAACAGCCTCGACTCATGTGTCTATGAGCTATCCTGGCTTGGTGCCTTTGAACCCTCCATAAAACCAGTAGAACAACCTCGGGCCCCTTGGCCTCCGGCCAGTTTCGTTAAACTAGCCTGCAACTTTGGACTGAGAGCTACACTTTTGAGGACCTCTCATTTTTGTGTGCCGGAAAACACATCCAAGGGCATTCAAAACCAGAACCTTCGGGGCCTTTTGGGCCAATCGGCGATGGATCAACGAGGATGTCACATCAAGAGGGGCGGGCTTGGGAGGGGTGGGTGCTGGGTTTTTTTTTGGGGGGGGGGGGGGGGGGGGGGGGGGGTGGTTTGGGGTGGGGGGGTGGAGGTGTGGGGGGGGTGGGGGTGGGGAGGCATCCCTTCTTCGAGCTAAGGCAGCTGAGGCAGAAGAAGAGAGGGGGACGGCGGCGGGTTTATCCGCACCACTACTAGGTTGAACGATGATCGGCTTTCGTTTGCTTAAGTGCGCGCATCTTGGTGCCAAGAGCTTGAATCGCAATGTTTTCCAACTCAAGACTTGTGTGCAGTATGCAAAGCATGAACCGCAGCAACTCCAATGGCAAGAGATTCGCCAAAGTGTACCACCTTGCCATAGTAGGAAGCTGCATCATATCCCACACAAGCACCATGTCCCTGGAAGAGCGAAGCGGTAAGCCCTGCGCTGCACGATCTGCAGGTGGTGCAGGTGGTGCTCCATAGGCTCCGTAGCCTCGCTATGAAAGCAGGCTTTGGGAGCAGCAATGAACTGGAGAGGCCAAGCTCCCGAATGGTGTAGCATTTTGGCAGGAACTGGAAGGCAGCTGTCAGATTCTGTCAGAAACTGCACCTTTGGGAATAGAAGCCACATGCCCCTTCTTGCATCTTCTTGCCAAGAGAGAAGAGATCTTGCTAAATGCGGAGCTTCCAGGTCCCCGGCCCGGTGGGTATCCTCCGCCGTAGCCGCCGTAGCCCTGAGATGTCCAGATTTCTTGTCGTTCTTTCACGTTAATTCAAGTTGGTTCAGTTGTTTCATGCTCTGATTTGGGAAGCTTCGTTTCTAGGCTTGAGAAACAGGAGTGAAGGTGCCGGCATGTGCTCCCATTGTTGCACCTTGCGTACCCGGCTTATAGACCTCTCTTAGTTGGGGTTCGAATTGCTATTTATAATAATCCAACCGCATTCAGAGAGAGAGAGAGAGAAGGCCGATTTATCGACCGCTGAAAAAGTAAAGCAAAAAAATAGAAAAAAAACCCAAAGGAGCTGTTGAGTTGTTGGCCGGTTTTGGAAATTGAGGGGCTCTTTGGCTATCTTTGGCTTCGGATCAAAGACACAACTGTGCCAAGCGGCTGCTGGATAACCGTATGCAGTTGGCGGAGGATAACCGTATGCAGGTGGAGCTGCATAGCCGTAGCCTGGCAGCGTGAAAGACTGCGAGCTCCCACAATTCCAAAAAAAGAACGCCTGTTTCACATCCACGAGGGCCCGTTTACGGCTCGTGTGTAAGAACTTGGTAAGCAAGAAGACTGGCCTCTAAGAACTACTCACGACTCAAAGGCATTGCAAGAAACCCTTTGCATCTCCTCTTCCGATCCCAAGTCTTAGACATTGGCAAGCGGCTGTGTGCCAGGACGACGTGGGGGTTTCTGATATTCTGGGTTCCTTTTTGGGGTCCTTATCATAAGGGGATCCTACTATTTGGGGGTCCATATTCGGCGTCCCTTATTTTCGTAAACCCCCACATGGAACTTCCTCACAGTCCGGCACCTCCTCCGTATCCACCATAGCCTGCGCCGTACGCGCCAGCGTAGGGATAGCCTCCTGCTGATTATGCGACAACGGGAGCCATGTTACGGTACAGTGCGCTTCCTGACAGGCTCTTCACAAATTAAAAAAGCAAACAAGATGAACTATGAACAACTCGATTGCGGCAGCTTAGCTGCTTAGCTCTTGAAAGCAGCTGCAAAACTCTGGTGGGCCCCGGACTCTTGAACCGTTGGAAGGTAGCACGAGTTATGTCTCAAAAGATCCCCGAACCCTAGACCCTAAACCTTAAACCTAGAAGGGATGATGTTACGATGCTTTTTCATCTCAACGACGTCTGAGGCGCCTTGAGGACCTCCCATTCCACCACCACCTGGCAGTGGCAGGGTATTCCCTGAGCGCACAGCACAGCACTCAGCGCAGCAAAGCAGCAAAGCAGCAAAGCTCAGGCTCCTCTTGTCAACCTGCTTTCTTTTGCAGATGCTACCCTAAAACCCTAGAGACCCTAAGTACAACTTCTACGAACCCACGGAAGACAGAAGGCACGCGGCGCAGGGCGCTCAGCATTCAGCACTCCGTCAATGCCAAATTCCGTGCCAAGTCCGCCATTGCAGCCACCAGCCGGTGGGCCCTTGCTCTTCCCTTTGCCTGTGCAGCGTGTTCAACTCTTTTGCAAGCCCTGCAAAGGCTAAAGACTGAGGCAAGGAGGTTGCATGGGGTGCAAAGAAAGTTGGCTGCCGCGCATGCGCGGCAGGCACGAGCCCCAAGTACAGCCTCAAGCACGGATTTGAAGGTCTTTTGCTAGGATGGCCCTACAGACCCTCCAAAAAAATCCTGAATAACTCTAAACCCTAAACCCTAAACCCTAAACCCTAAGCCCTAAACCCTAAACCCTAAACCCTGGGGCGCCTTTGCTGCCAGAGCCAGGAGCCATTTTGTCCTCGAAGGCTCTCGAAAGACGCTGAACTTTGTAATACAGGGGCCTGAATAATTAGAATAAGGTTTTGGGGGGGCTGTTGTAGTATAATTATAAAAGGGACCCCAAGGGAATAGCAATAATTCCGACCCCTACATTAGAGATGTGCGTTGCCTGCTGCCCTATTGCCTTATTGCCGTGCGAACTAAGCCTCGAGGCTTCTAGACTCCGCGAGAGATTCATCAGCACAAGCAGAATGCTGTTTAGTGTCTATGCATCTGGACCATGACCCATCTAGCCCCAAGCTCAACCCCAAATCGAACACCGACCACACCTTCCACTGCATTCCTCGCTGTGGTGAAACTGCCAACTCTCCTCTGTTTATCCTAGTCTGCTGGAATCCACCAAGGCCTGTGGGATGCAGCGCTTGACCTGCCAAGAGAAAGGCTCTACTGTGTCGTTGAATTTTTCCAAGGAAGAGACTTGTGCTTTCGTACATCTGAAGAGCCATAAGCGAGGGGGCCAGAAACTTTAGCAGAATACCACCCCCTTGGCGGCAAACGTGCAAGCTCAACTGCGCACCCCAACCCGAAGGTCCATGACATGCCCATGTCGTCATGTCCCTGCTGGCGCTTTTTCAGATCCGCTGTCCCTCGAAACTTTGCTGGCAACCAGACTCGACGTTCAGGATGTGTCCTTCGGTGGAGCTTTTGCAGAAAGACTGTCAGCAAGATAGCAAGGGCACTGTTGCAGTAGTGTTTTGGTGCTAAGTTAAGTTGCTCGCACACACACACACACACTCACGCACAGAAGGATATGTGTATATACATATTTATATATATATATATACATATCTATACATATACGTATACATATAGATATACATATGCGTATACATGTACATATTCTGCACATACGTACACACCCGGACCGATAGCAAAGCAACTGAGTAATCAACCAACCTTGCTGACAAAAATCCAGAAGCAACGGTACTCGCCAAGGATGAATGAAGCATGAACCCTCATCCTTTTCAGCAACTTTGCTTGCCTTCTACCCGCAACAGTATCTGTAACCACCCTGTCTGCGCAGCAGCTTGATCGGTTCAACTGACATCGCCGCCAGAATCCTTTCTGACGGAAAACGTGCTGTGCGTGGACTGTGCTCAAACCCTCAGAGAGATCCAAATTATCCAGACCCCCGAAGAACAAGGGGCGGCCCTGCCTTAACAGCATGCGAACCAGTTTAAGAAGGTTCCTCGAAATTCTAACAGAGTTAAATTGGATTCCTACGTAGGATTCCGCTTAATTTTACTTGGATTCGTATGAATGTTACTCAGATTGAGGTGTGTTTCAATAAGACGCTGAGTAAGTTTCATCGGGTTATCATTATTTCGATAATTCGCATCGGATTCGTACTAACGATTACCAATTCAAGAAATACTAGCTTTAAGAAGATCCCCAACAAAACTTTAACCGAGCTCCAATATTTTTTTTCTAATGCTTCCTTCCCCCTCCGCAAGCTACGGGGTCAGAACACGGAGAACAATGCCCTTAACCTGAGGACTAATATACCGCACGCCAGTCCATATCTTACGAAAAAGCCAACATTTATGGTATCGTAACCTCTCGCTTTTCAGTGCTCTGAACGTAAAAGCATCTTCAGACCTGCAAGTGGCCCAGAATCCCAGAAAAACAGATGCCAGGAGCAGCATGGAACAGTATTTAGCCGCAACTCAACCGACCACGCTTCGGCGGTACTCGGAGTCCTGGGCAGATCCATACGCCCAGAAGGCGGACCATGCAAGCAGACCAGCAGCAAAGCGTTCCCACCTGGGACGTCATGCGCACTCAACAGGATAACCAGCCTTAGCCTTCGGGTGGCTTCACCATTAGATCAGAGCAACGCGCCTCCCTCACCCCAAGATGCCTCCGCCTCCTACGAAGGGGGCCTCTCACTTGACCCCAAAGAAACTCAGACATCCTGTGCCTGGAAGTTTGCCAGTGTTCACGGAGAGTTGCTTGATCCAATAGCGAAAGTGACATTCAGTGCTGTGCGGCAAGACTGCTTTGCTACGTCAGCCGTGCGAACCTCCAGTTGGCGCCAGGTTGCGTATGCTAGTAAAAAAGCCCACTGCTTCTGCGTGAAGAGCTCTCCGAGGTGGGACAGATGTCGAAGCCTCAGTGCGCTTGTCTGGGGAGCGAAGTGAGCATGTGATTGGCACCGGCATGTACATGTAGCCTTGAGGTCGGGATGCCCAACACGAAAGCTTGCAACAAGTCATTGTCTGGGCAAGGCAAGCACAACAGCCACTGGAACAGAAACTTTGACTCGGCTGTGACTTCGCCATGCTGTCTCTCGCACCTATCAAAGTGCAATATTTTGGCTACTTGGCATCCATGTGTGTGTGTGTGCTGTGGCATGAAGCCGGCAATAAAGAACAACACGCGCTGACGGCCGGAAAGCACTCTGACACTAGCTAGGTCATAGCCTCATGCTGCAACCGTCGGAGGAATCAGCGGGCGCAAGCTCCATCACAACGAGAAACAATGCACTCACAATGCATTGTGCACGACATCATGTATGCCTGACAAAGTGCACATTTCCATGTCGTTCATACACATACGCACAAGCGGGGCTCAACGCCGGACGGCACTCCCTCTGAGGTAGAGCTGTTTTGGGGGCGCATTGTGTGCTTCCAGTCGTTGACTTGGTGGATGATTGTGGGCCGATGAGGCTTGTGGGCGGAATAGATCAAGGATTCAGCATCCTCCTTCTGGCTCATCGTGCTGGACGTGGGATGTCTGTACAAGGATGGGTGTTAGAGCTGAGAACTCAAGAGATGCTTGAGTCTCAGGTGTACTATCGTGTCACTATGAGTTACCATCATCGAGCAGAGGGCGGGAAAGACAAGGAAACCCACAGGTGTCCGGGTATGTGTGTATCTCCGTGTCCAAAGGCTTGGGGGCAGGCGTATCCAAACTGGAGGTATATGACAGTGCCTTTGTGACTGCCCATTGTCTGAACTGCTCGAGATTGCTGCATTGTGGTGCGTGAGGGGATTGGATGTACACATGCTGATGTCCTTGAATGTGGTGAGGTCCTGGCAAAACTGAGTTTGCCGTCCTCGGATGTATGGCTTTGTTTGTTGTACTCTGGGCTTTCCTATTGCTGTGACTCTAACGAGTATTGTGCAGCAAAGCCTGACTCTTTTCTCCTGCTGTAATGGACATACGCTGGAGAAACACTGTCTTAGCACTCTTGAGCTAAAGCCGACATGTACACGGGAGACAAGTGCCTAAGCTGCTCGGTCGTTCGGAGTTTGAACCTCCCCCCCCCCCCCACTTCCCACTTGTGATGCCAAGCTGCACCGATGTCTCCAGGAAGAGAATATGACCCACTGTCAGCGCACCAGTAGTGATCGACGCAAAGGTGACGACCAGATTTTCAGTGCTGGCTGTGTCCTTGGCAGGATCGTGAGTGCTTGCGCTGAGCACTCGCGTTACATCCCTCTTCCCGAGAACTCGAGAACTCGAAGCCCTAGGAATGCCGTGTATGACAGCATTAACAGAGAGTTACGCGAGGCACCAGACCAGCCCCTTAGCCACCTAAGCCTGGCCGCGCAAATGACGTCATGACAGCTCTGGCTCCAGGCAGTCGAGGGCTGAAGCATTGTAGCATGCGGCAGCATGCGTCTTAAGCCGTGCAATGCCCGGTGCCCTGACGGATTCCCGGCCATTTCTGCTCTTAGAACTGCAGAGCGATTTGTGACCTTACGGCAAGGGATGCCAGAATGTCACCCAAGTGTCCCAGTATTGCTGCTTGAAACCTGGGGCTGCAAGATCCGATTGAGTCTCGCGGATTTTTCTGGTGCCGGCGAATGTCAGCGCACCAACAGGTCAATTTACTGGTCATGCTCGTTGGTCAGTTTTTGGTTCACAGTTGGGGGGTTGAACGGTTTGGTCATTTTCGGATGTACAAGTAGGGCTGTAGAAGTGTAGAGGTCGACAGGCATCCCAACCCCCCCCCAACCCCCCCGTCGCAGAGACTGTGCGCTGCTACTCAATGTTGCCAACGTCCTCTTTCAGTGCTGCATTCGCACCTTTCAACCAGTGAACTCCATATGAACCTCATCTTGCTTGAAAACCCTACACCCTAAGCCCTAAATCTCCCCAGCCAGGAGTCGTAGGTCAAGCCGACCAGCGAAATCTGGAACCAGAGGGAAGGCACTGCTTCCATGAAGGTCTTCACCTGGAAACCGATGTACTGATTCCTGGCTTGATGTTTGGATGCACACTCACCAATATTTATAAGGAACCCTATATGCACCCGAAGAGTTCTGCAACAAGGAGTGGAACCCTGGTCGTATTCTGCGGGTCTGTTGAGGGTCTGTGGCTTCCACCCTCCCAATGCTTCGAACTGTGGCCAACTTCCCCAAAGTTTCGGGTCGAAGCTCTGAGCAATTCCGGGCAGTGCCTCAAAGGCCGCGTTGCGATCGACTATTGGCCAAAGGTGTGGATACCGCGCGATCTCGACACCTTGGTGGAACGAGGCTGTTTGGTTCTTGTCGGCGCCGAACCACTACACACTGCGGGCCTCTTCCCTGTAGCCGCATAGGATGGAATAGGCTTGCCGGTCTGATGTGCACGGTCGTACTGAAGTACTGAGGGCGACTGAACTTTGAAGCCCCTTGAATCCCTTTGACAATTGACTAGGCACGGACCAGCTGCTGGTAGACATAATGCAGTAACCTCGCAGGCTTAGGCTTAAGGATCTCCTTGGGTGCCATTCCTGCACCGTCTCTCATGTCTCCCCATGTTGAATACAGGGCTTCTCTGGTTCCAGCTGATCGCAGCAAAGGCTTGGAACCCTGCACGCTACTCGCTCACAAGTGCCAGGTGACATCAGGCCCCCGACGTCAGTCACATGGGCCATTCCTCTGAGTCCATTGTCATTGATGAGAGCGGCTTTTTCAGAAGAGGCAACAACATGGTGCTAACGAACCCCAGGCTACGGGGAGTGCCCTAAAAGACAAAGAGGTACATGTCCGAAGTGTCCGAAGTCGAAGGTGTGACAAACTTCCACAAAACTTCCAAGGGGCGTATCCACATCTGCCAGCGCCAAGAGGCTGCCTCGAGCCGTGGAGTCTGGAAGGGAAAAACATGTTGTGTGACTCAGGAAGCTCCTTGCAAAAAGCCTCCTTAGCCGCTCACCCATGGCGGTTCTTTGTACACGTTACAGTGTTCACCTTCTGCACATGGGCAAGTCAGAAGGTTGTTGTTGCATCAGCTTCCATTTTCGGGGGGACTCTGTACCCCCAGCCGTAATTGCCGGCACATGATATCATGTGTCTGCAAGCCGTCGAGACATGTCTATGCGAAGGCCGAGGCGCGGAAGATCACTTCTTATGCCCCGGCGTCAATCAGAGGATACGAGTCGGGGGTGAGCAATGGTGTTGTGTGTATTGCTCTCAGCCGCTGAGGAAGCCCCCAATTTCCCTATGCTGTCCAAACTCCGTAGTATGGGACCAGGAGAGCCGTGAACGCCATCTCACACAAGGAAATCTCTCTGCCCAGCCTCACGAGCATGTGCCGGGTATTCCGCCTGCCGGCAGGAAAGTTTCTGGACCAGGCTCAACTTTTGGAGACGGGTATCAAAAGGGGATTACAAAAGTGCTGCTGCGACTTGAGGAGTATTTCGATCTCGCTGTGCATGCGTAGGCTCGCCCCGCTGTCTCATGCTCGTGATGCCCGGGCTCCCAGAAAAGACGTCCAGAAGCCCGCGCCAGCTCGCGGAATAGCCTGTAAAACGCATGAGAACACAAGCCCCAAAAGGCAAACCTTCCGAGATCACCGCATGAAGCCGTAGAATGTTCAGGGAGGTCACGGTCGCTCTGGCCCTGCCTTGGACCACGCATGAAAAGATAGAAGCAGAAGCTTGGTACCCGCTGATGCTCATGACGCGTGACGCGCGTGCATCAGTGGCTCGGTTCCGGACGCTCCCGCATACCCGTAAGAACCCTTCAGCCCCTAAACCTCCCACCTCCCTCCTACCACTCCCCACCTCCCAGCCTCCCCCCCACCTTCCAGGCTGGAGACATAGAGAGCGAGGGGAGGCTGAGGTGGCTCATGGTGGCTCACAAGCGGGGCTGAGGTGGAGGTGAAGTGGGAGAAGGTGGGAGGTGGGAAGTGGGGAATCGGGAAATCGCGTCGAATGGCGGCAAAATTAAACCGAAATCTCGATGTCGATAGGACATTGGATCGATTCGGGCAAGAGGCATGTGTTAATTTCCCCACCCTGAGTGGCACCGGCAACAACAGCGTTCTTTTTGGCTGACTTCTGAACCCCTCGTGAAAGTTTAACTTTTGGGCTCCTTATTGTAGTTTCTGCAAAAACCCAAAAGGTTAAAGTCCTAAGTTCTACTACAGTACCTCTCAGTGAGATAGGAAAGGATACGATAGGAACGAGGACAGATATGAGGAGAGATGGCAGAAAAGGAGAATGGACAGATACGAGGAAAGATAGCGAGAAGGGAAACAAGACAGATGCAAGGCCGCATAGCTGCCCTATATAGCAGCTAGCAGGCCTCTCAGGCGGGTGAT
The DNA here is from genome assembly GCA_905221605.1 of Symbiodinium natans. Classification (NCBI taxonomy): domain Eukaryota; class Dinophyceae; order Suessiales; family Symbiodiniaceae; genus Symbiodinium; species Symbiodinium natans. Next base: position 745,131 of record CAJNDS010001147.1, on the reverse strand, counting down.
TACACCGCGAAAGAGCGGCCTTTTTGCGGCCAGCCTCTCGGCCGGCGATTGCGGCCGAAACGTTGCCACCATGTAATCCGAAGAGCTGTCCCCCAAAATTGGAGTCATACAGTGGCCGGTCGACTTGTCGGGCCTGCGCGCGCACCGTAAAAAACAGCGGCGATGTAGCGGCCAGGCCTTGCAGGCGCGAGGACACTTGGCATTTCGCGAAACCGGATGTCCAAAAGCGACAGCAGCTTCGCATTTCGCAAAGACAGACCAAGAGCGACAACCTCCAATGATCGAGCATCTGCACCCTGCCCTATACATTGTATATTTGCTGGGCATACCCATTCTACTAAGGATAGACGTCCGAGAAAAACAACAGATTCACCTTGTCTTGCGTGACAATACAAGAAACTCAATCCACTTTTCTTGTCTCCTACATGTGGTCCTCGTTTTGTGGATATGCCCAGCAAGTATACACTTTGGGACAGGGTTGGGATGCTCGAAGAGATAATGTGACCTTCCCCAATGCTTGTTTCATTATTTGTCCTTTCCTTTTTCTTACTCTAACCTGTACGCATACAAGACCGGGTTTTGTGGGAGCTTTAGGGTTTGGAGGTTTTGGGGTGTGTTTAGGGAGCGGCTCGCTCCCTCCAGCGGCCTCAGCCTTCTGGCTTCCGAGACACCGGGAGGAGCAGAATCTGAAAACAAACTCCCCCCCCCCCCCCAAAAAAAAAAAAAAAAAAAGTCGTCTGAAGGGCCCCTCACCCCACCACCCCCCCCACCCCCCAACCCGCCACCCCACCCTCCCCCCCCACCTCCATGCTGGCGATCTTGCGCTCCAAGCGGACCGTTTCCGAGACCAGCTTGTAGATCTGGCAGGTGGTGGCTGCCACCAAGATCAGCAGCAGCACGCCAGGCCTTGAAAGTCGCAGCTCCCCAAAAGAGAGAGAGAGAGAGAGAGAGAGAGAGATTTAGGGTTGAGGGTTATAGGGTTTATCAGATCTTGAGTAGCTGAAGGAAGCAACTCTGTGAGCCCGGCAATCCGACCCCGGCAACCGCAGGGCCAATGAGTGGGGCACGCCTCCAGGAGACCTGCAGGGACAACTGGGCTCTGTCTCACACCCTTTGTTGACATAACCGCATGTGCAGCGATGCTTCACACACCCATACCCATACCCACACCTGCCCTACGCATCATGCGTGGAACCTTGCTTTGCAGGGCCACATCTCAAGCACATGCCCTCGCCTGGAAGCCTCGTTCCACGTCTTTGGTGTACATGTGCCTCATGCAGGCAGCAACACTGAAGCGACATTGCAGGCAAGACTGTGCTTGCAAGAGCCGTGAACTCTCCGTTGCAGTGACGATTCTACATCTTTGTGCAATTCTTGGTGAAGGCCTTCCGCTACATCTAAAGACTCCTGGCCTCGAGTTTCCCGCGGCGAAAGCATCCATGGCCGGGTCCACGGCTTCATAGATCCCCTTCACAAAGGCCAGGGAGCCTCAGGTCACAGAGCGGCTTTGGCTTTATTCTTTTGCTCCATTTTTGCGCTCGACTTCAAGGGATCCCGGCCTGTGGAAAGGCACGGCAGCCACTTCGAAGATGCCTTGTAGTCTGGCAAGAAAGTAAAGATCATCATGGATGCTCCGATGTGAACAGGGTAGGTGTGTCAATGCGACATGCCAAGCTTTTTCCGTTCAGGCTGCCTCAGTCTCCGCGCAAACTGGACAGACAGATTTGGGGCCTCCAGCTCGGCCGTGGCCTGGGTCAGCTCTTGCCAGGCTTCCTTCAAGCAGCGTGCCGCTTGAAAGGCACTATAGGCACCAGAAGTTAGCCGAGGAATCAAATCCATTCGGATGTTTGGGGCTCCACTCGGGAACTCAGCGCACCCCCTCCAATGTCGGATTCTACAAGTCAGTGACATCATGAATCATGCCCGTCTTGCCTGTGACTCGGGAAGCTCAAGCTCCTATTACACACTTCCTGGTACACTACTAGCTTGTTGGCCTGAGGGTGGCAGCGCAACCATTCGAGTAGACGGTCCTTCCTGAGGCGTGTGCGCTCACGTGCAGTCACCTGCATCTTTCTCATGGTCGCTTCAGGCCGTGTTCCCGTGTTCGGGAAGGGCATTTGGGAGGATTTCTTAAGGGAACAGAAGCTCCTGGACGTCTGAACAGAGAACTTTGAAATGCGAGGTCTGAAGCTGCCTTCTTTGACTTCGTCTCTTCCGCAAAACAAAACTTCTCAAAATGTCTGCTTCTTCTTCTTCTTTTTCTTCTTCTTCTGCGCATCCCCTCCAGAGGATTTCTCTCTCCCCCTCTCTCTGCACGCATAGCCTCCCCGAAGGGGAGCTGCTCCGAGGGGCGCCCAAGTCCGAAGCTCTCCTTCTTCTCTCTCTCCCTCTCCCTCTCCTCGATTTTCTCTTGAGTTCCTGTAGGCCGGGAGACTCGCTGACTCGCTTCTTGATTTTGGGCTTTACGTTGGACGCCCAAGCCCGCTCCATTCTAAGCCTCACATCTGGACATGTGGCGCTTGCGGGAATGCCTGGAAAGGCCTTTGCAACGAGCTTCGGTTGCCAAGACTCAGCCGGAACTGGAAAGCCCCCGAAGCGAACAAAAGCACGACGATGGTCACCGCAGCAAGGTCCTGCAAGATATCCCCGCAACTTCTAACTGTTGAATAAGTTTTGTGACCCACCAATGGATGGCCACTTGGGTTTAGGATTTCGGCTTTCACGGGTCCCAAAGCCTTGCAGCTCTACAGCTCAGCCATCAGCGCAGCAAGCTTCCCTGAGGCGTCATCGACCATGGGAGGCTGGGCTTCTTGTACTCTTTTGTCTCGTCCGTGTGCTGGGAGGCCATGGCACGTCGTCTTTGCGACCATGGACTCATTGGGAACATGTCCCAAGCCCTGCAGGCTTTCATCGCGGCAGTCGTGGCTCCCCATCCCACCCACCCAGCACTTCTTGAAGGGCTGAAGGGCTTTCATGTTGCGTCGAGGTCAAGGGATTTTGGGGTTCGGAGTTTGGGCGCCGGTGCTGGCACGATCTTTCAAGCCAAGCTGCAGGCAAAAGCTCTATAAAGCTCAAAACTCGCTCCGAGGCATCAAGGAATCTCAGAATATCTTTCGAGTCTGGATCTCATGAGGCCCGATGTCGGGCCCTGAGGCCCTCGGAAAGCCTAATTCGGCTACTCGCGGCCCCTCGGCCGAAAATAGCGAACCCATGCGAGCCCCATGGAGGTATCCACACAGCAGCTCACTCGCACATGTCACTAGCATGGATCTTGGCAATCTCTACGGGCGGCTTCATCGCATCACGGCGGAAGGGCTCGCCAAGCTCCTGGTTCAGGACGACTTCGATCAGGGTCGTCTCATTCCGCTGCATCTGCCCCTCGACGGCAGAGGTCACGGCCTTCTCCAGCTCGTCGACGCTCTCTGCTTTGATGCCCTTCAATCCACAGGCGATTGCCATCTGCGCATACTCGACGCCTGCGTTGAGTTCGGTGCCCACGAAGTTGTCTTGGTACCACAAGGTTGTGTTTCGCTTCTCTGCGCCCCACTGGTAATTGCGGAAGACGATCATGGTCACACCTGGCCAGTCACCCCGCCCACAGGCAGTAAGCTCGTTGACGGAGATGCCGAAGGCACCGTCACCCGCAAAGCCAACCACTGGCACAGAGGGGTTCCCCACCTTCGCACCGAGGATGGCGGGAAAGCCGTATCCGCAAGGCCCGAAGAGACCCGGCGCCAGGTACTTCCGCGGTGAGGGGAAGGACGGATAGGCATTGCCGATGGCGCAGTTGTTGCCGATGTCCGACGACATGATGGCCTCCTTGGGCATCACCCGCATGATTGCGCGCCACGCCTGCCGTGGTGAGAGACGGTTGGGCTGCGCTTCCCGTGCGCGCTTGTTCCACGTCGTGCCCTCGTCATCCAACTCGTGGTCCATGCCTTCGAGCTCCTTGCCCCAGGCTTGCCGCTTCTCCTCCACGAGCTTGAGCCGCTCCGTGCGCCCTGCATCACCAGCGGAAGGCGGCAGCGCAGCCAAAAGAGCTTCGGCAACCAAGCCCGCATCGCCCTGGATGCCAACATCTACCGGCTTGGTCAGGCCAATGCGATCGCTGTTGATGTCCACCTGAATCAGCTTGGCATCTTTTGGCCAGTACTCCATGCCATAGCATGGCAGGGTGGAGAAGGGGTTCAACCTCGTGCCCAGCGCCAGGACCACGTCCGCCTTGGAGATGGCTTCCATGGCAGCTTTCGAGCCGTTGTAGCCCAGTGGTCCCATGTGTAGAGGATGGTCGCCTGGGAAAGCGTCGTTGTGCTGATAGTTGCAGCACACGGGTGCAGAAAGACGCTCCGCCAGCTTTACCGAGGCATCCACAGCTCCGGACAGGATAACTCCAGCGCCGTTCAGGATCACCGGGAACTTGGCCTCCGCCAGCATCTCTGCCGCTGCTTTCGTCGAGGCAGCACCCCCGGCACCGCGCTCGAGCTTGACCCCAGTTGGCAAGGACATGTCCACCACCTGGGTCCAGAAGTCTCTGGGGATGTTGATCTGGGCTGGGGCCGAGCAGTGGTAGGCCTTCTCGATGACGCGATTGAGGACCTCGCAGATGCGTGTCGGGTCCCGGACCTCCTCCTGGTAGCAAACAGTGTCTTTGAACATCGCCAGCTGCTCCACTTCCTGGAAGCCCCCTTGGCCGATCGTCTTGTTGGCTGCCTGTGGGGTGACGAGCAGAAGTGGCGTGTGGTTCCAGTAAGCTGTCTTCACGGGGGTTACAAAGTTGGTGATGCCCGGGCCGTTCTGCGCGATCATCATGGACATCTTCCCGGTCGTCCTCGTGTATCCGTCCGCCATCATGCCCGCATTGCACTCGTGAGCACAATCCCAAAACTTGATGCCTGCAGCCGGGAACAGGTCCGAGATGGGCATCATTGCTGAGCCGATGATGCCGAATGCGTTCTTGATCCCGTGCATCTGCAAGGTCTTCACAAAAGCTTCTTCGGTTGTCATTCGCATCGCGGCTTTCCGCTGGCCGTGCAGTGGCTTCCCACTCACCGTGGCAAAGTGGCGGGCGGAGAGAGACCCAATCGGCCTCATCGCATCACACATGGAGCGCGTCATCCGGGAAGATGCCATTTCGCCACAGAAAGAGAGGGTGGGAGCGGATTGTGGAAGTTTCCTGGAGCTTGAGCTGCGCCTAAACGGCTCCAGGGGACTTCGGGCTTCGGGCCACCCAAAAAGCCGGAAGGTTCCTTGCACCCTCAGAGGCAATTGTCGTGTTGCAGCACAGGAACCGGCCCTCTGGCCTCAGCTACACTACGATCTGGTGGGCTCGCATCCATTGTGGACTCAATTTCTCATAGAAACCTGAGGCAGCTTCGTGTAAAGAGAATTCTCAGCAGCGGGGCAGTCCCGGCAGCCGAGGTACCCGAGAAAGTACACCAGCGGCATGGCCAGGAACTGCAAGAAGGCAGCCTTAAGCAGTTTCCCCCCCCTCCCCCCGAAATTTCCTCTGTCATTTGGGGGTTTCCGCAGGGGTGCCGGATTATAAGGGAATGCTACTCTTTGGGGTCTTTATTGGGGGTCCCTCATTTTCGTAAACCCCCATTTGGGATCAGGGTCTAAAAAGAGGTAAGCCGGCCGCCCCCTCCCTCCCCCCCCTGAGCATTGCACCAGTTTGCACTGGAGGCACGCGTCTCGCAGAAACCTCGGCTCAGACCCCGCCATACCCTCGAGAGTCAGGAAGAAAGAAGACCCAAGGCGGCACCCAGTTTGATCCAACCGCTTGTGGTCTAGGCGGCTTGCTCCAGGCCAGGATGCTGCAAGCGACAGGCGTCAGCGCTCAAGCCGTGCCATTTGAAAGGCGCACTTGCTTCGCACAGATACTCGATGCAGCCGACGTGTGCTCTCTGCATACGAGCATGATGCAAACCTCCCTGCAAACTGCAAACCTCCCTGCAAGTCTCCACCTCCCAAACTCTCCAAGGAGACCAAGAGGCTCGCAGTCTGTTGCTTCTGATTCGACATCGCTCCACACAGGAAGCAGGCAGTCCTTGTCTTGTACACCGCGCATCTGAAGGAGTTGCTGGGAGATGTCGGGACTGACCTCTGAATTGCGATTCATCATACTTCATTCTTATCCAGCCCAGTGCTTCGAGTGGCATCCGAGTCTGACCCGCTGTCAAACCTCGAGGAAGCCTCCTGCAGGGGCGGGAACGACGCGGACACAGGATGGCCCTTGCTTTGACCGTGGCACTCTACCGGGTCCTCCTCCTCATCGACGCGCCACATGCGGCTCTACGTAAGCAGGCTTTTGGCTCCATTTTAGCTTGGCGCGGCCACCTTGACCGGAGCTTCGATCTACTGTTTTTTTTCATACATCTCAACTGTTGGGTAGACAAGGGTGGGTGAATATCTATGTCTCTTCCTGTGCATGAAGAGCACCTCCATTACAGCCAAAATTCTCGCGCCGGGTCCTTCCTTGCTTCTGCGTGTGACAGGAGTGCCCGAATTCTGCAGGCAGCTTGAGGCTGGACATCTTTGAGCCGAATGGCAACGTGCAACACGAATGCTGCTTTCTGAGATCCCAAGAACAGCACAGGAGGAAAACTCATTCCTCGCTTCGCCAAGATCCCATAGATGCCAGGTGTATAATTCACCAGAACTAGCTGGTCGCCGTCATGCTGGACCCACTCAACTCAGCATGCCGTGCACCTCGATCCACTTGCCCTCGATCTCGTTGGAGTTATAGTTCTGCATGCATGCCTCCCCGGCTTCTCAAGCTCTTTATGAGAGCACTTCAGAACCCGCTCCGACACAGACACAAGAGTGGCGTTTTGGCACCTTTGGAGCTTCATAAAAGTTTCCGAAAGGTGGCCCAAGGCGACGTGCAAACACCCTTCAACTCCACAAAAGTCAGGCATGTCAGGACTTTCCGTGTCGCAGCTGTGTGCTGAGATGCTGAGTGAAAAGTCGGGGAATTGGTACAATCTGTACGCCCCCGAAAACTCTGAGAAACTTTTGCGCGCATGACATCCTGAGTTCAAGTACCCATCCCCGGTCAAAGCCTTCACTCCACTGCGCCTGTCATGCGCCACAGTGCGCTGAGTGCTCATCGAGGAGAGCTCGTGCCCCACAGCTGTTCGGTGTTTCCGCGCTGTTTTTTTTTGCAAGCACGGCAGTGCACCGCGACAGGCCCGAGTCTTCAAAATTTTCAAATGTATACTGTTGAGCTTCCCAGCAGTGGCACATCCTCCATGCTCGTATTGCACACTTTATAGGGTGATTTCTGCAAACACGCCCGCTGCACTTTTAGCAATGCAACATTTTGAAATCAGGAGGCGGTGGTGTGGTATTGTTCATGTACTGTTCTTGTACTTCTTGACCGACACACAAAGCTTTAAGAACTTCTTGTCATAGCGACCGCCCAACTCTGCGTCGCTCCGCTGAAACACTGCGTTTCGGGCACAGGCGCATGGCCGCGCGGTGCCGCGTGACGTTTGGAACACGTTGGTAACGTGATCGACCACCCTGCTGTCGTTTCTAGAGTGGCACAGCGCCGACACCCGGCATTTGGAGCACACGAGGACCCTTGCGGTGTTCCCGAAGTGTCGCAGCACCACACGTTTTAAGGAAGGAAACTTGCTCTTCAGCCTGAAACAAACTCTTATTTTGTGCAAATCCCGGGCGTGGCGCCGAACCCCTGGGTTTGGAGCTGCCGAATGCTGGCGAATCACCTCATGGGAGGGGGGGCGTCGCGGTGAGGTCGGTCTCATGCGGGTTTTATCATTGGCAAGTCCACGGAATCCACGTGATTCTCGATGTCTTGCGTTGTCAAGGCTGGAGCTGGAGCCGAAGCCTGTGTAGATGGCCCTGCTGGCCAGAAGCCAGGCTCCTGGCAGCGGCGCCTCGCAAGCCCTTGTCACGTAAGAAGGCTTTCTTTCTTAAGGTCTCTGAGCGCCGTCTGAGCTCCTCCTCTGCCATCAACCCAAAAGAGCTACACACAGGTGGTGACTGGTGTCTCTCTGTGTGTGTATGTTGTTTGGGGTTTTGTGTGACTATACAGCTCGATGTCTTGTAAAACGTCGCCTGCAAACGACTCTCTCAGCACCTCTGCCCCCGTGCAGAGGTGCCAGACATGGCTGCAGTATCATCTCCCACACCTAGTCATCATTGGTACCGCTCCCATCTTGCCAGTTGTTTTGGCTTCGTTCTAACGCTTTCGGGACTTGTCTAGGTGTGAGTGTGAGAGGGCGTGAGAGAGAGTGAGAAAGGGAGGGAAAAAGAGAGAGAGAGAGAGAGATTGAGATATTGAGAGATTGAGAGATTGAGATATTGAGAGATTGAGAGTTTGAGAGATTGAGAGATTGAGCAGCAGCTCACCAATGAAGTGTGCAAGTACTTCGTCTCATGCAGCAGTTTGAATGCACATCGGCGTGCATGCATGCAGCGACAACACACGCTGCTCCTTTGTTGGCTGTGTTTTTGTCTAATGCTCGCTTGGCTTTTCGCACAGCCCGCCTCGACCGAGGAGCTATCCGTGAAGGTCACAAAACCGAACCCGCGAGACCTTGAAGGCAGGGTTAGATACTCAGGAGTGCTGATGCTCCCTTACCGGCAACTCCGAAAAGGGAACATGACGCAACATGGTGTTTGGCGCATCTATGCTTCAGGGCCTTCCCAAGCCTAGCACATCGTGACATTCTACGCAACACGCATAGGCGCACGACATCTGAAACGTAGAGATGCGCACCTTCCTGCCTCCCTACACGTTCACTTCTCTCTCTTCCCGCTGTCTGGCCTTTGCGTGGCCGGGTCCATCATCACTACAGCATCCTGAAGGAGTTGAGTCATTGAGGCAGTTGTGCTCGAGGGTTTCTTGAGGCTTTGTGAGGGCCTCCCCAAACAAAGGGGGGGCTTCCTCTCGGCGCAGGTTGAAGCCGAAGTCAGGGGGAAGGCAGGGCTCTCTTTGGGTTGCCCCCCCCCCTTGTTGGCTTTGGAAGAAGCTTGAAGAACCCTCTCCAATGGCCCATGCCCTCTGTTGGATGTGCCGCCTCAATGGCGCCGAACTTCTGGAAATAGCCTCTGCGTGAGCATCCGTGAGACACGTGTGTTTTTTAAGCAGCTCAGGCAGTTCGCAACAGCGCTTGGCCATGTGAAGTCCCAGAAAGCGCAGAGACCGGCACCCCTATACCGCTCTGATGCTATCAAGCTCATGCCTGTCAGCTTGTCGTAGTCGACTGTCGGTGGCAAGCCGCCCACCTGGTCAAACGGACTCGGAGAGGTCCAAACACACATTCGACTATCAGGCTGCCTCCCAAGTAGGGGTTGGATTCAGACATACTGTCGTGAGAATTAGCAGAGTGGTGCCGCTCAGTCGTGGTGCCGCTGCAGTCGGATACGATCCCAACTCATCTAGTGTTCGACCGAGTCAAGCTCTTGTGCACGAAGTCATGAAGCTCCCATGCTAAATTTGCATGAACAACTCTGCAACTGCCCCAAGCTTTCACTCGACCACTCAAGGGTTGTTTGCTCAAGGCACCGTGGAAACGTTGCAAACTGCCCTGGCACTTCATGGAGCAGATATCAAATACAGAGCCCCCACATACGCCCACATATGTGTACAAACTTTGCAATACTTTATGCAAGCCAAAGATGCCACATCCTCGAACAAACCAAACCCTAGACGCGCCCTTGAAATCAAAACAGGGCAGGCTGTCGAAGACTTTCACGACGTTGTATTCAACTCCTGGCCCAGGAGGAGAACTACTCCGCATCGAGTGAAAGCATGATGAGGGTGTAGGGTTTAGGGTTTAGGGTTTAGGGTTTAGGGTTTAGGGTTTAGGGTTTAGGGTTTAGTTCGGGTTTAGGGTTTAGGGTTTAGGGTTCAGGGTTCAGGGTTTAGGGTTCAGGGTTCAGGGTTCAGGGTTCAGGGTTCAGGGTTCAGGGTTCAGGGTTCAGGGTTCAGGGTTCAGGGTTCAGGGTTCAGGGTTCAGGGTTCAGGGTTCAGGGTTCAGGGTTCAGGGTTCAGGGTTCAGGGTTTAGGGTTTAGGGTTTAGGGTTTAGGGTTAGGGTTTAGGGTTTAGGGTTTAGGGTTTAGGGTTTAGGGTTTAGGGTTTAGGGTTTAGGGTTTAGGGTTTAGGGTTTAGGGTTTAGGGTTTAGGGTTTAGGGTTTAGGGTTTAGGGTTTAGGGTTTAGGGTTTAGGGACTACCCCTGATCAACTTCGTGGCAGCTTCAGCCTGTGCGGCAAGCACTTTGTGAGTCCTTGCGGCTGCTCCAGTGACATGTGCTGATTAGGTGTGACGTCCCGCCTGCTCCAGTGTCCCCTCCGCAGCCGCCTCCGCAGCCGCCAAAGGAGCCGGACCTTTCGCATTTGCAAAGATTTGCAACAAGCTGCTGCCTGGGGTTTGCAGAATCCGCGATCCACCTGAAGAGGGCCCAGATGAACTTAAAAACGACTCTGCGAAGAAATCGAACTTGAAGGTGACGACAACAGCAGCCCAACCCCTGCGTGCGGAGATCCTCGTGACCATGAAGCGGTTAAGAACCAGCCGCATCACATCTCCTCGACCGTCACACGACCCTAATAGCTAAGCAGTCCGAGAGCGCGTCAGCTGAGGCACTGAGCCAAAAACAGGACAGGTTGCGCTAAGGACATGCGCTCACTTCCAAAGGTGCCCGACTTTGTGCAGCTACGTTTGCACCCCTCCTGGCATCTTCGTGCCCTGAGCGCCAAGCATTCCTCCCATGCCCTTGCCGCCCCCTCCACCCTCTCGCATTGCCTGGCAAGGGCCAGTTAGGTGCGGTCGGCTCATGGCCGAAAAGCATTCACTCTACAACTTGTCATGTCTTCTGCCTATGGTGAGTGAGAAAAAGAGAGTGTTCTCCAGGTGCTGAGGTGCTTATGCTGAGGTGCAGCTGGTGGTCGGTGGCACAGGGTCTCTTCTCACTTTTTCTTTTCTTATTTTTTTTGGGGGGGGGGAGATGGCGACACCACGGCGACACATGTCTACACAGAGACTCCCATGGCGCACCTTTTTCACGGAGACTGTCCTCCCGTCAAGCTGGTGCGTGGGCCTCGCCGCCAAGATCTGTCCGTCTCCCCGCGAAGTTTTCTTAAAAAAGGGTGTTGTTGCGCGCTGAGATGTGGGGTACTCAGGCACACTCAGAGCACTCCCTGCTTGCATCCGTGGGGCATTGTAATTGCCGCGTTCGCGGAGCCGGGATCCTGGATGCACGATGACTGGGCCAGATGGGCTTTCTGCTTCGTACGGCGTGCAGATATGTGCAGATGTTTTCTAGCGTTTGTGACACGGAACCCTCGCGATTCCCTCAACGCTGAATCGGATTTGGGGGGTCCAAGCCGTCGAAAAGCCCCTTCGAAAAGCCCCGTTCTTAAAGCCCCGCTTAGAGGTCCTCGAAGGTGACAAAGCCGAAGCCGCGGGATCGGCCGGTGTCCCGTTCGGTCATCACCTGAAAAAAGCCGGGTCAGCACAAAGCCCCCAGAGAGCCCAAGAGCCCCCATGAACTCCAGCAGCCGTGTTCAACCCTGCACCTCTTGGCTTCTCTTCCTACAAGCAGAGTAACCAAAGGCTGCCTCTCAAGTGGACAGACGTGAACGGCCCTCGATACGCCCGCAGCGATGCGCCCAGCGCTACGCAGCGCTTCGGGGCCCCCGACGATGCAGTCCGAGATGGCCCCGAACTGCTCGAAGTGCGCCTGTCCGATCAGTTGCTTCGCCATTGCTCAGAGCCGCTTCGTCCTAGAAAAAGATAGAAAAAGTGGAGCTTGTGAGTGAAAAAACGGAGAGGCCAATCTCATCGATCCGGATGTTGCATGGTGCAAGTGCAAGTCTCTGCAAAAGTCTCAAGCGCAGCTTCTCAACACATATCCTCGAGGCAAGAGAAACGTGCTTAGGAAGGATCTGCTGCTTCGCTCTGCGTCGAGCTCTCTCCGTTCGTGCGCCTGCCTCTTTCTTATCAAAATCGCAACAGTGTCGCTTTTGGGGGCAAGCTGCCCCAAAAGCAGCCTCTGGCCAAGTCAAAATTCTAGCTACTGACTCGGCATCCTCGAGGCCAGTGTTGCTTTTTCCGAGACGGCCTTGAGCCCCTCGCTGGTGGTGCTAAAGTTCAAGCCACCCACATAGACCTGGCTTGACGGTTGCTTCGTGGGGGGACCTTTGCTCGAGCTCATCTGCAGCTTCGGGATTCAGACGCTGCATTAAAAGGGAGGCTTAAGGGCTGGTTCTTCTACAAACCCCCTGCCTTTCCACCTGCATCTTCTCCCGGCATGGCGGCGAAGGGGCACGCAATGGCGGCCAAGCAGTACGGTGACGAGAAAACCCAGAAACAACTCTTTCCCCCGGAAGTTCTAACAACGTTACACTGAGGAGTGCTCGGGTTGGCTCGTGCTGCGTGTTTTTGGTTTGTAGTTGAGGCAACTGCAAAGAAGATCCGGCAGCTCGTTGGAACTGACTTGCATCGGCTCAGTGTACCATGATCACTCTCATGTCGCTTTGACACGGACATTTGCGTGCCGGGCAGCCAATGGCACCAAGAGTGAAGCCGCAGGCCGACGTGGCAGAAGCACTTTGCAAATCTTTGTACAGCGCGGGGCCACCAATCGGAACTCCTCTACTATTCGCGTAAGAACCAGCCGAACATGAAAAAACATTCGTCCTTATGAGGGCAATATAGGGATCATTGTACTTGTTTTCTTTTTTGGGCGGGGGGCTCTCAAGCAAATAGTAGTCTTACACCGCAGCGCACCTGATTTTAAATGCTGACTCACAGTGCCAGACGTGGACCCACGGTGGACAGCCCATCGCCCCAAGACGGCTTGCATGATGGTGCAGGCGTGGTGGCCATGATGGGACACATGCGGGTTTTGTAGAGCCTTTTCTGGGGGTTTGAATACTGACATTCTGAGCACGAAAGCAGGTTGTACCTACTGGGAGAGTTCATCTCTGCCTCCATAAGCGCCAGGCCTAGATGTCTATGCTGAGGCTAGGGCTCAAGCGTAGTACAACGACCCTTGAGAGAGACTCTGCAACACCTGTCTCGCAACTCATTTTGCTGGACAGCATCGACGTCAAAGCGGTCTCCTTCTCACAGAGCCTGCAACGTTGTGTTTCAAAAGGCTCCTAAATCCTGCAGCCCGGGGGCTTCCAAAGATGCCCCGCAGTTCTGAGAGAGAGAACGCAGAGCGAATCGAGGGGGAAGAGCTCTCAGCAACTTTTCAGCAACTCTTGTTTGCTTGCTTGGGGGGGGAGGGGGGGAGGGCTCTTTTTTGGGGGGGGGGGGGTCTCCCACCTCAGGCCGCCTTCGGCTCCAACGCGGAGCTCGGCGGGGCTTCCTCAAGAAGCCTCTGCGAAAGGGCAGGAAACTGACGTGCGACCTGTCCTACGTTCTGCTACGCTATTACACCCCAGATCTCTCAGTAGTTTTGCTACAGAAAGTGCACTGAGGCACAAGAAGGTCACCAAGCGCTCGGCAAATCGCCCTCGTCTTCGATTTCATGCTCCCAGCCCTTCGGCAGCCCATACTCTTGCCTGGCGTGAGGCTCTCCGGAGCCGAGGGGCCGGGTTCGGCCGCTTTCGCCCCGGTGTATACGTGCTTTGCGATGCTCTGCATTTTCTCTTCGTGCTGCTTTACCCTTCAATCAAAGGTTCTTCAAGATGCTAGGGGCCTAAAGGCCTGTTAATCTTGCCACTGCTTCGGTATCTTCTGCCCCCTTGGTCAGCCGAAGCTTCGTTTTGAACAGACCCCTGGCCCCCCCATATGACTTTCGTTTCATCCTCAGCCTCAGATCTCGCATCTCATTGCTTGGCCTGGCTCACTGCATTACGCTCGTCCGCTATTCTGCTTTTCACTTGTTGCGCTCTTCTCCCCTGTCGCTTTCTTGGTTCCGCTCGCTATTCCGCCAACTGTCCTTTTCGGCAACGTGTTCGCGGAGTGCTGGTGAAGCTTCCAAGGAATAGACAGGGAAAAATGCGCATTAACAGTTGTATTTCGCACGGTACTCTCTCAGTATTAAGAAGGATGAACGATTCTATGGAAGCAGATTCCTAAAGCAAAATTCCTAAACCAAACCGATTCTCCAAATTCCCACCCCAGGGCATGGCATGAATGGGAGAACAGTTGTGATTCTGGTGATCATCAGCTTCCTGTTACCTTTAATGTAGTAGTAACTGGCTTCGTCTGGCGATCGTGATCCTGCTTGTCTTGCTTGATAGGACTAACTACCGTAGCTGTGATCGGGTTCGCATGGCGATTCGTTTCACCTGCTTCCAAGATGGCAGTGGCAGTGCCGTGCTTGCAACAACTATCACCCGTCCGATTGTGCAGAAATGGTCGCAGCCGTTTCTCAAGTTGTAGGTGTTGATTCTCACCATCGCCTGTGTGCTTGATTTTGTCTCAGGCGCGCCCTTCTGCACAAGTTGTCTTGTTCAGCTGTGCAGGAGATCATTTCTAGGTCTGGTGACATGCGCAAGTTGAAGTTGCTGCGCTGCTACTCGTGTGACCTTGCGATCGACCTGCAACTGCCTCTTGTTGCGTTTAGCAGCCGGGATCTGGCTGTGAGGCTGGACAAGAATCGTCATGATCTTGACAGAAGAGCCCACAATCAACCATGGCAACTCGCACCCGTGGCTACCTGCTTTTCCCTACTACGAAAGTCCAGCGGTCAAGTTTGCCATAGGCGGTCGGTACTCCGTGGGCAAGCTGGTGCAACAGCCCCACTTTTTGAATTTGCACGGCCAGGTATGAATACTGGGAGAACGAGACAAGTGCACTCAGGCCTCAGATTCTAGAAGCCTTCTTTGCGCAAAGATGTCATGCCGAGTTCTTGTCTGGCGATGCGTGTTGTCTGGCGACCAGGCTCGTGACATTTTGGAATCACTGGCTTTACACAGCCCTCAAAGGGCAAAAAAGGGCGCGAAGGCTGCGACAAGGAGGTATGGGATAAGTGGTCTTGATAGAGGAGCCCGCTGTACCCCTCCCTCCCCGAATAGCCTAGATCCATGGTCCTGAATGGTAGGGCAAACTTGTCTTCATGGAGGTTCATGCTCTTGACTATGGGGAGCTCATTTTGATGGAGCTTCCTGTGTGACTGTGTAGAGTGATCTTGCTGCAGTGTGAAGCTCTTCTGTCCGTCACCCGTTAAACGCAGCGCTGCGCAACCTGAGGTGCTCGAAGGGGAGAGAGTGCTTACACCCGAAAATGAGAAAAGCAGTAGCAGCTGTAGAGGCAGCTGTAGAGTTTTGTAGAGTAGCAGTATTGCATCTGATGGCAAAGCTTACGACAGTACCTGAACTGTGTGGTCCCAGGCGTGCCTGATCCGTTCTCGGATCACTCGCTTACCTCGGTTCACTCGGCCAAGCCAGCAACGCAAAGGTCAAACACTACCGACAGTAGGCTGTTTTCAGAGTGCACCAGTTCCCGCGCCCCTCTGCACCTGAATCACTCCAACTTTGCAAGCAGCTCTGTTTTGGGCAACTCGAGATCTACGTCCGAGACTTCGCACAGATCACGTTGCACAACACACGGCTCGACCATCTCATCGCTGCCATGGGGCGCTTCTCGAAAAAAGACTCGCCCCAGGAGAGCTGGCTGATGGTCCACACCTTGGCGTCGGAAGGTTGAGCTCTGAGCGTCGAACCTGTGGGGGCATGGTTAGCCCTGGTGCAGGAAGTGTGGACTTGAAATCTTCGGCAGGCATGTCCCATCAGCGCCAGGCCAAGTCCAACTGCGTTCAGAAACGTATGGGATTCTGAGGGTGAACGTGTTCGGAGATTCACGGTGCAGCTCTGATTGTCTGGCGACCGGCTGTCGTCTGCAAGCTCGAAACAGGCTCCCGGCGGTGGTTAATGCGATGAGGCAGTTTACCTGACATTCCACCACTGAAGATTTCTCTTTTGCTTCGAAAATGCACATGCAACGAATGGATGCAAGCAACACTGCACATTGATTCCGGGCTGGAACTCCAAATCATGACCACTGAGACAACATGTCGAGACGTGAAGTGCGACAGCGCGCAGGCTGCGAAGTGAAAACCCTAAACCCTAAACCCTAAACCCTAAACCCTGAAAAGCCCACATGCTAAGAATCGGACCACGAAGGTCACAGGATCCTCGCGATCAAGCAACGTCTTGTTGATGCGTGGGCCCTTTGAAAGCCAGGGGGGAAGCTCGGAAGCTCTCATATGGGTGGTCTAAATTAGGATCCCTTTTGGGGTACCCAACAAATTAGGTGCCGTATCATAAGAGGGATCCAAAAAGAGGGCCAACAACCACCCATATGAAAGGCAGAGGCCAAACACTTGCAATTCAGTGAAGGCCGAAACTCCTCGCGTGGCGATGCGAAGAAGCGGCCCACGGGATAGACCTGGAGAACAACCGTTCTGGCGCACTGAGCTGTCGGAGCTTCCCTAATCCGTCCCAAGCCTTATACAAAACTTCGCAGCGCCACACGCATTTAACTTCTCCGTGAGGTGTTTAACCTACCTATTCTGCAACAAAAAGTCTTACATCTTTAGCCCCTGCTGGCGAGAAATTGTCACCAACAAATCTCGCCTCTCGTAAAACACCGTGGTCGATAGCACACAGTGCTGAGATCCACATTTCGTTCATGTCAAGTGCGCATTTTGTACGAGGCTATGTTTCCACGGTTTCTTCAACACGCCAAGCGAAAGCGATATTGCCCAAAGCACGGGACAACGCACTTCCGCAAAACTCTTGAGACGGGTGGGTTTTATTGTTTTGGCCCTCGCCCTTATCATTGAGCTAAATTGAGCTCCTGGTCGGGGAGGCATGGGAGGAGGGTTTGATAAACACGGAAGGGTGACCATGGGTTACCAGATGTTACCCTGTCGCAGGCCATTCAAATACGCTTGCCTCCCGAGAAGGATTAGCAGCATGCTTGGACCTCAAGAGCTTGGGGGCCACCGGGGCCCCCCAGACAAAAGCCTCAGCAAGATGCTGGCAGCGGGCCAAGATGGGCCAAGCTAGATAACATTTGCGAAAAAACGAACGACGAACTAGCGCATCCATGCAACATGTAAAAGAAATGCGCACACAAGTGTTCAGGCTCAACCGGTTCAGACCGAAGTTCGGGATTGATGCTTGTGCAGCTTTTGCGTAATTGACAACGTTTTTTCTACGACTGAAGAGAAAAAGTCAGAAGAGTCTGAATGCCAGATGCCTTGCCAGTCTCTGGATCTTTGCGCATGGTGTGGGCATAGGGACCCATCCTGGCATGCTGCAGAGGCCGAATCCATGTAACCAGGCAACGTCAACGTGAGGTTGCTATCTTCACCCATTTGCTAGCATGGATACATTTTATGGCTCAAGTTGGGAGTGCAATGGCAAGCTCTCGCGTACACACCCGATACCGGCAGTGAGGATCTCTTGGTCGTCCCATGTCAAGGCCAAAAACACTCTGTGACGTCTTAGCCGAGTCCAACCCAAGCAAGTTTGGCAACTGCTCAGCCGAATGCCTTCACCTTCATTACATCTTCAGTTTTCATGGATCTGACCTCACAGACTCAGCCATACGCTCGAACAGAAAAAGTGGCCTGAAATCACGAGGTGGCTGCCGACCACCTGGCAGCCTGAACAAGGGCTTGCTTGTTGCAAAGAGGTTCGCCTTCTGGGCCCTAGCTGATCTGTCGCTGCGCGGCTGCGCAGAGCTACTCAGAATCTGAAGCTTCGTGCTCCATCAGCCATTTTCACACGCTAACTGCCCTTACCCCCCAACCCCCCTTACCCCCCAACCCCCCCCCCCCCCCCCCCCCCACCCATCCCCCCCCCAGGCATCCCCCCCCCAGGCATCCCCCCCCCCAGGCCATCCCCCCCCCAGGCCATCCCCCCCCCGCCCCACTCTGCCAGCGAACTGCCAGCTCGTGAAAGACTCGTGAAAAGGTTGGGTGTCAAGGGCCGAAGGGGCCTATGAAGATCTGTGTACTTCTCCTTGTCCATGCGCCAGGCTTCGGGCGAGCCTCGCTGCCCTCCCATTCCCGGTCAATGCATCACTCTAAACACTGAGCTTTATTGAGCTTTATTGTGACTTGAAAGCTTCCGCGTTCGCAAGCCGAGGCAACCTTCAACATCTCCCAAAACAGAACGGGGGAGTCCCATGCAAAGGGTTTGGAAGGCCATTGGCGTGGCTCTGCAGTCTGCAATCCTCAGGGTGCCCTGCCGGCCAGCGGGGCTCTTGGCTCAGTGGGCGCAACTGGCCCAGAAGCGAGACGCCTAACACACAGCGAAGAGGACATCATCAAGGAATACCAGGAGGGATCCTGAATCAAACCACTCTGCTACCCTCTAAGAACAGATACCTTCTTGCACACCGAAAAGTTCCTCTCGAAACAGCCCTGGGCTCCATTGCAAGGGGCCCTCCTTCATCTGTTGAGGACACAGGCCTGTTTTCCTGGCTTTGGCCACGCACAGCCTCTTTGACTAGGATCCAAAGGAAGAAAGCGCTACCCTGGCTACAAGCCCTCCCCCTCCCCCCGCCGCCACGCTTGCGCCTTTGTGCGCCGAGCCTTCCAAGCCGTCCAACCTTGGCGAGCGCAGGTGCCGTCATAGAAGTGTGACAATATGTGGCAATGAACAACTCAAAAGCACTGATAGCCCTTTGGCTTCTCAAGCTCTTCTTGAAAAGGATCTCTAAGAATCCACTGTGAGAGAGTCTTCAAAGTGCACGAGGGCAGGGCTGTGGCTTAGTAGGCTCCTCAATAAGCCAAAAGATGCAAAGAAGATCAAAGAAAGCTTCGTTCTCTCTCCATGCTGGGAGTCTTCGGATCACTTTTCTCGCCGCGTCGCTGCATGTTGCGCCTGGCACATGTCAACAGCTGCTAGCCCCGAACCGGGCATGCAGAGTGAACCGGGCATGCAGAGTGTCTTGGCAAAACTTCTTATAAGGGCTGTTGACTGCTACCAGAGGTTTGCTGATGCCACAGATGCCTGTTTAGCTTTGACTCTCTTCCTCTCTGAAAACGCCGTTCCTTGCAGACACGCATGCTTGAGCATTTTTCCGGTAGCAGTCGTTGTAGCGAAATTCCGGGCCTCAAGGGGCCCCAAGTGTCACCGTGGTGCTCCGACTGGCATCTTTGTTCAAAGGACGCATTGATGCTCCAAGGCTCTTATACTTGCAGAACTCGGTTTAAAGTTGATGTCACATGATGTCACGTCATTGCTCTTCCCTGCTCTTCCGGCACCTTGAACAGGGCTTGTGCTGGGGGAAAATCAGCACACATGGACTTGGTGACGCCACCGTAGAACAGCGCGAAAAAGAACAGCTGTTGAGCAGCTGCAGCAGCTTCTGGTCCTTCTGAGGCCCTTTATATTTCTTGGCTCCAGCTCTACTAACCACAGCACTCTTTTTGATCCTTTCTTGTACCTTGACGCGGCAGCTTGCGCCACTGTTTGAGAGGATGCTTTTGTGGATGTTTACATAATGGTATCATAGCATTTACGAGACCTGCCGAGTTAACACTTTGGCTACGCGATGCCGAGGAAGGACCGCAGCCGGATGGCACGTGTCGAGAATTTTGAACATTCTGCGCCGGGGGGTGGCACCATTTGGGCGCACCGCCCAGCGCAGCTCCGCGAAGCAGCTCCGCTCAGCAGCTCCGCGCAGCAGCTCCACGGCATGAAGCTGTTTGTTGCAATTTAGTACTTTGCTCCCCTCCCCCCCCTTCCCCCAGAAGTGAGGCACACCCAGGGCTGTCACCTGCAAGCCGCTCCTCCCGCTAGGTTCGAGCAATGAAGTGCGCTGATTATCTGCTTGAGAGATCGCTTTACACAGTTCTGTGACAGCAGGGAGTACCGAGCAAGCTATCAAACCAGATATACGGCATCGATACATTGCTTCCATTCACATTTTGAGGGCGGCTGCGCATTCTGCAGTGGCTGCGTTGACCGGTAATATCAGACAAAACCACCGGGAAGCTTCGTAGTGCAACATTGATATGACGATAACTTCTTTCTGCCAAGTCCCTTTAGCTTGTTGGTGAAGCTGTTTAACGGCACGTGGAGTCCTAGAAGCTTCTCGTGGCAAAGCTCCGAGTCAAGCTTGCAAAGACCAGCTGTGATGATCAGGAGAGAGTGAAGGCAGTGAGGATTAGTGGCACCTACTGACCTACTGTAAGTGGCGCCCTGGTTCCTAGAATTCCCAGATCAGGCCACGCACGGTTGATGCGAATCCTGGCCCGCAGACTTGACTTCGAATTTCATACGAACGGCTGTGCCGGATGGGCCGCAAGCCGCGGCAAGAAGACTGAAGGAGTGATGCATCCCTTGTTCTCGTAGAAAGGGGAACCCTCAGGGTGCTTTAATTAATCAACTTCTCCGGAAAGGGTTCCCAAGGGCGCATTCCCCAAGAATATGCAGATAGTCAGATGGCCCCAATAGTGGGTGGCAGTGATGCTCCCCGTCGTTTGTATATACCAGTCCACCAACGCTTCTCTATCATGCTAGACACGTCTAGGTTTGTGCCAGCGGACCCCATTGAGGCCCCAGATTTCACGCTGAAAGTCGCAACGCTCTGCAGCGTGCACCGTGCGTCCCTTGCCTCCAGTACTGGTCGTCGCTCAAAAGGCGTCGCGTATTTCTTTAGATCGGTCTGGTGCATTTCTTTGCCATCAAACCCGTTGAGCGACCTTGAACCTGATGGGGCAGGGGCAAACGGAGGGACCAACTGCAGAGACGTGGTAACATCGCGTCCTTGCATATGGAAGGGCGCTTCCTTGAAATTTAAATCGAATTTGAAATTGAAAGGTCTTTTCTTACCATTGGATCTCCGCTGTCGTGTGGCATAAAAAACCTGAATGAATGAGAAGAGAGACAAAAACACGTGCTGGTTCAGAAACAGGCCTCACAAATCGCTAGCAAGGTCAACATGCACATTTGGGCATCATGAGTTGCTGCCCGGTTGCACCATCATAAGGGTACACGCTGAGAGCTAACAAAGGTGATGTTGGTGGCGAACTTGACCTGCAGCTTGATATGTGCATGGTACTCCGGCGAGCGAGAGCGAGAGAGAGCGAGCGGGAGAGAAAGAGAGAGAGAGACAGAGACAGAGAGCGAGAGGGAGAGAGAGAGAGAGAGAGACAGAGAGAGCGAGAGAGAGCGAGAGAGAGCGCGAGAGAGAGCGAGAGAGAGCGAGAGAGAGAGAGAGCTAGAGAGCGAGAGAGCGAGAGAGACAGACAGAGAGACAGCCAGGCAGGCAGCCAGGCAGGCAAACAGAAAAAGAGAGAGACCACTCTAAGACCACCGGCGCTCTTTGTCTCGACCTGGGTGGCCCTTTGTGCCGATTTCACCACCCGTTCCCCCTTACCAGGCCCTTTCCAAGTTCCCCCAAAAAAGTTAGCAAAACCTCTAGAAGGTCGCGGCTGAATCTCGTCAGCTTACTGTACGGCTTCTGCTTCGGGAGCGTCAAAGAACTGCTTTGTAAATCTTGGGCTCTGCATCTGAGTGCTGTGAAAATCTCTTGATGACATTCCATGATGTCTAAAGTTAGCATGATTTGCGATGTTGTTGCAATGCGGGCGGTGCGTCGGGACCAGGGTTCGGGGACGGACCCTGCATCCCCCCACTCTCTTTGGCACGCCGCTCCCTACACCTCCTCCTTTCCCTCCCCCATATCCCTGCCCTTTCCTCCCTCCATCTTTGGCTACCCGGCGACCCCCTCTACCCTCACAAGAGCTGTCCTGAAGGGGCAACCTTGCCTCGTCAAAATTAACCCGGTAGCTGCTCGAAATCCCTAATGGCCTGTGGCTGGGCATCTGTGAGGAACTGTGGGACACGACTTCGTGGAATGCGGGTCCTGCGTGCTTTCAGCACACATCTGCACAAGTCTCGGCTGCAATTCAAAGGTTCACATCTTGGCATGGGGGGTCCTCAAAGCAAAGCCACTACCACTCTCAGTTGGTGCTCAGTGTCACCTCACCTTACAAACCTCCCTTTATAACATGCATCCCACTCCAGTGCAGAATGGCGGTTGCTGCAACTCACCGAAGACTTCTGAGGTTCTGGGTAAGGACAGCCATCACCACCCTGCACATGCAGAAGCCTTGAACTTAGTCGGTCGCTGTCTGAAGGACCTGTTCAGGCAACGCTTTTTCAGCGGAGTTTGGCCGTGTCAATGAGTCAAGAGTCACAAGGCTTTGTGGAGGATTCAGCCCTTAGCACAGCGGCTGCTCTCAATTTGACACACTAGCTGCTGATGCGACTGCGTGGGGTGGCTGCTTGTTCCTTCTCGTGTACCACTGTTTCATACTCGGAATGCCCCCGAGCATGAACCTCACAGACCCTCGAGCTACAGGGCGGACTTAGCGGCTTCGCATTCTGTGAACTGAGTGGAGGGGCCTTTTTTTTGCGCGAGTTACGTGAAAAGTACATCTCCGGCGCCTCCGATGCCAATACTGCTTGTCCTGTCGAACTCAGCCTCAGGAGTTTCTCGGATCCCATCTCAGCGTATCTCAACCGCCACTTCGGTTCGTTTGTCATTCTCCCGAGGGCGTGTTGGAAGTCTGTGTGCTTGTTCACTTACAGCGTTGTAGCACAGGCCGGCCTGGATGCACTTCTGGTGAGGTGCAGCCACATTTGCAAGCGGAAGCACACGAAGGAGAGCTAAGATCCCAGCACTGTCCATCGTGGAGGCACTTGCCTTCCTTGGTACGAAGCAGGTACTTCGTCTCTCCGATTCCAGGGTGGCCAGATGCTAGAGATGCATGTGCCAGGCGGGAATCGTGCATAGTCGATGATAGATCTAAGATGCCAATTCTTGCACAATGGGGGGCCTAGGCAGAGAGAGACATCTCTTGCAGTGAAAGTTAAGCTCCAACATGGTCAGTCTAGGTACTCGCAAGGCAACGCTTATTGAGTTGTGCTACTTGTGGCGGCTTCTTGTACGAGGGTCCGTGCATGGTGCAGCAACTAGAGAATCGGTTTGGAGCCCTCACATGCCTACCAAAAGGTCGCTCCGTCCTACCTACATCTCTACGACAGAAATGTCGGGCTGCGAGTGTTGCGGTGATTGCGGTGATGCGAGCACCTGCCAACGGCTTTTGCAGCAAGTTTGAGTGGTCGAAAGATGCTTTTGATGTGAGCAAGCTCGTCGAAGAAGTGCATAGAGTTGCCATGCAAAGCAAGACTGGCACAAGGCAAACATTTGCCAAACCACGCGTTCAACTAGTGCCGGCGAGCGAAGGCCCCCCCCCAAAACAGCTTGGACGCAAAGATTGGGGAGGGAGGCACCACTCATCCAAACGCGCAAGCCCCAAGTTCCAGCCTTCCTCTCTTTTGCTGCAGAGAGGACCCCAAAAGAAATAACCCACATGTTGCTGTTTCAGGCACGAGTAACCACTACTTTGAAGCGCGGTGAGAAAGCTGCATGCGCTACAATCCGAATACGCTGCGCGCGATCAACTGCAGACAGACTTCTGTCACAGTTTACGAAAATAGGGGACTCCGAAAACAGACCCCCAAATAGAAGGATTCCCTTGGAGTAGAAGGCACCCCTATGTTCGGAAACCCCCACAAGCCATGGAGATTTGCCATGCCGGCCGACTCAGGGAGCCTGCCCAGCCTGTTTGGCCATGTCTGCACATTGCTGCGATTGCCCAGGCATTGAAGGACTGAGTCAACCCTGAGCAGAGTACCAGTGAACCCTAAACCCTAAACCCTAAACCCTGCTAACAATTCCGATCGAGGGCACTCTGGGAGTGAACTTCTTCGCCCGTGTGAATACTTACCGGAGTCTGTGCTTCGAGCCACATCGATCGGCATGCACAAGACTTCCCCCTGGCACACAGGACATAGGACTGGGACAAGCTTCAACCTTACTTCAATTTCGCCATCGTGGTTTGGCAACTGGGTTGTGCCTGACAATAGGGTTCTCTCAGATGTAGGCCGCCCTAAGACTGCCAAGAGTGACTTGTCTGCGCAGGCCGGTAGCCAAGAATGTGTGACTGAGATTCGACTAGACATGAGAGTGTGGTCACCAGTGTGGTCTCTGTGAGTGTCTGGCAGCATTTCGCCGCAGCATGGCGATGTTTGGCGAAGACCTGGCAGGCGTGTGCAGATCATGTCGCAGCTTGTTGAAGTAGACCCATCGGGCAGTAGGTAACGCACCAGCACCTAGCTGGGGCATGGCCTTGGCAAAGCTGCCGGAAGCCCCGCCGCAGGGCTGTGCGCTCACGGATTAGAAGCGTTTCTCTGTGGTGTCCCAGAACTGTGCGAGCTGCCTGAATCGCAGCCACAACATGTCGAAAACAAACTTGTAGACCTTGCTGTCTCGAAATGGCGTAGCGTCAGGCACTTCACTTGGCACTATGGAAGGGTTGTTTTTTGTGTTAAGGCGTCGGATGCTTCTTGGACAAGCAGCATCTTGCCGGAGAGCCAAACGAGACAGAGCGTCGAAGACCTTCGCACATCTGTCACACCGAAGCGCGGGCTGTCTCAGCAGTCTTACTTCAATGCGCAGTGCAGCCAGAGGTTGCCTTGTCCAGAAGGTGCAGCATAGGGTGCAGCATGACCGCACAACTTCAAAACACCAAAAACGACACATTGCCGCTGCGTGATGCAAGGCAAGGAAGATTGAAAAAAAAACATTGAAGGCACGCAGGCTTACCTTTTTGGCTTCCAATCAGATGCTTCGCTCAACTCAGCTTTGCCGAGCTTGAGCAAGAATTGAGCAGTGAAACGGACATCAGCTTCGGCTTCATAGTACTGAACACATAACTGAGTTGAACCCACTTGTAACAACGCCTTGGGATTGTCCTCGTCGCAAGTTACTGAGCTCCCGCAAAGCAAAATACACAAGGTTTGCATGCATTGAAAACATACGACGTGGTGGTCACTTATATTTGTCATTATTTGTCTCTAAAGATATATATATATATATATATATTCTTTTTGTTTAACGTTTATATATGTATGTACACATCTGTCTCTGTCTGTCTTAAATACTTGCATTACATAAATGGCCGGGGAAGAGTGAAAGAGAGCGAGAAAGAAGCGCGAGACGAGAGAGAAGAGAAGAGAGAGAGAGAGAGCGAAAGAAAGAAGAGAGAGACGAGAGAGAAGAGAGAGAGAGAGAGAGCGAAAGAAAAGGACAGACGAGAGAAGAGAGAGACAGAGACAGAGGGAAAGAAGTGAGAAGCGTTGAGAAAGAGAGAGAGAGAGAGAAGAGCATGGAGTGAGTGAGTCAGGCTTTCAGGTTTATTTTGCAACTTTTTTCAAGCCGTCGCTTATTTCAAACTTCAATGTCAACTTAGTCTCCAGTTCATATTTCGGGGTTCTAAGACACCTAGCACACAGTGCGTGCCAGTCCTTCGTGCAGAATTGCGCTTGAAACAGCAAATCCCTAATCCACCGTCCTTGCAAGAGCCTGTCAGCTCATCTGAGGAAGG
Source organism: Symbiodinium natans (assembly GCA_905221605.1). NCBI lineage: Eukaryota > Dinophyceae > Suessiales > Symbiodiniaceae > Symbiodinium > Symbiodinium natans. Next base: position 719,723 of record CAJNDS010001147.1, on the reverse strand, counting down.
CGAACACTCTTCTCGCCTGCGCGATTGGAGCTTGGTCCGTGTCACGTCTTCATTTTGTTCCACTTATTGAGGCTGCCTGGGGCAAGAGATGCAGGCCGTCGTGATTCTAGAGCCACAGTCCAAGCTGACCAGCGGAGTTTCGATGTGAAGAAGTCAAGTGACCTACAGAAAAATTTCGAGAAATGGATTCGCCCCCTTGTTTTAGCCTCTCGCAAGCGGGTCTATTGCACTCGAGAGGTGCCGCCAGAGCCTTCGACTCACTGAGCTCGCTTCTCAAAGCTTCGAACACAGAGTAACCAAGGAACGTCAATGAGTCAAAGGCTCTCGGCTCTAACGAAGTGGGCCCCGTGTCAGAGCCAGGTGAATTCTCCACAGTTGCTGGAGATCTTGGAAGCAGGCACCAAAAAGTTAAGGGTGGCACGGCTTTGCCCTCCTAAGACATATGTAAAACAAAAAAGTGAGAATGCCGCAAGGACTCAAAAAACACGTAGTCATGCAATTGAAGTCCAGCCGATTCGAAGCCGCATGTTGAAACGGTGGATTTTGCTGTTTATCGGTTAGGGGGTGGGGTTGGTGGGGCAGGGCGGTGGGGTAGGGGGGGAGGGGGCGGGGTGGGGTGGGGGCACCCCTATTTGAAAACATATTTCTTTGCATGCTCGCATGTTCTTTCAGGCACTTCCTCTTACTACACCCTAAACCTAACTCGATGACTAAAGTTCGCACGGCATCGCACGGCGATAACCCTCCCGACACCCACTCCCCCCCCACCCCCATTCGCGCACTGTAAACACAATGCTCGACTCGTTCTGCCCCTTTTTCGTGCAAACGATGCTCACATCATGGGTTTGAAAGGCACGCCCATTTGCAAACACGATGCTTGTGTAACGAAGAGATCCGTATTTTTCTTGAATGATGAGAAAGTCCATGGATGGCACCACATTCTTTATAACAAGCTTTTGCACGGCTTAAACGAGCCCGGGTGCGGCGGGGAGGGCGGGGGGGGGAGGGAGGCACCCCATCCCCCTGGCAAGTTCGCGGTTTCTAAAAGATACAGCATTTCGGGCCGTTGGAAGGCTTTAACTGCTGATAAAATACAGCATTTTTCTAGGGCTCCATAAGCTGCCAACTACGGCGTTTCCAATTGTTCCACAGCTCCAAAAGCTGTAGATTACATACGGTTTGGGGCTGTTTACGGTAGGGGAGAAGTGGGGCGGCCACCAGACCTCGCCGAGCTAGATGCTTGAGAACAGCAACGAACCCAATGAACCCTGAAACCCTGGTGGAGAAGTGGCTCTCCTCCAGCACCGGCACTGCTGAGATTTGGGATTGTGTGAGAGGTCTTTGGCACTCTGCGACTCCGAGAATCTCCGAAATGCAAGGGGTGCCCTAAGGGCATCCCCCCGACTCCGAAAATGTCCCGAACCAGCGCCGAAGCGGAGAAACTGAGGCCGTTGGGCCTCGGGCACGTCGACTTCTAAACTTGCCTTTGGCAACGACCTGCGTTCTCTAAGACAGCCTGTGGGAAACCTGGGAAGCGCTCTCACTCACAGCCGTGCTCGGAGTGGATGCAGCACCAGGTCTTTTTGGCCTCCGGAAAGGTTGGACGGGTGTTGCCAAGCGCGAGGAGCTGCCAGTGTTTCCACGCTTTTGTTTCACAACGGCCGAACGAGAGGCGTGACATGCCCCAACACTGTCAAGATATGACAATAAAAGTCTTGAGAAAGGACGATGCAAGGGATGCAAGGGATGCAAGAAGGTGTCAGCAAAAGGTCAAGATGTCAAAAGACCACCTGAAACAGCTACTCCAAGCGCCTTGGACCAGCCCCGATGCCAGTCCGCCAAGCCGGCATCGCAGTCGAAGGCTTGGTTGAGACAACCAATGTGAAGGCGGGAGCAGCACCTCAGGTCAGATTGGCGCTTCTTCCTATATGCCCTGAGTTCCTGAGTTCATGCTTCGTCCTTTCGTGCACAGCATTGCACAGCCCTTTCACGGCTTCACGGCGCAGCTGAAGCCTGAGGGCTTCTAAACGATTCTAAACGTCACGTATACCAAGTGAGCATCATGGGGTCGGCGGTGAACCCTCAAGCTTGTGGAGAATGCTTGGGTTTTTGGGTGGGATCTGACCTGTGTCCATTGTCAAATCGGCAGGCTCGTGGACTTGGCACGACTTCACATCGAGTTGGTCCATGCTCAGACTTCAGCTACATCTGGCGCACTCAGCCCTCCGAGTTTCAAACGGCTCCCAGAAACTCAGCCAAGGCGCCACGCCCGCTTCTCTTCAGCCCACTCGCCGACCTGACCTGCCATATTTAGGGTTTAGGGTTTAGGGTTTAGGGTTATGCTTTGGGCAGTTTAAGGTTTACAGGATGGTTGAGGGCTACTTGGGATGAGCTCCAGAATGACGCAGGTTGCAAGTTGCGGGGACCGACAGCCCAGTTGCCCCCCCTGTGCCTGCATGGCAGTCGTGTGGGAGTGGCAAGGTGGTAGACATACAGCCTCAAGGATTTCAAAGGATCTCAGACACGAAGCTTCGAAACCCGGCGAGGCTTGGGTGCCAAGAGGTCCGGACCGCAGATGTTACTCTGTACGTTGCACGAATGCCGGGCTCATCGAGTCGTTTACCACTTCCGACTACGAGTGCTACACAACTGCCGTCTCAGGCCCGAACTGTGCCAGACCCCCCCCAAGACATCCAAGAAACATTGCGCACCAACACGCCGTAAGTGTGAACCCTCGTGAACTCCCATCCCCATGTGACTCCCTTGACAACAAGGAGCCAACGTGTATCTTGTCGCAGCACCATGCTTGCTTGGCCTTCGTCCACACGAACTGCCTGGGGCAACTTCGTTTTTGGGCGTGTGAGCTACAGCAATGGAGCAATACGTTCTTGGACATGTCGACAAACTGGGTTGATGCCGCGACGCTTTGAAACGCAAAGCTAGTTTCAAAGAGGTTTGTTTCACGCGCTCGGGGATTTATCGATTCTGTCGCGACCTAAACCAAGTAGCGAAGTATACTTTGGAACCGAGTAGGTGGTCACGCTAGGACTGCACAGGGCGAGTCCGAAGGGCCCCTCGGCCCCTCAAGCCGATAAGGCAAAATCGGTTTCACACAGCTTCTCTGTGGTATGAACGTGGTGGACTATCAACCAAGAGGCCTACAACCTGCAAGATTTCCTTTGGGCTCGTGCTATATCACGATTGTAATGCACGCAGATTCATGCGTGGCGCATCAGAATCGTGTCTCGCGCACGAATGCGCTCACGCCAGACACGAACATCGCGCAGCCAGCATCCATGCAGCCACCTTCCTGGCCTGTTGTGGCCGTATTCGCTTTCCCTGAGTTCCCGAAGTCGGGCCTCATTGACGTGACGCGGCCGTTTGCTATCATTTTGGCCATCGAAGCCCCCCGCGATCTGATTTCCAGCGCGGGAAGTACTGTGGTGGTGCCTCCACATTCAGATGTTTGGACAGGTGGAACAATCCGCGGGCACCCTTCTGGATCGGCCGCACCACGGCTTCCTGCCTGGGGCCCAGGCTGTAGGATGGCTACCCTTCCGCGCTGCTGCAATGACTGCGCTCATCTCGCGCACACTAGGAGCAATGAGCCAAAGGAGCCAAACATAGCCAAACCTAGCACAGGGAGAGAAGGGCGAGTGTCGTGAACCAATAAAACCCTCCCGTGCGCGGACTCTCAGAGCGACTGGGCGGATCCTTGGGCGGGGCGGATCCATGCTCTGCAATTGCGCAAGACAATCTATGAGATCATTTCGAGGTTCTTGCGCATGTGTTTGGCGCTTGAACGGTTGGATTTCTTAATCGTTTTAGGCTTTCATTATCATTGAGTTTGGCTCACAAATTGACAACACTAGTTCACTAGTGCGCAGAAACACCCCTCAAAACGACAACTAACTTGTTAGCCCTCAATTCCTGCTCATCCCTGAAACCCCAGAAGTCCAAAGCCCAGCTCTAAGTTCCCAGTCAGAAGCAGCCCAAAGCCGTGAAGAATCCTTGTTTCGACTGTGTTTGAAACCTCGGAGACCTATCCGTGCGACCTGCCATGTGAAAGGCAGCTGCCGCGCCGGGACAGCTCCTACAAGTATCTCCAACCCTGCACACGATTTTGGGGTCACAATACCACAACAGGGTTCCTATGAAGCATGAACCTATGAACCCACCTGAAGCCCTCCTCTCCAGGATGCACGCCATCCCCACTTTCTGCATACTGTCCCGAAATCCTGAACCTCGGTATTGATGCCCTATTGATCATCCAGGAGGCCAGTCGTCCAGCCCCTGTCACCAGCAGGGGTGAAATCCCCATCAGAGGTGTTCAGTATCCGTGCGAGTTGAAGGGATGTGCAGTGTTTTGCCGGCTAGCCAAACAGCCCAGGACTTGGAGTTCAAAGGTCCTGCTTATCTCAGCACAAACTTTCACCGGTGGTCAATTGCACACGGTTTGCAGCAAACATCTGCCTAGAAGGTCAGGAAGTCTCCGTGGGAAACCCTTGTGGAAATCGATCTTTTCTGAAAGGTCATGCTGCAGGCCCGTGTGCGAAGAGTCGGGGACGTGAACTTACCCTGAGTTTTAATCGCCCCCATGGCAATCATCACCTTCTTGCTTTCGAAAGTGGAGAAAGAAGCCGTCGAATCGCAGGCAGCAATTCTTGGCAACTCAAGAAGAGAACTTGCCAGTTGATGAAGGTGCATTGGGAGGGGAGGCGCTGCAGGATATGGAGAAGGGGCTGGCGACCGAATGAAGTGGAGAAGCAGAAAGGAAAGCCAGGGAGAGGCATAGGGCCAGAAAAACGGGGCCGGCACAAAACCGAAAAAGGCAGCATTCATAAAGTATAAGTAAACAGGAGCACATTCTAGGATAAACCGCGAGATGTCGAGGGCACTCGTTGGAGTAGTGGTGCGCTTCCAATTTTTTATCCGGAGCTCCAGGATCATCCGGAGGTGCTCTGCAGAGATTCTCTGGGGGGGAGCGGAAGACTCGGGCGAGGAGAGCGGAAGACTCGGGCGAGGAGAGAAGGTTTATTCAAAGTATGGTAGTCTCTGATTGCAAAGGCCTCTATCTGGGATCCCGATACACTGTGCAGACCTTGACCGGTAGCTTTTCTCAAATTGCAGCCTGCCTCGGCGCAATCGTAGGGATCACAAGCCCTGCCATGGCGATTGCAGCAGAAGTGCTTCTTCTGTGCTGTCCTGCATGTGGCAGCAGTGGGCAGGAGCGAGGACTGGGCTGCGATGAGTCAAGTCTCGGTGACTGCTCCTGAACCCTAAACCCTAAACCCTAAACCCTAAACTCTAAACCCTAAACCCTTCAGGCTCTGAAAAATCGGGGTCCATGACAGCTCCCAGTGGCCATACGCCACATTGCAATCGTACCTGCAGGGTGAGAGGGGCGAGGTGAGGGCCAAAGTTGAAAGTCAGCTTAAATGCTTTGTTTTGTACTTGGAAAGTTTATTAGAATCCTCTTCGCAGTGGGGAGCCCTGGGGAGTTTCTTTTGACATCTCCAGAAGTCTCCACAAATAGGGGTACCCTCAATACGTGCAGCTGTGCTGCGGCTCAGAGGTCGTCGTCTCTTCACAGCCTCAGCAGCACTAGGACGTTCCGCGCTCCGCACTCTGTGAAGCGCGCAAACCCGCATCCTTCTTACCCTGAGAGGGCGCCTGCGTGCATGTGCTTGCAGCACCACTGCTTCTTCACATCCAGCCAAGAAGTCCTCAGGGGGGGAAGGGGTCTGCTTGTGCAACTTTTGAGAGCGGTGCCTCTGTGCCCTTTTGCCTTTTCGTGGTCGACTTCTGGCCTCAATTTCTTTTTGCGGGCACATCAGCCTTGAGAACACCACTTGGCACAGGCCCGCGCTGGAATCGACGGCTGTTAAAGAGAGTATCATGCTCAACATCCGTACAGGCAATATCGTGGCAATGCAGGGGGAACCTGCTGATGTCAGCTGCTGCTAGTTGTGGTTGTCTACTGGCAGCCGCATGTTTCCCAAGCTGCGGGCCCCCCCTCCTCTCGCTGGAACTATCGTTACATGAACGATCCCCAAACTCAAACCACGTGCGAGGCAGCGATGCTGAACGGCAAACTGTCTAACTGTTTGAGCTGCAATAGGTCCGCCCAAGGCTATAAGTCTTCCATTCTTTTTCATGTACCAGTTCCGTGACGTATCTGCAACACTCATGGGACATTGGCGGCCAATCGTGAAAGCCAACAGCGCGTGGTGCCGTTCCCTCGGCCTGAAGGGCTTCAGGCACCTGCCACCATCGTACTACGCGACCCCGACACTGATTTCATCATTCAACTCCAGCCCTTACGCGCTCCTCCACGTTCTCAGATTGGCCGAACAATCCTCAGGCTGCTGCCTACTGCTACGTATACCATCATATTGACTGCAGGCAGATGCAACGTAAAGAACCATTCATGAAGGAAGACGACGCCACCTGCACTGGAACCAAAAGCATCACCAACCCTTGTGCGTCCTTACAAGAAAAGCAGGTTGGCTAAGGCAGGCGTTCTTCCATGCCTTCTTCAGATTCTCGGAAAATGTAAAGTGAACAAACGGGACTCCGAACTCCACGCGCATGCACACCCACACTCACACGCGCTCGCACACAGACAGGGGCACAACATGGAGACACACACACACAGACACAAACGTACTTGATCACACATAAGTGAGAGAAAGAGAGAGAAAGAAAAATAAAAAGATAGAGAGAAAGAGAAGGAGACAATAAAAGAGAAAGAGAAACAGAATGAGGAATAGAAAGAAAAAGAGAAAGAGCGAGAGAAAGCAAGAGAGAGAGAGAGAAAGAGAGAAATAGAGGCACATACACACACAAACACATATACACGCAAGCACACAAGCACGTATGCGCGGGCGCGCGCACGCGCAGACACGCGCAGACACGCGCGAGAAAGAGAGAAAGAGAGAAAGAGAGAAAGAGAGAAAGAGAGAAAGAGAGAAAGAGAGAAAGAGAGAAAGAGAGAAAGAGAGAAAGAGAGAAAGAGAGAAAGAGAGAAAGAGAGAAAGAGAGGAAGAGAGGAAGAGAGGAAGAGAAGAAGAGAGAAAGAGAGAAAGAGAGAAAGAGAGAAAGAGAGAAACAGAGAAACAGAGAGACAGAGCGAAAGAGAGAAACAGAGAAACAGAGAAAGAGAGAAAGATAAAAAAACGCGCACACGCACACCCACACACAGATACAGATACGCAGACATCAGTCTTGCAGATTCTCGAACACAGCATCTAGCGTAGAGGCCATTGGAGAAAGGGTGAAAGTCGAGGCATGTTTCTTTTCCATTAGTGCTGTATGCTTAGCTAGTGATGCTTGCATCCCTACGTACTGCGCCTGTGTACCAACTACGTCCGAAGTTATCACCGCTTGCTGCATGTTCCCCTGACATTTGTAGGACGACCTGGTATGACCCATAAGGTGAACCAACAGCGATGATGTTCCAGTGCACAGGTTGCTTTGCAAGGCATCGAAAACCATCACTATGTTGCAGGTACGTGATCCTGGTGTCCCGGACAGCCGACGCGCAGGGCTTTGTTTGCCAGTGACCGCTAAATGGACTACTGCCCCCTGCTCTACAAATCGCACGCATAGGCAGACCTCTGTGAATAAGAAACGGAAGACAATAAGCGAATGCGGTTTCTTACTTGTGCTTGTTCCGGCGCAAAAGGAAAATCAGACTTTGCGACTTTGTCCCGAGCCTGAGGAATTGTTGGGCTTCGAGTCAACCATTCTCCTCGGCTCCTCGGGCCGATCTCCCGCCCCGGTCTCCTGGCCTGTGCCCCCCATAGAAGCCCACAGAGGGTCTAGGGTTTAGGGTTTAGGGTTTAGGGTTTAGGGTTTAAGGTTTTGGGGTTTAGGGTTTAGGGTTTGGGGTTTAGGGTTTAGGGTTTGGGGTTTGGGGTTTAGGGTTTAGGGTTTAGGGTTTAGGGTTTAGGGTTTAGGGTTTAGGGTTTAGGGTTTAGGGTTTAGGGAGAGTCCCGAGAATCCGTGGAGCCCACCCCAAAAGAGTCCCGACGAGCTCACGGCACCCGGAGAAGCCCGCAGGTCCCCGCTGAGTATCCTCGGAATACCTGCCCACCTCCCAAACACATCCCGCCAGAGCCCCTTGTGACCGCCCCACCCCCTGAGAATTCCGCGAAGAGTCCCGTGACAGAGGCCCTGTGGCGAAATGTGGCGAAGTGTCCGAACTTCCTCGCCCGAAAACGCCAGGACGGCTGCCGCATCGGAAAGCTTTCAGGGTGGGGATGATCGAAATACATACTTGATTTCCTTGTTATCTGGTGCTCATGTGAGTTTGTGAAATTTGTGACATTTGTGAACACCACCAAGTCTGACCCTAGACAGTCTTAAGAAAGCGGAGAGAAGGAAACCAGACTCTGCTGACACGCACGCCATGCCCTCAGATTCACACGCTCCACGCAGCTTCGACATCAGAAAGCCAGACTTCCCTGTTCCTGCTGCAAAAGGAAAACCAAGTGCAATGCACTCTGGCACTCAGTGGGGCAAGGTCCTTCCCTTGAGAAGTTGACGACTAGACACTTGGAACTGCCATAAGGCCTTCTATCTACCACGTCTAGCTTAGCTGTATCGCGCGACAGCGGCCAATCCCTCTTGCCAATATTGTTGAATGCCCCTCGGCAGCCTGCGATCTCGCAGACACAGTGAAATACACCAAGACACACAGAGACACTCCCGCCCACCTGCACACGCATGCGTCCTCAACACCCATATTTGCACAAGAGCCCACACCCTTGCCCTTAACGCTACAAACTGCCATGCGCGTGGTTCTCTCAACAAGCAGGCACATTGCAATTCAAGAGTCGTAGCGGTCGCAGGCACGGTTGAAGTGTGCACAGCACCAGTTGCGCTTGCCTTTGCTGCAAAGCGAGGTGGAGACTCTGGTACCACAAAGCCCGGGTCATCCAAGACATGATGATTTCGGTACTATACGGCTTGTGTCATGTGTACGGACCTTGTTTTGGGGAGCTTGGTCAGTGCATGAGGCCATGCCAGGCTTTCAGAATGGTCCGAGGAAGTATTGAAATCTACCGACTGGAACCAAGAGAGGTCCTCGAGTAGCACCTCAGGTCGGGATGCTTAGTGCCGCCTATTGCAATCGTTTTCAGGATTGTTAGTATAAGGGGGAACATCCCAAACCTCAGGTCAGGTTTCGTTTCAAAGGCTTTTGTGGCCACAGCATGCGTCCGCGGATTTGCAATCAAGCACGTGTTGCAAATTTACCCGGCGTACTGCCCAGCAACTGGTTCGCAGGACTGAAGCTAAAACTAAAACACCTTCGAAACACGCACACACACACACACACACACACCCACAGAGAGACTTAGAAACGCAGACGCCCGTACCCACACACACACACACGCACGCAATACCTTGAAACCCTCTGGCTAAACACAAACAGCCAACAAAGAGAGACAGATCTGAGTCCGAGGGTCCATCGCTCCAACCTTCCTCCCAGTTGGCGTATCCTCAGAGAGAGAGGGGACAGTACAAAACGAGAGGGGCGAGCCGAGAGGGAGAGAATCTCAACACGTGCTCCAAACCGCGCGCCTGCATCGCAGTCATACTCGGCTGTCGTAGTGGTCACGCAGCCAATGGTCGAGTGCTCGCAGCACCATGCCTTTTTCGCAGGAGACCTTTGTCTGCACTGAGACTTCACTTGCGTTAACCTCGAAAAAAAACACTTCATGCAACACGGTTGTAAACAAGAGTGCCAGCAAGCTCCCACAGTGCTCGCAATCGTGACTTGCGCAGCACGTCATCATTCCCGAGTGCTGAGGTTGCCACCAAACCTGATCCCATCGATGCGCTTCCTCCTGTCGGGTCGCCAAACCCAGCAGCGACTCATAGCGACTCTGACCACGAGCTTCATGCCCCGCCGTGGCGTCAAAACATCTCTGACCCACCAATTACCCCCTTCAGGCCTCGCAGTCAAAGGGGTCACAGCCTCGATTGAACTCCTGCGCAGGCCAACATTCGGGGTGCTGTGAGGGCAGAAGCCGAAAAACTCAGGAACCCATGCTTCAGAACTGCGCTCTCCCTCTCTCTCTGTCTCTCTCTGTCTCTCTCACTCTTCCTTCCTTCCTTCCTCCGCACTCAACCCCCCCAAGGGGAGGTCGCCCTCTCTCTCTCTCTCTCTCTCTCCTGCACGCGTAGCCCCCCCCGACCTCTCTCTCTCTCTCTTCTTCTTCTTCTTCTTCTTCTTCTTCTTCTTCTTCTTCTTCTTCTTCTTCTTCTTCTTCTTCTTCTTCTTCTTCTTCTTCTTCTTCTTCTTCTTCTTCTTCTTCTTGTTTTTCTTCTTCTACCGGGCATGGAGGACAGGGCAGAAGTCCCTGAACCTCCGCACGCTGGGCTTTCTCTCTCTCTCTCTCTCTCTGACTCTCTCTTCCTTCCTTCCTTCCTTCCTCCTTCCTTCCTTCCACTGACCTCTCTCTCTCTCTGCACGCATGGCCCCCCCCGAAAGAGGAGGCCGCCCCGAGGGGCGCGCAATGTCCACTGGTCTGTTGGTTACTCCCCCACGGTTTTCGCGGGGGTTGTTGGGCTGCGAGGTTCCCCTCTCTCTCAGTCTCTCTCTCTCTCTCTCTCCACACGCTAGGCCCCCCAGAGGGGAGCCGCCCCGAAGGGCGCGAGAGTCCCATGTCTGTCGTTTGCTGCCGTGCCCGCGGTTTTCGCAGGTGGCTGGACGGGCCGTGGGCCCAGCTGTGTCTGGAACCCACTCTGTGCCCCGTCAAAAGCGGGTGGAAACGTAGTGCATGGCACGGGTTGTGTGTGAAGGACAAAGGGCACAGTCTGAAGCTCTCTCTCATTCTCTCTCTCTCTCTCTCTCTCTCTCTCTCTCTCTCTCTCTCTCTCTCTCTCGCTAAGGAGAGTTGAGTGCCGATTGCCCAACTGCCCAACCCACCGGTCCAGGCAGCACCAGTGCTTCTTTGCATCCGACCAGCCTTCCAACAAATTGCAATTGGTTTAGGGTTTAGGGTTTAGAGTTTAGGGTTTAAGATTTAGGGAAATTTAGGGTTTAGGGTTTAGGTTCTAGGGTTTGGGGCATGGAGATCAAAGGCCGAGCCCCGCAAGACGCAGGCTTGAACTGCCGCCCCGAACTGCTCCTCATTACGTTTCAGCTTACAACTGCCCCGAAGAAAACCTATCCTGAAATGGCTCGGTTCTGAGGAACACCCGAAAGCGCTGTATGTCGTATCGTGCAAGAACTCATACCTTTACAACTGCTTCCGCAGCACAAACACTACGCATCCTGGCTTTCGTGGCTCGCAAGGCACAGCGCGCGTGAATGCACGACCCGATAACATGCAAATTGATGCACCTCCCTGAAGCAAAGTTGTCACTATGTGCATGGATGTACCATCCCCACACAAACTTTCCTCGAGCATTCGGAAGCAAAGATGCGATCCAGGCTGGCTCTCTTCGCTCTGGGAATCCTGCCTTTCTCCCATCGAATGTAGCCTGCGGTCAAAGTGCGGTGTGGCAGGGCTGGACTCAGTTCTTGGTGATGCTCGACTAATGTCGGCTGGCATCAGCTTTGGAATGCAACTACGGATTGGTAAAAAAAACAATCTGCTTCATTGCGAAGTGCAGTGGGTAAGCAAGCGGGTAGTGGTCGCAGCCACACTGCAGCCCGCTGCGGCACCCCCCTCCCCCTAACCACGTCCCGCTAAACCCTGACCCCTTCCTCTAATGCAATAGGATTCGTACTCCGTCCAATAAGATTCCCCGAAATTCGATTTCAAATTGGATTCCTGTGGAATGTTAATGGGGTTTCTGTCAATTTTACTAGGGCTTTTTGAATCTAATCAGATTCCTAGTGCTTCCTAATTTTGAAAGGATGCTTTATCTATTTTGATTCGTATTGAGATTCCTAGTCGAGCTACTTCGATTAGAAATCTAACTTCCTGTTAGCATGAATAAGAATTTTGGTAGAATGAATTGGAATACTATTCAGCTCATCGGAATCACATTAGGAATCGTATGATATGAATACCAGTACTAATCCGACTAAAATTATTAGAACCCTCGTGAAATTAGTAAAACCCTTTCAAAATCGCACGAATCCACGTGACCTAAAAGAAATCCTACTGACATTCCTAGGAATCCAATTTGACTTAATAAGAAGTTTTAGGCATCTTTCTAAATACGACTCCTACTCAATTCAGGTTTAGGGTTTAGAGGGCGGGGGGGGGGGGGGGTGTGGTGAGGGCAGGGGGGGGTGTCCCTTGCTCGCATTTTGCGGGGCCAGAGAATTACCTCTGCCCAGTCAAGAACAAAAACGCCAGCTTGTAGGACAAACCACCGCTTCCGATTTGCAGCACGCAGGTGCGCTCTGCGAACATGCCCGTTCCAGCCCCACACCCTTCCAGCACGAGAGCTGACCCTTCCGAAGCAATCGAAATCCGGTAGTCAAACAGCATTCATCGTCAAGTTCTTAATTTAGCACAAGTGCTTCAGTCGGTTGGAGCCCTCAGAATTTCAACACCCTTCTTGATCTTGCCTGCATCACAGTCATATGGTGCCGGCGTCGGCCTGGGCGCGCACCTGCCATCAAAGCTACACGAACTCGGGGTCCTCCGGCCATGGCTGTACTCAGTACCTTGTCAGAGCCCAGCTGAGTCGAGAGCTGGTAAAAAAGAGTTCAGGAGTCCAGAGCTGGGTGTAAAGAGGAAGCTGAGAGGAAGCGCCCTTCGACTCTGAAAAGCTCAGGAAGCGGCTTCCTGGGGGGGCTCGAAGAGAACTCTTTGGGGCCGCGCAAGGAGCGCCGGTCATGAAAAGAGGTGTCCCGCACGGCGTTCCCTAAGAAAATTTTGGGAAGTCGCGACATTCGGCCTCAAGGCCGTCGCCCTCTCTTGAATTTACAGTGGGCGTAGGGAGGCTTGCCATGGGCTTCCAGGGTCCTGGTTTTGTACGATGTGTAGCTGAAGACGTCGATCAAAAACTGGTAACAACCGTGCTACGTCACAAGAAGCGAGCTCTGTCGCCGAGGTCAGGAGCGCGTGTGTTGTCTACTGTAAGTCTGTAAGTCGCGCTCCGGCAGTTTTGTGCCCATTTCTGAGGGCTTTTGCAGATCGCTCGCCCTGTCCGAAAACATGGCCGGAGGCCATGCTGTCCTTTGCATGTTCGGCTCTTGGATGGGTTCGCTTCGTCTGTTGGGCATGCTGTTCGCTCCAAATGCTGGTTTCCAAATGGTGCTCAGTGGGTCCCGTGCATCATCTCCTGGAGAAATGTCGCTTTGGGAAGCTTTGCGCCGCTTGACGTGCTCTCGGGGTGCTTTGGGAGTGTTCATGGGGCCGTTTGGCAGTGCTCTTGGAGAGGCAGAACTCGAAGATGAGCCAATCAGAGAACGGGGAGTGCATCCAGAACAGCAGTGCTTGAGCCACATGGGAGAAAGCCATCTCACCGTAGCCTGGCCCCACAACTTCTAGAGGGCACTAGTGAGAAACACTGGGCAACTCCCAGGAGGGTGAAGTACACCAAACGCCATCAAACGAGCCAGGCATGCCCTCGCTGGACGTGGGCACAGCACCACTGCTGCCTGGAATGCTGTGGCAGGATGGAAGAACTTGAAACGTGAAAGGAAGAGTCTGAGAACTCGTGTGCAAGTTGAACAGGGCTCAAGACAGAGTCCGAAACAATGAGCCGAAAATGTGATTGAAATCGAAACAAACGCCGTTGCTTGCACGCATGTTCATGAAAGGATACGGATCAGCGATTAGGCTTGCAGTCCTTACCAGGGATGTCCAGCAACTGGCATCACATGAAGAACTTGGGTGCTGCGAAAGGTCTTCTCTCCAGTCCACAGTGTCTTCCAGTTGAAGAAGCCTGTGTAGCAATCCTCGGACGAGGCACAAGACAAAGGAAGTTTCAGGCCATGCTCCGTAACTCCATCTCAATTGAAGGTTCGCTGCTCAGGGCCAGGTTGAGGGATTAGGCAACTTACAACGGTGCCAGTGCCGCAAGCGACGTACGGCGCCAGTGTAGTCGTCGCACATCCACGGTCAAAATGCGTGCAGCAGAACCTTTGAACGAACTGGAGCAAAGACATGAGCCAACCCTCCAGAATGTCGGAAGGCGATTTCGCTCGGGCTACGTTACTCGCAATGCACATCAAGAAGCTTAATCTCCTGCATATGCAACTCGCGACTGCGCGACATGAGCCTATACGTGAAGGCTGATGGCTCGTGAAGGCATTCAGAATAGGAGCTCGCTCTTTGGTTGCGGCCACACTGAAGGCACCTGGGACTCGCGACCGTTCACGGCCATTCAACTTGCTTCCAGTGTAGTCCCAGAGCAATCAGACCGAATGTTTTCGAGGGATTTTATGAAGGGCACCAGGTGCAACCAATTGATCTGGACATCTTTGTTTCCTTTCATAAATCTGTCCGGTCACCCTCCTGCAGCGACCACTGACCATGTTTTGCCTGACTGGTTTTTTTCTCAATGGAGAAGCGGTTCATGTGAAGCTGCTCGTTCCTTCGTCGGCAAAATGCCCCATATGTTCAGACTGATGCAGGTCTTTGGCAACCTCAACCAAGCCAAGTATTGCTGGCTGGGCGGCTGTGAAATGGCTAGCACGGAGGGCTATCCACAATGCATGAAATCATACTTGGAATTCGCAACTGCTGCCTCTCCCTTTTGACTCTTATACCCATGCAGGCGGCTGCAAGGTTCATACTCGCAATAATGTCAATTGCATCACAACAAGCTACACTGTCACATGAACGCTGCGAGTCCACTGCCAAGGTACGTCATGGAAACAATCGAACGGCAACGGCGCCACAGATGTACTAGCAACGCAGCCGCGTTGATCATGTTCACCTGGTGGCCCGAAAAGTTCTTGCCATGTTTGCATGACACAGGCTGGGAACTAGGTGGACATGGGCTTTGTTTGGCTTTTTGGCAGCAAAGGAGAGGATGCTTCTGCACACGAAGGCATGAATCGCTGAAAAAGTGGGCCAAAAAGCGCGGCCAAGGTTCAACACCACTGCTGCTTCAACTTCGACCAGCCAAGCTTCCAGTTTTCGAAGCCGGCATCACAATCCTTGAGCCCACTGCATAATGCTTGTAAGGCTTGCTTGCAATGCGTGTACCAGAAACACGCCCAAACTCACCAGCAGAGTTTGAGGAAGAAGATGGGTTGCGTGCTACCTTCAGTGAAAAATGGACAGGTCGTTGCAAACGCATCAGAATTTAGGCTCAGGATCATAGGATTTCCAAATCGCGTGTCTAATCACAAGGCCTACGAGCAAACCCTGAAGACATCAACCTCAGTGTTGGTGCTGGAGTGGAAGAGCACCATAACGAAATTATGGTCGGAGCAATCGAAATATAGCAGTCATCTAGTTCTCAATCATGTGGAAACAGCTGCGAGTAAAACTGTTGGAGAACCTGCGATTCTGCTTCGTCCTCGAACATTTATCCTGCTTGAACGAGGGTTTAGGGTTTAGGGTTTAGGGTTTAGGGTTTAGGGTTTAGGGTTTAGGGTGCCTGCCCAAACTGAACCACAAGATGAACCTGAAACCCAACGAACTAACCCAGCTGTGCAACCCAACAGCCAGCAAGAAAATGATGATCAAGGACCCAGAAATGTTCGCGCGAGGCGGCGTAAGAACGCGCGACTCGCGCTCCCAAGGCCAGAACTTCAAGGTATCGGGTTTGTTGAGGGGAGAGGCTCCATGCGATCAGGATCCGAAAGAACCTTGGAATATTTGCCCGGATGATTTCAGCACTCCTCCATTACCACGTAAGAGTGCCGAAGGCTATCTGAGTTGACCAGGAGGCTGCCTATGGGGAATAGGAGCGGGCGGCATCTTGAGCCTGCCCTCCTTCCGTTCCTGCACGCCGTTCCGCTCCGGCGCCCCGCTCCGTTCCGTTCCGCTTGTTGCGTTCCGGCGTCCGTTCCGTTCCGGTGCCCTTCCCTTCTGGCTCCTCTTACCCTTCCCTTCCGGTTTGGGCTCCAGGGTGACAGGACCCCTCTAGAGAGCGAACCCAACCCTTCGGCTGTTGGGAACCCTTCAAGAATACCGCAACCATTTGCCAGAGGGCATGCGGCCATTCCAAATTTCCCATTAGCAGCTCAGTTCTGTTCTGCGTACCCCACATGTCAAGACATGCGTCGTATGGAAACTGCGTCGTTGTCTGGCATGCAAGATGCTCATGGAGGCAGCACCACTCCTGCGCGTGTTGGACCGGGACTCAAGTGAACATCTCTGGGCTGCTGCCAAGGATTCCGGAATTCTGGGTGCAGCTTTGAGGGTGTCGTCTATTTCCGTCGACAAACCATTGAATAACCGAATAACGCCCCCGTGTTAAGCTGACAGTTCTGCAACACATCGGTTTCGGGCCGAGCGCAAGAGATTTTTAGAGACTAGACTCCTGTGTTGACCCCATCCTCTTGTGTACCAATTCCGAGTCTTCTGAGACGTTGCGTTCTACGCCCCAATTCTTCTCTGAAGGCTGTGGGACGCGAGCCTTCTTCAGCCTTGACCATCCGTGCACCCAGTTGGCAAAGCCGGCATCACCTTGGCTTGGCTTTTTTGAGTCGTAGCAAGCTACACGGAAAGCCACGGGTGCGCAGGACTTGAAGGTGAACTTGCTTCCAGCCAGCGCACGTCGCGGAGAGCCAAGTTGCGCAAATTGCTCCGTTCAAGCAATTGGGTGTCACTAGGCAGGGGCAACGGTGAGCTTGCGATTGGGTGCTGGGATCCAAGTACACCTTTACAAGAGTTGAGACGCCATTTGCACTGCCAAGCCGCAGTCAAAGGGCTTCGAAGTGGTGAGTTCAGTCGTCGTGCATCCTCGATGAGCCTCTTTGCAGCCTTATCGCTTGTGGCAAAATGCTTGCAAATGCTTGCAGATGCGTACCTCTACGAAGTGGAGCGATTCAGTGCTCGGGCCCGGATTGCAGCCAGTGCTTCTCGGCTGCTGAGACCCATGATTCTTGCTTAATGCAGAACTAGCACGGAGTGCACAGTGCACATCCATAGTTTGCAGCCGGTAGCCCCCCCAAGCTGCAACTAGAACCTGGCCTTGCAAAAGCATGAGAAGATAAACACAGTATGCACGCACGAAAACTCCCGAGGGTGCGGCAGTATCTCTGCTTCAGGATGGACCAGGATGTCTGCAAGGCTCAGACGGCTCCAACAGCACTGGTAGCTGGTAGCTCAGCATGTTGCAGCATGCGTGTGCATGTAGCAGCCTTGTGTAGCACTACTAGTACTGGACATCTCTCGCAGCTTCTCTGGCCTGCCAATGGTCGAACTGTGCTTCGCAGTCGAAGGGGGGCGTCGATGGGCAAGCGACGTGCTTGTGCAGGCAGCACCAAGCTTTCTTGTCCTTTGACCAGCCTTTGCCGCGAAGTTTCTGGATACGGCTGCTCAAAGTGTTTGGAGAGGTGGCAAACTTGCGGGCTGAACTTGAAAAAGCACTGGATTCTGCCAAGCCCCAATGAGCCCCACTACATTTGCCAACTGTGCCGTGCACCATTGATGACCTGATCTCTTTGCCATGAAACCAGTCTCCCAGTTGGACGCACCAGCCTGCCAGAACGGCAAGCATGTCAAATCTACCCTACTTCCTCATGGACCGCAACATTGCCTGCACAGTGTTTTCTCTTCAGTCATCATGCCAATGTCAAATAGCTAGTGTCACCCGAAACCATGTTCTGTGGCATGTTCTGAGATGTTGCAACCTAATCACAGATGCACGGAACTTACCCCATGTTCGCAACATTCAAGATAAGAAAGCTTTGGCCACAACGCACTTTTCGCGGCGGGGCCGTCTTGAATGAAAAATTAAGATTAGGAAGCGATTACTTAGCACGATAATGCCTCTAACTACTCATGCTCCCTGCAAGCCAGGGTTCTCCTAAGCATAAACTCTCAACTCTGAGTAAAGCCAACAAACTGGGCAGCTTCCAAATCTTCGAACCTTCCAGCCGCTTCTAGCCGCTTCTAGTCTAGCGTGCGGCGACTTTTTCCTTTGCGACCGTAACTTCCCCATCTGACCATCGGCATGGCCCCAAACCTCCCAAACGTCCAGAATACTCAGAATGCTGAGATTCCTGAAGGGGCCGACTCTCTCCTCTTCTGTGGACGTGCCATGCAGGGCCTCGCAGTCGAAGGGGGCACAGCCTCGATTGAACTCCTGCGCAGTGCGGCAGGCGGTCTGAAGATGGTATGATGTCTCGAAGCTGAGATCTGTTCTGGGGAGTACTGAGCGGAGTATGATACCTTTATCCTACTTTTCCCATCCGGTCCAGGCAGCACCAGTGCTTCTTTGCATCGGACCAGCCTCCGTGCAAGACAGCGAAGGCGATTGGAATGCGAGGCAGTGGCGTGACACAAACCCGAGTGCAAACTGTGACGTGTCACACCGCAAGAGCGCTGCACAACACTGACACTTGATCCGCCCTGAACTATCAACTGACCAGAAACCGCTCAGAAACCCACAGCCCTTCACCTAGCTCAAGCAACCAATGCGGAAGCAGAGCCGTAATGCTGTAGCGCTGCCGTCGCCACATTGGGTTCTCTCAGTTCTCTCTCTATTCGTTCTCTGGGTCTGGGGCCTTCTTCCCACCGCGACAAGCCTGCGGACAATGCTTGCATGACGGACTTGGAGACGAGTCGTATGTCTAGTGAACGCACGTCCCATTTCATGGCAGAGTCTTCTTTGTAACGAGGCTAAACCCAAAACCCTAAACCCTCGATCTACAACTAAGTCAAAAGGGGGGGCCTTCAATTTTTAAGAACAATGCTCACATGACGGCTTCAGCAAGGATTCGTAGGGTCTCAAACACAAGTCCATGAAAGCCATCTGGCGCGGCATAAAAACAAGTATGTCCAATGGCAAGCGGAGATAGTTTTTCTTCTGGGGAGTGATCAATACTCCTTCACGGGGACATGATAACTCTTGTGAGAGGCTCATTATCTCTCACACATATTTGCGCAAGTCTTCGCGAGGCTTACCTTCTCACAATGATCGTCGATGCAAGACGTGAGAAAGCATGGACCCTATGGCTGAAGGAAGTTGCAGAGCTGTGAAGGACTCAGTTGAGGTTCTGTGCCACGAGGTGCTTCCATGGTTGTGAGGGCCTGTGCTTTCGCCATTTCTGGTTTCCGAGTTTTCCACTGTCTGTAACCCTTTTCTACGCATGCACGTCCGTAGGGATTTGCTCCCAAACAGCCCGCCGAACCCATCTCTGAACATTCAGGTACAATTGCCCACCTGAGCTGCCTGCCTGAGCCTCCGGGGCTTACTAAGGCAACATTTCGATGCGATTGCCGGCCATACGCAGGCAGCATTCCGGGACAGTTGCCCACCTTTTGTCTGGAGCGTTGTAAACTGTACTGTACTGCCAAAGCTGTCCTGCCGTGCTGAAGCACGTCGTGTTCCACAACAGTAAAGCTTCGCTGCCTGCGTCGCAATCAAATTGCGCAGCTGAGCACCTGCCACGGGCATTTCATGGGTATTCACGTTGCCGAATTCTCAGGTTCAATTGCACTCAGGCAACCAAGATGACAAACCAAAGGTGCAACCACAGTGAAGCATTGGACCATTGTGTAAGTCCTACTGCGTTCTACTGTGGCTTTTGGCTCCAGGTTCCCGAAGCAATCGCAAAAACTCGAAGCGCCGAATGGGGCGTGTACTCCTCAAGGTCTATACAGCATGCAAGAAATTCAAGAAGTCAAGTCAGTCACTACAAAAGAATCGTCCTTTGCCACATCTTTCACAAGGCAACTGAGGAGAAACACCTGCTTTGTGATCCTTTTGAGCTCCTCTCTCATGCTACCGCTACTTACCTACGAGTACTGCACCAATATTGATAGCCTGGCTAGCTAACTGACACCCACATCTCACACATAACTTAATCAAAAGAACACCCAGCACACGCACACATCCACTTGGCAACTTGGCGAGGCATGCCCTCGCTGGACGTGGGCACAGCACCAGCGCTGCCTGGAATGCACAGCGCCAAGTGCGGAAGCTCTTGAAACGAGAAAGGAAGAGCTGCAGCTGTGAATGTGTGTGTTCAACTTGAATCAGGTTCTCACGACAGATCCCAATCAGCTGTGATGGGAGCTTGTCGTTCAGCCCAAATGTGATTGAAACCGACACACAGCCGGTTGCTCGCACACATGTTCATGGATGGATACGGATCAGCAGAGTGGATAGCCAAGCAACATCAACAACATCAGCAAATTGCATCACCTAAAGAACTTGAGTGCTGCGAAAGGTCTTATCTTCAGTCCACATCGTCTGCCAGTTGACGAAGTCTGCGTCGCAATTCTTGGATGAGGCACAAGACACAGGGAAGGTTCACGCCATGTCTGCAAAGCGACGTGAAAAATAGGACCGTGCCGTCAAGCGACGTACGGTGCCAGCGTGGTCGTTGCGCATCCACGGTCATAGCGGTTGCAGCAGAACCTTTGAATGGACGCCGCTTACGCATGCCTGCGCCCTGCGTACGCTGCGAAGTCTCTTACACACATCTGACTACGTGAGCGTATGTGCATGTGCCCCCCCCCCCCCCTTCTCCGGAATCCTAAGCACGAGGGCCTAGACTTTACCGTTAGTCCCTGGCGCTTTAATCTGAACCCACTCCCTAAGCCCGAGTCTCTACCACAAACAATGCGAAGCCTGCACAAGCTTAGAAACTTGTAGGGGCGGCTTAAATCGTACTGGTGTGGGAAGGTCTTCAGCGCAGGAGCTCGCTCTTCGCCCGCGACCACATCGCAGGCACCTGGATAGCTTTCCAGCGTTCACCATGGCTTGCTTCGGAAGGAACTTGGGATGTTCGAATATAGTACCCCCCCCCCTATTATAATCCCTGCTAAGGAGCTGCTAGCATCAGGGGGAACATCCCAAGAAGGAATCCTTGGCCTCCTACCCTAGGCCCCTACCCAGAAGCATCAGACGCATCCTGCTTGGAGTCTGGGAGCTGTGTTTTTCACAGGAGACGAGACAGAGAGGAGCTCTGACAAGCTCAGCCAAGATGTATAATAATGACTAAAACGAGTACTATATTGGGGTAGATCAAGGGTACCCGATATTCTTGGAAGTACCCATATTTGAAAGATTGGACACTTTCACTTCTGGTTCTGATACGTTTTTAGGATCTGCGGGCCCATGATGAAGAGAGGCGCCACAGTGTCTTTGGTTTGACGGCCTTTAAAGACTATTTGCCTGGCTGGTCCTGTAGGTCCTTTCATGAAGAAATCGACGTGCTAGCTGCTCTTTTCCTTCGTCAGCAAACTGCCACATCTCTTCAGAATGAAGCAGGTCATGGCGACATTCTATGGCCCAGCCAAAATGTTGGGCGTTGCTGGGTTGTTGGGCCAGGACCCCGTACACTTGCACGGAGCACGAACCTGGAAAACAAAAATGCTACTGCCATGGACTCCAGGGACAACATCTGACCACTGGCAAAAGATGGGCTGATGTCCATGAGGCCAACAAGGGATAAAACTCTGCCTCCTTGATACTGAAGGTCTACACGCACTTCAGAATCTTCAGAACAGAGCGATGAGTCCAAAGCCAGGGCACACCGTGGAAGCAGTCGAACGGCGTTGTGGTTTCTATGCAGCCACGCTGCTGATGCTCACCTTGTGATTGGTCGCAAACCATCTTCAGAATCTACAGGTCAAAGGCTAGCTGACTAGCTGCTGCCATTTTGTGAGAGGCTGCGGCAGATTCTGATGCTCGCTCCAGGGAAACTCTGTAAGATGTGCTGTTGGGATATCCAGGTATTCTGGAAGCTTGTTTGCCCTAAGGACGGGGGGGAGTTCGGGAAGGGGGGGTTCGTATTGCAAGCATGCGGAAGCGGAGAAAACAAATGCCCCGCAAGCACACATTCGTCTGCGCAGCCGAGATTCAGCACCAGTTTTGCTTCATCGTCGTCCAGCCAAGCCTCCAGTTGTCGAAGCCAAGATCGCAGTCCTGCACAGAAGCACCGTTTACGGCTTCTCAGCACCTCGACTGCCTTGGACCTTCCACACGCTGCTGCCTTGGACTTTCCACACGCTATTTTTGCTATAAGGAGAGTAGAGGCTCTGGGGACAGCTGGGACAACTGGAGAGCGGCGGGGATCCCTCCATTGCCGATGCCATGTTTCTTGCAGCTACATGCAGCTTGTGGCCCCCCTCGCGCCTATTTCAACATATTCTTTAACAGACAACCCGAGCATGCGCGCATCGCCTCTGTTGATTTCGCGCATGGCAACTCCGCTGTCACGCCCGTTTCCAGAAGCGCCACTCTCCGCAGTTTTATGCACAAGGCGCCATGCTTTCGTGATTACCCTGTGGCAACTCCAGGAACTTCACCATTTCATCCATTTCATCCATTTCATCTGTTTGGCGCGACTGCATGCCAATCTGAGCTACGAGCTTCGAGCTTCCGGGCGCGCCAAGCACTAGCAGCTTCACATTCCAGACGCCCCCAATTGCAGCCCGATTCAGGGTTAGGAAGGTCAAGACCCTTGCCAGGTTGTGCATAGTCCCCAACCCCACTGGCCTCTAGCGCAGCATCTTGAGACGGCGCATAGTGGGCCTGGTCTTTTTAAGCCGCTGAGCTAAAAAAACGTGCAGATGAAGAGGCGGTCCTACCAGGCTTTGGTGCAAACGGGCTGACAACGAAGTAAGGGTAATGTTTTGCATCTTCTGGGTCGGATCTAGTTGGAACCTATCGGCACATGGATCTTCGCGGAAACATACCACTTTAGTTAACCTTGTAGACCCTGCAAAACGGTGTTTGACAGAACTACGCCCGTGCCATCACCGGTAATGACATTGGTTTCTGTGAACGCCAAGCTGCACGCGACACCAGAAGCCATACAAGCAGGATCCTTATTTCACAAAAGCTCCACCACTCCGGAACAAAGCGCTGTGGGCTTTGTAGGGCTTGGGATGCTGGGCCTCTAACCTCGGGGCCGCGGTGAACTGCTTCATACCCTCAGAGCATCTCAGAACCTTCAAACAAGCTCACAGGCTCATAGCTACACACGGCCCTACGAAACTTCCAAGCAGCAGGAATGTTCGAACAAGTTCGCACAAAGCCGCGTGAGTTGAGAGTTGCAGGGAGTTGCGTTTCCTTCTTTGCCGCTTGGGTGCACGCCCGCAACGAGAAGCCAACACCTCATGGCTGTGTTTTTTTTAAGTGCACTGAGGCGGCATTAGAAGAGCGCTCTGCTCTTGATGCTGCAATCAGCTTCGTTAAAGTGGCAGAGCTGCTTTCAGAAAGCTCGCAATAGTGCTGGGTGCAGACCAGTGGCGCCAAGCACAGACACTGCCATCGGACTCCCCATATGGGGACCTAAACAATGGACAACTGAGGGCTGCAGGCTACTCTCTCAAACGTACACGGCGCAAGATCTGGAGGCATACGGAATCTGTCGCCAAGTCCACATAAACGATGCAGCCGACAAGCACATGGGGCATGATATGCTAGAAGAGCGATGGCGGCAACAGCAAAGACCTGCACTGCACCCACCGGCCTTTTGCTTGACATAGGAGCCCTGATGGCTGCCGACTGGTAGGAACTCCACGTGCCTCACTTGCATGGCAACTCGCTACCGGTGTCTGCCGAGGCCTTCCTCTGCTGCCCCCCCACCTCAACGCACTTAAGGCCTGGACTGACGCATTCTCTCACCCTTTTTGTCTATTTGATGCTGCCTTTACTTCATGATTTCATGTGTTCATTCGTCCTTCTCCTTGCTTCCTTCCTTCCCTCGTTCTTCTGCAAAGATTGAGGGCCGAAGACACCCCGCGCACCAGGCGCACTCTGCGAGTGAACACTTGTATGCAAGGGCAGGGAGCCCTTTGTACTGTCCTAAACCTTGGTCATGAAGCTTGCACCCCTGGGTCAGGCCTGGTTGAGGCTTATGCTTGCATCCTACCAAAAACCACAGAACGGTATGATGTGAACACCAAATCGAGTTGGTCGACAACAGGCAGCACTCTTGTAATACGGAAAACCGCACCTGAACCAGTCGCTCTCAGAAGACTCACTGAACACGACAGGCGACAAGCGATCATTGCGTCTCTCAATTGAGAACTGTTAAGCTCTTCGGGTTTAGGCCCTCTGCTTTGAAGCCCGAGCAACCGTGTCTAGCAAAAAACGTCCCTGAACAACCTTTCGACACCACCAATGCAAGGCCAGCATCGCTCCAGGCCAGGAATCTGGCACAATGCGCTGGGAGATGTGTAAACGGTTTCATGGGGAGAGGGCTCCATGAGAGGACTGACAGACTTGTGTGGGCAAGCCGCGACAGCAATCCCGAAACCCCTGGCCTAGGTGTAGCTGCAACATACCAGGACATACCACTGGCACGCCACCTACTTGCACACTTTTGGTAAGTCATTGTCGGGGGCACGAGGTGATCCAAAGCCGTCATGTACTGGAGATCCGTAGGCAGCCATGCCCTTCCTTGGCCAAGTGAAGCTGGGGTTTAGGGTTTAGGGTTTAGGGTTCAGGGTTCAGGGTTCAGGGTTTAGGGTTTAGGGTTTAAGGTTTAGGGTTTAGGGTTTAGGGTTTAGGGTTTAGGGTTTAGGGTTTAGGGTTTAGGGTTTAGGGTTTAGGCTTTAGGCTTTAGGCTTTAGGCTTTCGGGTTCAGCGACGCTCCAAATTTTCAGGGCTGGTGTGGGGGAGACGAGAACCGAATGGCCGACATATCCGGCATCCACGTCCAACAACTCAAACATTCCGCTGACTAATTGTGATCTTCCTCCGTGTCCATAAAGGTGGCAGGCTCAACCGTTCAGTACAAGATATTGCAAGATCTACATCCTCAAGGGCGTGCTTCTTGTGCGCATATTCTGAAGCCTCAGAGCCTCATGACTTGCTTGAGTCAGCATGGTGATAAAAGAAACAAAGGGAGAGCCCTTGCCTATAGCACGTAGGATTCCCATGCAATCTAGGTCTAGGTAGTCTATAAGTGCTTCTCGACCAGCGAAACGCATGCAATTTCATCCCCCTCGATTGCCACATTGCCAAAGACATGGCTACATGCCCCAAAGCTGAAACCTTCGGCTGGCGACTCAGAAGGTGCCCAAGATACTGCAGCAGAGCGTCTGGGTAGGTGAGTGGCCGCTATGGACACGCACCTGGGCAGCTTGGAGCCGTGCTGTCTGGCTACTGAGGCCCAGGCTCAAGCCCAGCTCACAGCGTTTTATGGCTCTACGTGTACCCGAACTTTTGAGCTGCGGGACATATCCCCCACTTGGCGAGGAGAGCCGATACCCAGGCGAGTCGGAGTCTCCCATGGCCAGGTTGGCACACGGCGAAATTTGTGTAAAGTCTGGGCTTAGGCTGATATGCGCTTTCACGGAGAAATGCGGAGAATGGAAGATGTCGAGTGTTGCTCTGCGCACCGTTGTTTGGTTGGGCTGCAAAACCTGTAGAACTCGACATTGCAGGTGCTGGCTTCTGTGACATCTCTTGTGGCAAGGCATCAGTAAGCCAGCGCATCCCTCTTTGGGGAGTCCACTGACTTGATGTTCCTGGGCCGGGCCAGCACCGCAGAGAAGAGCCCAATTGACAGAATCACGTCCAAGATCACGAATATGATGGTTTCTGGCATCCACTTGAAAGCTGACGCGTGTGACAGGAGTCGCACGAACCTATCTAGGCCTGTAGAGACTCCAATGCTTGGGGAATATTTCAGGTGCCCCTTCACCAAGCTAGAATGTGTCCTGACCGATGACCCAGACCCAGTGACTGACAATGACCTGCGCAGCCATCCACGGGTTTTTACCTAGAAGCAAAGGCTGCGGTTCCTCCGGTACCAGGGCCGACGACCAAATCCTGAAGACAAGTCCGCAGGTTCTGGCCAAGACCATTGTGTTCAGGGTTTCCGCATGCAAGATCATGCAAGTAGTATCTGGGGGGGTGGGCTTCGACGTTTCAGGTAATCGTTCCACCATGTCGTTTGGACACTCACGGCGACGCCGCGGCTATGCACACAACTTCCTGAGCCTCGAAACCTTTGGTTTGAATCTACCAGTAAGGCAGACAGAGATTCCTGGAGTCCTGAGCGCCCTGGGGACTTGGGGACCACATCACCCTTTTGCGCATCTTGGCGCCCTAAGAGCCACTCAATGACGTGTCCGTTGTAACGCCTGGAATCCAGCAACTAAGCGAGTAAGACAGGGAACTCTCACACGAGGTCTCACTACGTTTCACACAATGCCCAGTCTGAATGGCAAACAGACAATCGCCCAAGACCCTTCTGCGACTCGGTGGGCCGAGACCGCTGCTGGAGCAGAGGAAGATGTGGCTAAAGTCCGGACCTGGGAGAAGGGCCAAAAGGGACCAAGAAAAAGGGACCCAGGTTTCCCTGCACAATGCACAGGATATCAGCTGCTGGGTTGCTCGCCGACGCATCGGTCTGGGCCAGCCTCCAACAAAAGCCCGGGAGTCTCAGGAAAACATGGTCGAAACGGCCGCTCGGCAGCTGGAGGAAGTGACTATGCAATGATACTGGAATGCTCGTTCAAGCATCATCGACGGCAGAAAAGACGAAAGGGCGCCTCTGCGCGTTGGCAGGGCCTGCCGAGGGAAGACGGAGAAGCGGGGCGCGCCGCAAGCCTTTGAAAGACAGAAGCGTCCTCATCAAGCTCCGAGGAGGCACCTTAACCTTCCTGCCTTAGTGGCTTGGTTGCCCTTAGAGTTACCAGAAGCACAGCTTAGGCCACGGGCGCTGCTGACCTGTCTTCTCCTGCGCCCAGAGCTCAGAGTCCTGAGATGCGTTGAGTTTGATGACGCTGAACTCGTAACGAAAAGAAAGCATGCGAGACTCTGGACTCTTGTAAACTCACCAGCTGAGACCTATAGTCTAGACCGGCCACGGTTACAGTTACTGGGCGCGCCAGGTGCGCCGTGTGCCGTCGGCCTCCGTCATCGGCTGCTTGAAGCAGGTCGCGGCTGGAGTGGCAGGCGGCGGAAGCCTTTTGCGCACCCGAAATTCTCCACACAAGCCGGGCTCATCCGCTCCGAAGATGCTGGAATTTGACACAGCTGCTGGTGCATGCCGCAGTCCGTCTCTACGACGATCAACCGGATCAATCACATGTACTTCACGTGCATTATGGGTGGACACGGGTGGACTGTAAAACCTTCGCCTTTGTCGTCCAAAGCCCCCAGTCAAGTGGGGCACTGCAACTTCATAACTTCGCTTTGACCATGCCGGGGTCCGGACAGCGGGCGAGCGAAACTTCGCTTTTCCCCGGTGGCCGTCCATTCCAACCAAGCGATGCTGGCGCTGCAATGGACATGCAATGGACATGCAATGGACTGCTTTCGACTAGCGACATGTGTGACATGTGTGCTGCAGAACCATGACAGGAGGACCGCCAAGCGAACCACTCGGACTGCTTCGCCATCTCACGCTCCATCTCCCGGGAGTGGGCCTGATACTCGCCGTCTTTCCAACTCATATGACTCTATTGACGGTAGGAGCTGCTGTTGTGTCTCAGGCAGTGCACAAAGAACACTGCGGCCTCTACATATACGCTAGCTGCTCTCAATCGAGCAACCCTTCAGAAGACTGATGCGTTTTGGCTAGCCTCCAGACCGAGAATCAGAAATGAGAGTGCTGTCGCCCAAGCTGTTGTGCTGAACCTACGGATGTTTGCCTCGTTCTGCAGGAGCGCGTTCGTGGAATGCTCCTTGGAGAAATGCCAGAGCAAGGCGGATCAGGGCTAGAGTCTATGTCCGTGTCGAACCGGGCTCCCGACCAAGCTCACCAGTCGGCCTCATGGGGTGCCAGAAAGCGTGGATGTGGAGGACATGATGCAGGATGCGACCAGACTGTCCAGCGAATTCGCAACAGTGACATCAAAAATCAACAGCCCTACCGCAGCGTGATGCCGTCCGAAGACCGTCCGAAAGCAGCCCGAGGCGCTCGAGAGGCTGCGCTCCAGCTGGTCTGCACGATGTGCTGCAGTCTGGCAAAATGGACTCAGGGCTGAAGATAACATAAAAGGATGGATTAGAGGTCCTTAGGATACGTGGGGTACTGGACAGAAAAGCAGAGCACGACGGGGTCAAACCCAAACCGGCTCCCGTCTGCAATTGAAGTGCATTGCACCTCTGCATGCTTGTGCAGCTCAGCCCACATGGCTTCCTGGCAAGGCTGCTCAGAGCTGCTTCCATCGGGGAGCCCCGCTGAATTCGAAGGCAAAGTGAATTGTGGAGTCGTTTGCACTTTGCTGTGGGAGCTCTTGCTCAGCTAGATTGCATCCAACATTCATGAGACTCTGCACACATTCCTGCGATACGTAATTCAAGGGGAACTCAACACGCCATGAAGTGGATTGCTGCACTCCGACAAGACATGTGGTTCCCCAGCCGCCACATGGACTCATGGCCGAAGAGAGCTGCTACTCAGCTCCTTCTGTGAGCACCGCATCGAGGCTTCTTAAGCTGCCGATACGGTATGCGCCTGTCTGGCTTCAGATTTCGCGTCAATATCCCGGAGGATGTGGTCTGGGATCACCACCTGCCCAAGCTCGGTGTCTCGCTCCATCTCAGGGGGGACATGGTACAGGCGCCCCAACCCTTTCGTATTATGACTATTATGACCAGTGTTATGATTATTGCTATTACTATTAATATCATTATCGGGATGGGGATGGGATGGTGGTGGGGGTGAAGGTGGGGTGGGGGGTGGGTGGGGGGGGGTGGGGTGGGGGTGGGTTGGGGGTGGGGGGTGGGGGGGGGGAGGGGGTGGGGGGGGGAGGGGGGGAGGGGAGGGGGGAGGGGAGGGGAGGGGGGGGAGGGGGAGGGAGGGGGAGGAGAGGGAGGAGGACAGCAACAACAGCAACACACACACAAAACAAAAAAAAAAACGAAGCAAAATACTTCAAAGATGGAGAGACTCTCTTCACCGCTCGATCTCGAGAGTGCTCCCTTAACCCTCTTCATCACTGGTAGTCCGCTTTCCTTCCCCCTTTCTCTCAGCTGGCGCCCCTTTCGTGAAGAGGGCCTCCTTCTGGAGCTCGGTCTGAATGTGGACTAGTGCCCCCTGAAGTGCCTGAGCACTGCTGGTCAAGGTTTAGGGTCTAGGGTTTAGGGGTTTAGGGGTTTAGGGGTTTGGTTTAGGGGTTTAGGGGTTTAGGGGTTTAGGGGTTTAGGGGTTTAGGGGTTTAGGGGTTTAGGGGTTTAGGGGTTTAGGGGTTTAGGGGTTTAGGGGTTTAATGGTTTAATGGGGTTTAGGGGTTTAGAGGTTTAGGGGTTTAGAATCATGACTGAGTCAAGTGCCTCTGATTTGCTTTTAGCTGAGCTTGACTGGCTGCAAACCTCTACAGGAACTTCACTTCACCAGCACCTGGACAATGACTATACCCGAGAATCGCAAACTCATGTCATTTCTCTCTGTAGACCGAACCTTGCCCACAGAATTGCAAGGGTTGCCCCACAAGCCAGAACATTCTTTGCAGACCTGCTTGCACACTTCAGACTAAAAATCGAACTGAACTCTGAGTCGGAGTGTGACGGGACCAGGCCTGCACGTCCATGCCAAGCTGCTTCAACCTGAAAACCGCTCTGCGCGCACAGCTCGATCGTGCTTAGACCCTCTCATGTAGAGTCATGTAGAGCCATGTAGAGTCGACTGTTTGACACACTCAGTGATGGGTTTCGTACGTGACGAGTGTGCTGCGTCAGCCTTTCATGGCTGTTTAAAGGGTTTCTAGACTCTAGAGATGGCCGAAATTCTGCGAATTCTCGGATCCACGGAGGGGGGAAGCGCAGCCCCTGTTGTCAACATGGGGGCCTGCTCGGGACCGGAGCCTCACTAACCTCATTCGTTACATCGGTTCTGCTCTCATTTCCCCTTGGAGAGGGTCAATGAAGAGCCGGAGTGTCGAAGAAGAGCCGAAGAGCCGAAGAGCCGAAGAGTAATCTGCACAAAGGGGAAGAAGCTGCCTCTTCTCTTCCAGCAGACCCAAGCGCTGGGTCAGCTGGTGCAGCTCCGTCGATGTTGCCTTCGATTTGCAGCATGGAGCACGAAAAACAAAATTGATGTCAATGACGGAGAGCCCCCTTCTCTGACCCCCTTTGATGCGCACGATTCATCTAGAGTCTGAGTGTGACTCTCAGGAATCTTCTCAAGCATCGCGCGCATGCGCAAAGCTGTTCAGCGGAGGCATGGAACACATCTGACCGCCTCCATCCGTCCAGCCTCACACAAACCTTGCAAGCTGCTGCCTCCTTTGTCTTGGCGTGGCTCTGCGCTAAGTTGTCGGTGGCCTCGCGGCCGGCACCTTCCCATGGCAAGGCTGAGACGGCTGCTCTGGCATGGGCCGCTGTTGTAGTCATGGGCCCCACAATGGCTTTGCTTTGAGGAGTGGGCGCAGCTCCTCTTTCAGTGCTGGCAGCTCTTGTAGTGCTGCCTTGGCGGCCTGGGAAGCAGGGCCACGGTGGAAAACAGCGTTACGAGAATTGCCAAAGAAGGCTTCAAAAACCTCACAGAAAACCAGAATCGGGTGCATGAAGCGCTTCGAGCCTGCAAAAGCCCACAGGTAACAACGGCACCCATTTAGCTCAAGAACTCCTGCGCTTGCTTGGAACCATTTCTATCAGGAGCTCTAAGCCACATCTCTCGTACGAGTATCTCTTCTACTGAAATTCATGTTGGACCTAAGGACTACCCCGTGTCTCCACTTCGATTGTGACAGCACTGTGGCAAGCTTGTTCTGGCTGCAAAGCCAAGTCTATCCCGCCAGGAACCACTTCGCCATACATCCCTGGTGCCCTGAGCCCTGAAGCTGCCACGGCCTTCAGTTGCACCAGGAAGTCATCCTGGCCGAAGGCTGCATTTGGGGGCTTGCTAGAATCCATCCAGGTGGGGAGCTGATTGAGCTTCAACAATCCGCATGGTCCCCATACTGCGGGAAGCTGTTCGAACTCTTCGAGCCTAGCTCAACAACAGGGCTCTCTGCTTGGGCGTCTGTTCCCAAACCCCAACTCTGAAGATCCGAAACAAGGCCATGCCCTCAGGGCCTACCTTTGATTGACGAACGCTCGATTGGGCAATGGGCATCACACCGCGTGCCATGAGCGATCTTCAACAGTTGCACGGTCCCTGCATGGTGCCAGCATGATAGCCCTTCTACGCTGGGTAGCTGCCCCATGACCCGACCCGTCCACGCACTGTGCCTGACGGAAGCGCAAGTTCTCCAGGGACTCCGCAAACTTGCTAACCTGGCAGCCCAGCAGGACCCGTGCAAAAAGAATGCCTTTCGGCACAATTCGATGGGGACGGAAGCTGTTTCCTCACGGTCTGATGTGTCCAGATCTGTCCAGTGCAGCAAATGCCCCAATGGAGCGCCCTGCGGTATCCCTACATGCCAACTTCGTTGTGGCTGTGGATTGCTTGTCATGAACTTCGCTCTTTTGGCAGTTCCGCTCGACAAGTCTTGGCGTCGTCCTTCGTAAAATGCTGTTTCACACTCACATCGGCTCACTCTTCTTTTTTGCGCGCGAAGCACGAAGTCCTTGATTTTTTGCACAATGTGCAAAGGGGGTGGGTGGGTGGGTCACCCCTGAGCCGAGAGCCTACCGAGGTGAAACACTACGCACGCAAGGCTAGGCTACCACGTTTCACACTCACATCGGCTCACTCTTCTTTTTTGCGCGCGAAGCACGAAGTCCTTGATTTTTTGCACAATGTGCAACCTTCCCCCTCCGACAAAAGACACCCCTCCACGAGACGGGGTGTCGGTCGCGAAACGCGACACGACAGGGGTGAGCAGGAGAGGGGCGAGGACTTACTTACCTGCGAAGCCTTTGACCGGAGTCATGTCGGCTGTCGCCATGCGCGCCGCCGTATTAAGAGATGCTTTCCTGGAGGTCCACAGGTAAGCCAAAAATGCATCCGAATTCCACCTTCCCCATGTCCTAAGGACATGGGATTCGAATCCTCCTGCCCACATTGCTGATGCTCCTCCGAATCGGAGCGAGTGCGGCGTGTAGGCCTGAGCATTCTCGCCTAGGGAGGCGGCAACTGTCTGGAGAGCGGCCTGGATATCCTGCCGCGTGACTGTTGCAAAAAAACCTCTCCCCAGGTTGCGGTGCTTCATTTCGCCATCGAAGCTCCAAGTACTCGACGGTGGCAGCGACGGGGTGACGGGGCATACTTCGGCCCCGCTGCGGAAGAGGTTCCGCGTAGCTGTTTCTCCTTCGGGGTCCGTCTTTGAGGCGCGCACCACGATTTGAATCTCGTCCGCTTCAGCAAAGGGGGGTTGAGACAAGGGGCGTCCTTGGCTGTACAGCGTCACGTCCCTCGTTTTAAGCCCGAGCTTAGGGTTGTTTCCTCCAACGAGCTCCGAGACTCTTAGCAGGAAAAAGAACCCCAACTGGAGAGCGCAATTAAGCGCTCTTCCCCATACATTCCAGGGAAGGGCAGCGCGCGCCCTTGCCAACATTTGTGGCGTGACGGGACGTCTCTTTGCGATCGGGCCTTTCCTCCTTCGGATGCCTTCTAAGGCCAAATTAAGCCGGGGGAGTGGTTTCAGCGGGTCTGGGAACCCCAGCTGGAGGTGCACGCTCCTAATGGCCCCTAGCCTCGCTTGGGCTGTGGCAGCAGCAAGACCTTGTCCTACGAAGAGGTAGACCAGGTAATCCAAGAACAGAGCCTCTTCTCCGGGATCGAAACGATCCACGGATCTGAGGGCTGACACACCTCTTCGTCGGGCAAACAGTTCCCACCATCGCCAGTGCCCATCGTACAAGCGTTGGGTAGTGGGCGTCAGGTGGTCTCTGACCAACTGCAGGCTTTCGCGTGCCCAGGAGTGCGCGGGCAGAACGCCGGCTTGAGGGCCTTTCACGGAGAACTTGGTCCTGGAACTGGCAGGTGTGTTTCCACTTGGGGCCACGAGGGGATGCTTGCCCCTGCGCCGATGGTGCCGTGTAGTCAGTACGGGTACGTGGCCTTGTGGCGCCTCAGTCGCGCGGTTTCCGTCTGCGCCGAATCTGACCCTCTTGACTCTTTCTCCTACCCGATGCGATACCGGGCGCGAAACGCGCCTCGGTAGGCTTAGGGAGGGAAGGCACAATATCAGGACTAGTGGGCCACAACACAGAATGCCGCAGATCGCAGTAAAGTGCGGGCCTGCCCCCTGGCGAACGTCACGGTCACTGGAATTGCACCCTTGGAGCGCTAATAAGCCACCGAGGGCAGCACAAACAAGGGTGGTCCGCAAAAGCCACCTACAGGTCTGAAGCCGGAGCTCCTGGGTGGGTTCCTCGGGGCCTTGGTGCCTGCCCCTGTCTTCCCGCAATCGAGGCAAGGGCGATAGGCTCTGGATCGCCGGGCACGCAGGTGGCCGCAAAACTCAGCATGGAAGCACTCACCACCCTGGGTGAAATTGACGCTTTCCGCAGCCGGGGGTTGTGCGGCCTCGGTTTGGGTGGAGGCATCTTTGCTGGGCGCTGTCCAGCCCCACGTGGTCTTCCAAAGACCTGCAAGGCAAAGCAGAACCCCGACTCTTCGGGCAGCGGCACAAATCGAGCCTGTTTCTTCGTCCTCTACATCTGGTCCCTGCGCCCTCGCCACGACGGGCAGGAGGAGGAGCCCCACAGCCCCCATGGCCCGTAGCGTGGCTTGGCGAGCCACGTTGTTTCTGATAGCAGGAGGAGGCCTAGCTACCCATCTCTTCGGCTCGGGCGGGGCCTTGAAGGGTGTGGGGGGGGGCGACGCGTGCATTTCTGCTCGCCGGCCCCGGGGCGGGCCCTGGCGGTACTTGCCAAGGAGCCATCCTATCAGACAGCCCGCCAAAAAACTCGCAGCAAGTTTCCCCACGTCCTGAAGGGGCGTCGTGCCCGGGACACGCCCTGGCTCGGTCGGGCTCGAAACGAGCCTCGACCCACCAAGGTGAGCGTAAGGGTGGTTCTGCTCACTCTCTTCGGGGTCATACTTGCGAGTTTTTTGACGAGCAGCAAACCGTGCCCATTTCAGGCGGCGCCTCCTCTCGGACTCGGGCCTCCGTTTCTGGGGGAGGCTGGTCCTCATGGGAGCGTCGAGCTCTCCCGCGCGTAGCTCCTGTTGGAAGCTGCGAATATTTTCTCTGCTGCTTCGCTCATCTGGAAGCTCAGGTGATCGGCCGCGTCTTGCCGATTTCGGACCGGGTCTTGGGTTGCCACCCCAGCGGCTCCTGCCGCCTGAAGGTCCTCCCTATGGGAGGCAGCTCTCAAGCGAGATTTTTCTCGACGCCGAGCGACCCAGATGCCCGCGGCTTCCGCATCTCGCCGGAATCTGTCGTGGGCTACCCACCCCAACGTGCAGCTGACGCTAGGCCGAACGGGGTTTCTTCGCTCTAGCTCCTTCAGCGCCGGAGGGAGGGCAGAGAGGTAGGCGGCCTCCTCGCCTTCTAGCTCAGGTAGGGCCTCCGCGGGAGGACGCGGCCTGGGCACAAGCGACGCAGTTCTTAGAGAAGACCTCCGCGAGCTCGGTAAGGTTCTGAACCAGCCTTTGCTTTTCTTCACTAGAGCCTCTTGCTTCCCGAAGTCCCTGTTGCACGCTAGTCCAGTTTGAGGCATTAGCGGCCGCGAGCTCGCGCAGTAGAGCAAGTTGTCCTGTGGCCAGGACAATCTTTCTGCGCTTGGGGCCAGCCTCATCAGGCTCTTTGCCGGTCTCGACGATACCCTTGCTGGGGTTTTCGCTGCTTGACTCCTCTTGGGCCTGTGGCATGGGAACGTCTGCCGGCTCCGCCGTGACCACAGTAGGTTCCTCTTCGTCCGCTGACCAGTCGGGTTCTTCTTCGCCTGGCGTTAAGAGCCTTCCTACATCAGCGGCCAGAGTGCTGGGGTCGACTGCGAGGGCCACGGCGTCAGGCTCTTCAGCAGCTACCCGGCCGAGTGCTTGAGCGGCTTCGACCAGGCGCTGAAGGGGCCCTTCTACCTCAACCTTGGGACCCCATATAGCCTGCACCTCCTCCTCACCGGGCGCGGAACGCGCCACGGTGGAGGTTGGGTCTTCTCCTTCAGTGCTCGGATATGCTGGCGTCTCTTCCGTCTCTTTGTCAGTGGCCTCGTGCTTCGCGGCCTGGGAGGAGCGGGCAGAGTGGACAGCGGTTTCCTGAAGAGGGAACATCTCGGAGTTCCTCTCTTCCGCTAACCTTAGGAGCGCCAGCTCCTGTTCGTCTAGTGCGTCCTCGGCGTCCCCACCTTCTCTCTCTCCTTCTTCCTGAGAGTGTCTAGGCGGGCGGGCCTCCCCTGAGACAGGTGGAGAGGACGAGGCCCCATCCTTACCGGGCGCGAAACGCGCCTCGGTCTGGGTGGCGGCGACAAGCCGCTCCGGGTCTCGATCTCCCATGGTTCCCCGTTCTCCGCCGAGCGCTGGCGTGCCCAGACCGACGCGTGGTTTCAATTCCACGGGCTCGCTGGGCACCTGGATCCCTAGGGCACGAAACCGCCTAGTAGCGTATTCGGCTGCGCTGCGCGTGGCTCGCTCTCGGCGGTCTGAGCACGACTCACAGTCGGACTCGAGCTCCCGCTGGAGCTCCATGCCTACCGTGCCGCGAGGGGCGGCGGCGCTTAGCTTTCTACGGGCCGCTTGCCGGTCGGTGAACCGTTCCGCAGCCTGGTGTTCTGCCTGTGCCCTTTGTTCGGCTTTGGCAGCTGTCGACAAGGTGGTCGTTCTTTCTTGCCTCGAATTGGAGGCCATACCGGGAGCGAAACGCTCCACGGAAGGCCCCTCGGTTTTGGGCAGGAAAGGGACCGAACCGCTGCGCCACGAGGCGACTTTGACCACGTACTCCGCCGGGATCCCATCTGGCGCGAGGTAAATGCTGTTGGTAGTCAACAGGATTCGCACTTTCGCGGTGCGCGCGGCAGCCCGTGCCCGGACGAAAACACTGGTCTCGATGTCAGAGCGCCACCGGCCGTGCTTTGACCCGCAGGCAAGGAGGTGTATCGCACGCCTGGCGTAAAGTCCCTCTTGCACAATCGCATTGGTGCGCTTTGCGTAGGACCCATGCACTAAAATTTCCGGGATCTCTGCCTCCGGCAACTCGCGGCCCGGGCCAACGACCCCGCCAATTGAGTGCCCTGAGACGGCGGCGATCCATGTGGTATTCGCTTCGGCGCAAAGGATAAGTCGGTCTTTGTCGTCCTTGGCGATGATGGCGTGTGCGTCATCAAGGCTCATTTCTCCTACGAGAGCGTTGACGTCCTCTAAGGACACCCACCCATCTTCTCTGATGGGCAGATTCAACAAAGGGGCTTCATGACGCAGCACCTTAACTAACCTCCTCCTGTCGTCGTCACTCCGGGCTCGAAACGAGCCACGGAGCCTGGCGGCCTTCTTTTTCGCTTTGGCATCTCGTTCTTCACCTTTCTTGCCTCCCTTTCCCATACCGGCGCACCGGGTGTCAAGCCTCTGCCCAAGCCACCGCAGCACGAGGGCTTCTGTTTCGTCTTCCCACGGGAGCTTACAGGAGCCCGTTTTCTGGGCGCACTCTGGCTCCCCCTTTGAGTGGAAACGGCTGCGGTCCGGGGCGGGTTGGTCGAGGTTGGGGGTGAGTTCTCCTACGAAATCTGCGGCCAGAGCCGCCAGTGCATAAGGGGGGTGGTGCAGAATGGCTTGCGCGTCGGCCTCGTCATCTTCCGTGGCATCCCACCCGCGTCCACCCAAAAGCTTGTAAGCTTCGCGGGCACCTATAACCCTAACCTGCACCCCCTCATCCCCGTGCCCCAACACGTGAAGAGCATCCCTGCGCGTGGGGTCCCAAGAACCCTCGTGCAGCGGGGGGAGGGGCCGGGCGGGGTCCCAAACAAGAGCGCGCGACCCTCCCTGGGTACGGACCGTCCCACAGGGTTTAGGGGTTTTAAGCCCAAGAAAGGGAAAAGTGGGGTCCAGGTGAACCACCCCTGTTACCCACCCTGTCCGAGGTTTTGGGTCGACCCAGTGTGTGGCGTACGTGTGTAAGAGTGGCGTGTGTGGCTCTAACGCGGCCCTTTTGCTATCCAAAAAAACGCCAGCTTCTCCCCAGCAGCCCGGCTTGGTGCCGGCCAGAGCCCAGCGCTTCCACCAAACTTGCTCTTGGAAGGATCGTCCGCTGAATTCCTGTTCGTGCCATTCCCAGATGTCGAGTGAACTTTGGGAGCAGACGGCCGAGATCGAGAGGGGCCGATAAGAGTCGATCCAAATACTGCTCGCGTGGTGCGGAGCTGAACTGAGCATCTTCCGGGCTTCGGCCTCTCCACTTACCGTGGCGACGCAAAGAAGCTTGGTGTCATCCATGTCCTGAAGGTCGTGTCGTAGTCCTCCAGCGGCAAAGAAAGCCCTCGTATAGACCCCGGGGCAGTTGGGACCAAGCTCATGAATGGTCCACCCATAAGCTGGCATGGCCCGGGGTGGAGCAGGTCCTGCTCTCCTGGTAGCCAGCTGCAGGGCAACCTGCCGGTCCGATTCGGGCTGACCTAGCCATAAGAGGGCTCTGTGATGCCAGGCCTCCTCTAGGATCTGGCTCCAGTCATCAGGCGCCTTGACCCTCACAAGGCCTTGTTGGCTCATAACCTCGTCCGGGTCGAGCCTTGTTAAGTCATCAGCGGTCTGGTTGTGGTATGTTCGAAGATACGCTCCACGGATTTGGATGCCATACACTCCTTCCAGTGCTCCTAAAACCTTGAGCAGCAAGTTCGCTTGGGCATTTCCCGCTTGGCGTCTTCTCAACCAGTCCTGGACGTTCATGTTGTCCCCTAGGTAAAGGACGACACTTCCCGCCCACGCTTCCTTTCTTGCAGCGACTAAAACCAACAAGGCTAGAAGCTCGGCGACCCCTATCTGGACCAGGTCGTCTCCGGGCCCGGTACGGGCCTCGGAGTCCTCGCGGCATGGCCTTTCGGTTTCCAGCGGTTTCAAAAGCGGCCCGGCAGCGCAGGCTATTGCCACCCTTGCTGACCAATCAACCGCACCTAGGCAGGTAGGGGTGGCATCCGCAGATACCCAAACCAAGTTCCGTTGGACTTCCGGCAGAGCGAGCAGTTCCGGGGTGGTGAGGGCCTGTTCCAGTTGTGAGACAAAACGTGTCTCCCAGAACTGCCGTGACCCCACGAGGAGCCGCTGGAGTTCAATCGCTCCCCAAAAGGCTTCCCACTGTTCCTCCTGTTCTGCGGAGTTTCCTCGAAGCACCACATTGCCCACGCTATCGGCGGGCCCCAATAGCGCGTTGGTGCTCTGAAGGTAGGGGGCCAGTTGCGGAAGAACCCCTAACCAGAACTGTTGGGATCCGCGCAAGACCTGGACTTCCCTCAACGGGACCTTCCGTTGCCCGGCATCAAAGTGGGATGACTGGAGGACGTGATAGGCCCGTTCCACCTTGAGGGGCGGTAACCGGCAGGTTCCCTCTTCGGTGTCAAATTCTAGGCCCCAAATGAGTTTGCGGGTCGTGAGCGCTCCTTCTTCTATGTCTTTAGCCGCATTGATGGCAAGTGGGCCAAGCGTCTGCCTAATGGCGGCCTCCAAGGCGTCCATGGACAGCTGTGGGCGAAGGCCGAGGTCCGGCTCAATGACAACTGAGTCGTCCATTAGCGCAAGCGACCTAAAAGCGGACGTGTCATGCCATTCTGGCCGGTCGGGCCCACACGCACGATGCAGGAGCTTGATCGCCCAAGCAAAAGCCATAAATTCTCCAGGGGCTCCTGTCCAACCGAATGTCATGGCAAGGTACAGCACTGTTACCGGGCGCGGAAGCGTGCCACGGTCTGCTGTGCCCTCTCCCTCATTGGGGATATCGGCTCCGAAGAGTCGGCAATCATCCTGCTCTACCCAAAGCCACTTGAATGCTTCGGAAACGTCCTTCTTTGCAAGCAAGACCCTTATCCCGGGGTACCTGGTTTTATACCAAAGGATCAGTCGAACTACTTCCGCGTACCTCGGTTGGGCCGCAGGAAAATGGTCCTCTTTATGGCAAAGCTCGTTTACAACGCGAGCATCCCAGATCACTCTCCCCTTAGCCGAGACTGACCTATCCGGGTTGTACTTTGGCACCCGAGCCAGAGGCACAGATACCACTCCGTCCAGCAGTTCCTCCTCGGATGCCTCCGGGCTCATGAGAAGCACTCGTCCTCTAGCGGCGTCCTGCCAGATCAGCTGCTGCGCTTCTTCGACGTGGTCCTTTAGGGACGGGTGAGGAGTAGCTTTAACCCGGGCACGCTGCGTGCCACGGTATTCAGCACTCACACCCTCTTGAGCGACTCGTCTTACCCAAGTAAGGAGGTCCGCTGGCAGATGCTCGTCGAGGTGGTAGTCGAAAAGGCCCGCAAAGTGGTCCTCACCCTGAGCTCTCCAAGCATGTCGCAGGGCGCCCACGGCTTGTTTCCAACCCTGACAACGCCTAAGGAGCTGGGTGCCTGCTTTAACAGCGTTGTTCCAGGCGCCTAGCGAGTAGGGGACGTTGTGCACACAGGATAGGTAAGTCTTCG
Organism: Symbiodinium natans; assembly: GCA_905221605.1. Taxonomy (NCBI): domain Eukaryota; class Dinophyceae; order Suessiales; family Symbiodiniaceae; genus Symbiodinium; species Symbiodinium natans. The sequence goes on along the minus strand of CAJNDS010001147.1, from coordinate 680,261 downwards.
CGGCTTCTGCAACCTCCTTTGTCAAACTTTCTGGAAGCCACGACGGCGGCGGACCCAGTACCGGCCCTGAATTGGGAAACAGCTTGCCGCATCTGCTTGTGCCGTTTTCCGTATCTTCAGAGCTGGTCTCAGGTGTTTCCTCCGCTGTCGTCCTTTCCTCCCCGAGAGCCTTGGCAATTGTTTGAACCTTGCTGAGAATGACAGCTGGGTCCCCCGCCCCCCTTCTCCCATTGCACAACGCGTCCAACGCTGCGTGCGCAGCCGGAGGGAGCGCGAAGGACGTGCGCAACATGGTGACACACAGGTCTGCGCCAAACAGGGGGCCGGGCTGCCGCGCCGCGTGCCACATAGCGCCCGCTAACTGGACGCGAGTGGCCTTGTCCGTCCACGCCCGGCGGTAGAGCGGGGCTTCGATGACGCAGCGGCCCCCGGCTTGAAGCTGGGCGGCGGCAAGCCGCAGAGCAGGGAGCCACGGTTCAGCGGCCGGCCCGGAGAGTAGGTCCGTGGGAAGCAACCAGAGGTGCTCAACGCCGCCTTCGGCGACATAAGCCAAGGCGGCCTCAAAGTCCGCAACAGTGGCGAGCGGGCCCCAAAAGACCCCGAGCAGGAAAGACACAAACCTGCCGGCTGGCGGCAGCAAAGCAAGGAGGCGCCACCCAGGGGAATCGCCGGGGGCGTGGGGGTCGCTCACAGGATCGTCAGAGTTGCCTGGTGCGCCGGGCCCGAAGCGGGCCTCGGCGGGAGCGCTCCGACCGGCCCGAAGGACCTGCAAGCCAAAAGCACCGGCCTCCCTGCCGGTCCGGAAGGAGCCGAGGTGCCGCTGAGGGTGGCAAACTTGGCACTGGAGGAGGCGCGTCGATTCGAGCAGAGGTGACCCTCCCTCCTGGAGGTAAACTTCCCATCCTGCGGCTTCTAGTTCTCTACTGCCGAGAGGAGGGGCGCACGGGCCTTCCGGGCGCAACAAACGCATATGGCCCCGGTGAATGAGGACCCCGGGTATTAGCCGCCGCGCCGTCGTAGTCGCGGCCGCAGATGACCTCGACGCTAGGGCGCAGGTAAGCGTCAAGACGCAGCACGGCCAACCCGAGCGCTGTCCATTCCTCAAGGGGGTGCGCCAGCAGCGTGCGGTAGTCTCGATCATGCCCAAAATGCAGCAAGTCGTGATGGAAGACGCGCAGGTCCGCCTCGGCTTGAGCGATGCGAGCAGGTATTGGGCCAAGGGAATCCTCTGCCACGCAAGCTTGCTTATACCAACGCTCCCGCCATGCCAGAGCCAGAGAGTGCACTGCAGCCTCGGTGGGAAGCGCCGCTTTGGCACCACTGAGATACGCGGCCGCTACGTGGAGCAACAGACATTGTTTGGGCTCCGAATCGGCAGGTGCAAAATGCAGCCGGTCGCAGAACCCCGGGGAGACTGGCAGTTGGTCTTTGTAATCGAACATGGCCCAGTGCCCCACGCCGGTCCAAGTGAGCGTACCAGCGCCAATGGAGGAATTCCAAGCAATATCCGAGAGGCGCACAACGGGCCTCTCTCCGACCTTACGGGGTATACCCCTGGTCTCAAGCAGGTTTGCAGCCGATTCGGCAAGTTCTGGTCCACCAAGGGCGGCGGCCTCCTCGAGGAGTCGAGTGACGTCATCCAGGGCAGGGGCCGTCCCGGTTTCCTCGCGCTGCCTTAAAAGCCGATTCCGCAGATACACCCCGACCAAACCTTCCGGGAAGGGGCCTAGCTTGGTTTCGTCAGCATCAACTTGCCGCATAACGGCCGCCCGCGGGGTCTCCTTGAAAGACGTGCTGTCGCGCGTGAGCGTGGCAGCACCATCATCAGTGTCCTTCCACCAATTTGCACCCTCCTGTTTTAACAGAGCGCCGAGAGCCGAGAGTTTCTTCGCGATCCGTGGGGAGGATGCCTTCAAGGTCAGCAACGATGTGGCCTGCTGGCGACTCTTCGGCAGTGCTGGTACGCTGACCTGCTCTGGATGCTCTTTCCGAGGTGTCTTGCGGCGTAGCATCCGTCTGAACGCGTTCCCCGGCCCGCTGCGCAGACGCAGTCTTGGCTTTGGCGGCTTGGGCTATCCCTTCTTGTTTGGAGGCGGCGGCTTTGGCCGTTTGCTCGGCCCGGACACGAGTGAACTCCTTTTCCACCTCGTCGGGCGTTTTGGTCTTTGAAGACTTCAAGCCGCCTCGACGAAGGAGCTGCATTTGGACGGTGTATAGTCCAGGCTGGTCCACTTGGGGGCAGCTTTGTGCGAGTGCGGGCAAGCGGTGCCCTTAGTGCAACCGCGATGGCAGAGGTAGTCCCAACACAGGTACTGTCCCTGTTGATCCTTAGGCCGGTGGTCAAGGGACCTGGAGGCCTCCTTGGGTGTAAGCCCAGGGCCCAGGAGCCTAGGGGGGACTGCGCTGCCTGAGGGCTCGCTTTTTACTCTGCCCGCTCGAGGGAGGGCTGGCGCATTGCCGGGCTCGGAACGAGCCTCAGCTTGTTCAGGATCCCCTGCCGCACGGCCCCCACTGACGGCGCCCTTTCTTTGCGCGCCTGACCAACAGGCGCGAGACAGTTGGCGCTGCATGCGCGGGAGTATGTCCGTACAAAAGTACTGGGCATCAGCATCCAACCGGAACGTCCCGGGCAGCTGGAGCCATGGCAGGCCATCAGGTCCCGGGGACAAGGCAAAAAACTTTAGCCTCGCGAAGGTGGGCGTGTCGTCCTGCATCGCTCGACGCACTCGGCGATCGAGCTCACGGGCCTCTTCACAAAAGCGTGCCCATAATTCCTCCCACGCTCCATAAACGGACGACGCCGGCCAAGCATATCCGTGTTGTTCACCCAGGCGCAAGAGGTGGGCTGCGGCCTTCTCAAGGACCGGGTAATACTCTTCCCCGAACAGGCAAGCGAAGGCCCATGACTGTCGCAGCGCAGCGCGAAACCAAGAAGTGAGAGTGTTTGGGTACCGCCCCCTTTTTTCCAGCTTGAGGTCCGGAGTTCCCCCGTAATTGTCAAAATCTTCCTCGGAAGTCAGTGGAAAGTCTCCGGCTGAAAGGCAGTACTCTGGCAGGGTATTCAAGGTTTTTCCCCCCAGTTGCAGAGCAGCGAACCCATAACTGTGCCTGTTTTGGATGTTGCACGGAAACTCAATTTTTCGTAGCTGAGGTCGGGCTTGAGTTCCTGCAATCCTTAATGCGTGAAATAGCTCTTTACCGACAACGCCCGGACACAGAGTAACACTCAAGGTGTCGCATCCTCGCAGCAAGAAGACGAGGCGCTCCTCGAGGCGCCCTATAGACGAGAGTTTTCCCCGATCTTGCGCGAGGGAATCCTCTTTGGAGGTCAGGCTTTTTGCTATCGCTTGAAGCGCCTTGGTGGTTTCGTCGGGAGCAGGCGCTTCCCCGTCAGTATATGCTCCGGCTCGGAAAGCTCGGGTGGCGTGCGCGAGAGCGTCTACTGCGTCAGTTCGACCGGCCGGGCCCATGCTTGGCGCGAGGGGTCTGAACAAGGACTGGGCCGGAAAACCAGTTCCAGGTCCAGCGTCAGCGTCAGTGAGAGGCTGTGTCCCACGGGCGCAAGAAGCTACCCCCGGGGCTGGACCAGCCCACGGGTCGGTTCTGCCAAGGGGCACTTCTCTGTGTTCAGTCGGGAGCTGCGCAAGCTCCCAGATAAGGCGCCGCGATTCCGCGGGAAGCTCTTGGGAGAGCTGGAGGCAGTGCTTCCGGGCTACTTCCTTTAGTCGCTGGGACCCTTCCGTGAGCGTCCACCTACCCGCCGATGCAGACTCGATGGCTTGTGCTTGGCTGCTACCCTGGAGTCTAGCCTCGAGATACTCGAAAAGTGCTTGGCCGAGATCGGGGTCCCCTTGTCTTTGTGGCTCCTTTCGTCCTATGCTGCCAGGGCCGGCAAAGGTAGAGACGGCAATGGTAGGGGCGGTTTGCTTTAACGCTATTGCCCGTTTCCTCATCTCTTCCTCCGGGATACCCGCGATTTCTTCCCAGGTGAGGCCCTGCAAAACTTGGTCCTCGACGATAGCCTCATGAGGTAACTGCCCTTCCTCGGTGGAGGGCCCATCAAGGCGAGGCGGAGACGATATTCCCCTTAGCTCAGCAGCCTCCGCCTGGCTGCATCCTCGTTTCGGTGTCACGTCTTGAGAGTGTGGCCGGGCGCGATTCGCTCCACGGCTGGACGTTCGCCTCTTTCCTGGTTCCGGCAGGGCCCTGGAGCGGGAGGTCGACGTGCTCAATTTGCCGGGTGGACCCCTTTCCTCTTTACTAGCGTGCATCTTACACAGCTTGACTCCTCCACGCACCGTTTGCGCCGCCCTTTCGCATCCCTCCACCGAACAAGCTCTTCGGGCCTTAGACAGGGCGTAACTTTCTTGATGGCGTGAACATAGCTGACAGCTGGCTTGCATCCCATCCCAATACAACTCTCCGTTGCTGCTGTGTGGGTTGTCGTCATTCAGGAGTTTCACCCACCCGCAGGCTGCATCCTTACAGCGTTCCTTGCTGAGCCGTTTAGTCTGCGCACCTTCTTTCCATGCGACGACGTCGGCTTGGCAAGGGTTGTCTTCTTCCTCCGACTCCGTTTCTGACAGGTCGTGGCGGGGGGTTCTTTCCTCTTCGCTGCCCGGGCGCGGACCGCGCCTCGGGGGCTTCGATCCGCAGCAACAACACCAGGAGGCGAGCCAGCGACTACAGGCCACGTAGGAGCCCCACATTCCTACCACTCCTTGTAAAGCTACAAACTTTGAGGCATTGAAGGCGCGGCAAACTGGGCCTCTCCCGGCCAGCTCGTTTAGATCGACGTCGACGCTTTGTGGCACGACACTACTGGCCTGCACATGCACTTCAGCTGCCTCCGGTGAGCTACATGGGTCTGAGGAGCAAAGATGCACTAAACATTGAGCTTGTTCTAGGCACCTCCTCCAATATCGATGGGATGCTCCGTGTACGCTGTCGCAGCGGCAGAGGAATCCATGACGATTAGTGCGTCCCCGGATAGCTCCATGCCGTATCCTAGCGACGGCCACTCCATCTGTCACGAGGAGATCGTATGGCAGCTGCTGTTCTCCGCGTCCTCGTACTTGATCCTGAACGTAGTTGACGGACCAAGGTTGCTGCCCCTTCGGGCCCGTCCAGCGTACCTGGTATGGGTTCTCGCCATGCCCTCTTAGCACAGCATCCCATGATCCTCTTCCTGCGAGGTACTGCACCATAGCATAGAAAACCACGAACAGGGGGCGGACGACCCAAGTATAAGACCAATAGGTCAATTGCAGCGTCCCCAATAATATGGTGGCGGTGGCCAGCCAGTAGGTCCACCGGGCTGCTAGGCCTATGGAGGCACACAGGGTGCCACACCAGGTCAGCCCTCCTTCCCAAATTTCCCACAGCACCCCGGCAAGAAGCCGGAGGTACCATCGTTTGGAGTGGGCATCATCCGCTCGAGGTGTACTGGTTTTAGGATCAGTGGACCCTTCCCAGGTCCAGTCAAACCACCAGTAGTTCGCTCCCGGGCTCGGTGGCGAGCCACGGGGAAAGGATGACTCGGCTTCTTCTTTCGGACATGTTCCTGCTTTGTCGCAGGTAGTGTTACTTTCTTCCGCAGAAAAAGGCCATAGCCCGCACAAGGGGCGAAGGACAGAACATAACACAACTAGAGCGACCCTCATGGTCACCCCTGAGCCGAGAGCCTACCGAGGTGAAACACTACGCACGCAAGGCTAGGCTACCACGTTTCCCACTTCATCTGTTCGGCCGTGTGCCCTGGCTGGACAGGCTTCTGCCTGGTTGCCCCACTTTCCCTCCGCCCATGCACACAACTCTGACTAAGCTTGGGATCTGTCAGGGCTTTCTGCCAGGGCTCTCTGTCAGGGCTCTCTCAGAGACAGGGAAACTCTTGGCAGGACCCTTCGCGGCCGATTTGGGCTCTTGAGCGACTCGCGGCCTGCTGATGCAAGCCCCCACTCTTGGACCGCTCGAGGCTTGCCACCGCTTCCCCAAGGCGCCGGACCTGCGCGAAAATCTCCCATCACAAGGGCAAACTAGGGGGCGAAGGGGGCAAACTCTCTGCCAGTGTCCAGCATGTTGTTATCACAGTGATGTCATGTATTGTCTTTCTCGCTTTACCCGACACTTGCTCCTGACGCCTATGCTCGCTGGCCATGTTTGCAGCCCACAACCAATCTACGATGGCCTATTTGAACTCAGGTTTGCATGCCACTGCTGCACCGATGGCAGACTAACCTGGGAAAATCCTTTGGACTCCTTTGGGCCGGCCGCCCAAGAATCAACAAAGCTGTAACCGTCTGATCGAAACGCCGCACCTCTTCCGGCACGGATCTGTCCTCGACCTTGGTGGTAACTTCGATTCCATGGCACTTCATGTAGCAACATGTAGCAACTCAGGTCTTGATTTCATGACGAGCCTGATAACCTGAGGCGCTCATTTCCTTGAGAAGCTTACAGGGAAATGCTCTGAGCAGTTGCTACATGTTGCTAAGCTCACTGAGCCCTTCCAAGCCAGGGGGCCTTTGCCCGTAACTCGGACAGAGAAGCCGAGACGCGCTCCACCTCACACTGGAAATTCTCAGCACCGCTCTTTCACACAACTTCACCGTGCTGACCAGCTGTAGTCATCGTGCATGAGGCTTACGGTGCACTACAGGCGGGCAGCAGATTTGGGTGAGTGGTTGAAGGGCTTTCGGAACAATGTGCGGAGCCTGCGATCCTAGCCAGCTTGTCCAGCCTCCTGCTGCAGCTGAAGGCCTGTGTCCACCTGCGCGAAACGCCACACTTGAGAGCAGGGTGGATGAGTCATGGAGTAGCATGGAGGTAGCAAGGGCCCCCGCGCCGCAGCCATGAGCTTAAGTCCCTGCTACAAAAGGATCCAAGGTCACCTAAACTCTCATTTGACAAAAGAAACTGCAGCAACCACTTCCGCAAGCTCCTCGGAGCTGGCTTTTTCGTGACTTTCGATGCGAGTGCTTTAGTAGTCTTGTCGTTGTTCCGGGGCCAATGGCTCTCTCCATGTCCGGAAGCCTTTTTTTTGGGTGGACTTTCCAGATATTTCCAAACACCATGCCAGGATGGTCTTGACGCCTAGCTACTCAAGCGTCAACGTTCTGACCGTCGTTTACGAGGTTTCAAACCTGAAATGCTGGAACAAGCCAGTTTGGGCTTTTCGGGGCCGAGCCTGGCGCTGGAGCTCTTCCATGACTGCAGCCAGGCGCTGCACCTCCGGCAAGGCGGAGAGGCATGCGGCCCATGCTTTATATCTCTTGAGCTCTCGTGTTTTCTGTCGCTGCTCATTGACATGTGGGTTAGCTAATCCGTGTGGTTAACAAGAGAAAACCTCGTGTAGCATACGGGAGGCTTCCGAGTCCTTGCTCGCGAACAAATTCTCATCGAATCATAGTCCATACAATTCATATGTGACAAGCCACAAGCAAAATCAAACTACAGGAGTAAACAGTGGATATGCGCCACATGCACCCCATCCCTCCTCGCAACAAGGGGCAAAGACTCGGAGCCTCAGCCTCCATCTCCGGATAGCCTTGGTGTTGCAGCAGAGAGCACATGCCCCTCCAACACCCCATCCCCCGGTGCTATCCGAGTTGTCCGCCTTCCAAGTCTTCAGGTCGTTGGCTGCACCGCACTCGGCGCTTGGCGTGCTTGCTGTGCTATTTGAGTGCGTTGGCTTCAGGATTGTTCAAGCTCAAAAACTCGAGGATTGCAGCTTCAGGGTTTGTTGTTGCTGTAAGCTTTTGGACACTCACGCCCAAGCCATGACATGGGTGAGATACAGGCCTCCAGTCTACCCCTCATTCGTTCCTGTCATCTCGGTTCTGGGATCTGGTGTGTTCTTGGCGGCATTTCTTCCTCCACCCTTGTCTGGCTGCTGGCCTCGTGCACTGCAATGTGGGGACGCCTTCGTGAGTGGCGCTCGTCTGCGTTGCACGCTGTTGCACGCAGTGCTGATTCTTGGCTGTGGAAGCTGAAATGGCATGCTGGTTTTGGAGAGCACTTTTCACACTCAGGTTATCATATTCTCTTGTGGTGTTAATAAAATCGGCAATTGGTCTCTGCTGTGTTGGGCGTTTTGGCTCTCTCGTAACTTTACTTCCTGATGTCGTGATGTCCTCCGTGTCTCACATCCGTGGGCCCCGTCCCCCTCTTTGCTCTCACTTGCACAGAGCTGAGCACGAAAATTGAGAGCACAATGCGGCGGTGTGCAAGTCATCTCTGTCCGTTCGGCTTTCGGCGACGTACACTGTTTGTGGGTTGCCCGCACCGCTCAAACGGGAAGAAACCACCACCTCCACCATTTCTCGGTTGTGCATAAAATTGAAAGGCCCTCCAATGAGCCACATCTTTCTTTTCTTGGCTTGGCCGTCGCGGTTCTCACTCGCCGGGTGCGCCGTTGAGCTACGATTTAAGTTCCCATCCGAAACCATTTTTTGCCAAAATTGCAAAAAAAGGTGCCGCCGCCCTGTGCCGCCCAGAGTGCCGCCCAGCGGCCGGGCTGCAGGTCCCTCAAAGCGGCGAGCGACTCCGACAGCTGCCGCACCTGGCACATCAACAGGCCAGGGGCCTTGACACACAAAGGGGGCTAAGCCCTAACCCCTAAACCTAAACCACTTTGTGCTGGTGATCTCTCTGACTGAACCCTCAACTCGCTGCGGGAGGAAGAGGAGGAAGAGTAGGAAGAGTGGCGGAGAGTAAGCTGGTCCGAGAGCTGTGCAGGCGGCAGTGAGAGGGAGTAGAGATCATCATCAGATTGCACAAGACCCGGCAGCCTGAACATACCCCGGAATGACAACTTAGTCTTGGCTGTGGAGATTGCTGCCATTCTTTCCAGACAGACGACACCTCGTAGAGCATCAGATGCAGCGCTGCAAAAAGCACGGTACTTTCCGAGTATAGGATGACAGGAGAAGTTGTAGCTACCAGCTACTCCCGAGCACCACGGGGCTCAGTGGTGAAGATGTCTTTGAAGACTTCTTTCGAAGGATGTGAGAGCCCTTCAGGACTCTCTCTTTCATCCCCGGAAAATGAAATTGTTCGAGATCGGCGTTGCCTGCAATTGTGCAGCCACGGCGGTGCAATCACAAATCGACCCGATGCACCCACTGCCACGAATAGAATGCCCCAAGAAGACAAGTTCTGCAACAGAGGGCACCTCTTTGTGCAGGGCACCTTCACCAGGCGATTCCTCAGGCGGAGCTGTATGAACAATAGAGAGGAAATGTACCGGTGTGGTGCGTCCTGCTGTTTAGACAAACTCCCCACTTGTTACCTGAACCCCCGAAATTCCAATCTAAAGAGGGAAGGGGGGGGGTCGTTTTTTGACATGCACAAAAAAAAGCCTTCCGCTCCCAAAATTCTTCTGGGACTTTCCTCCACTGCAAACACTGCGAAAACACTGCAAACACGCTGTATGTCACATCTGCCTCGCTGCCCAAAGCCGCATCCAAGCGCTGGCGCTGCGATGCGAGGGCAGTTGCCAGGTCTCGGACCTCGTTTCGCTTGCGGGCGACTGTACTCCGCTACTCTTCCAGTAATGTTGACAAATAACCGCAAGGAATTGCAGTTGAATTACTTCGTCTTGCCCACTCCTGCGAAAAACGATACTTCTGTTTCACAACAGTTAACGAAGGTCTGCTCATCGCCCTTTCCGTTAGCCCTAACCCCCCCGCAAAAAAAAAACTCTGCCTCTGCAAAATCAATCTAGCATTCTGGCGATCTCTTGGACATCGCCCAACCCTGTGCTCCGCAGGCGCACCCCTTCGAGCGAGGCTCCGGCTGAGCGAGCAAGGCGCTGTCCCAGTGTGCTGAAGTGCGCTTGTTCGCGTGCTTGTTGGGGCGGGTTGCTTCGCGAGAGGCGAGCCGCAGCCAAACAGCCAGGCAGGGCAAGCGAGTCCCCGGCAAAAGGGGACGCCGCCAAAAGGAGAGAGACAGATGTTGACAAGACGAGGCAGCCTTGCGCTCTAAGGTCGGAGCACCCTCTCAGCAATCAGACCACCGGAGTGAACAACCGTGATCAACCGTGGGAGCAAAGACAAACACGGAAGAGGAGTCAGATGTTCAGATGTGGAAAAACTTGCCACTGCTCTGGGAGTGGCACCGGAGCAGGACGACAGAGTAGGGTGGCACCATGCTGGGGGAAGAAGGAATGACCATGGCAAGGAGCCACAATCCGCGGGTCAATACCGTAGCAGTCGTTCGGCCCTAATGCAGCTTATGCACCTCACGCGAAAGTCACGCACGCGCTTTGCCAGACAAAATGCGCGGAACCCAGTCGTTGCAAACCCCGCATGTGCAGTCAAAAACAAACTTGTTCAGCGCCTTCCCTTTGCAAGAAGCTGTATAGCACACTGTAGTGTATTTATCCCCTTATCACACAACGCAAAACTTCGATGTGTCCCACCTCATCGCGAAGAGCCTGCAACGACTTCGCACAGCGCTGCACAACTGCTGCATCGAAATATGTGGCCACAAGGAACGGCAGATAGTTCAGCAGCTTCAGAGAAAGAGAGAGAGAGAGAGAGAGAGAGAAGGCAATACTGAACCATGATGGCAGCTTTAATCCCGCTGCATCAAGAACTCCTGTTTGATCCCAGGCCTGCATCACGCCGGAGTTCTCCTTCCCCTCCCCAGTTCCGTCAACCTTCCACGAAAAAATCACCGAGCGTCTTTTGCTGTCATGTTTCGCCCGTGCGGTAGAGCCTCACTTAACTAACTAGCATCCCACAAGTTCAGCACTGGAGAAAGAAGCTCTGCTTACTCTGCCCGTTGAATGCCCAAAGAGCATCAGAAATGTCCCAGCAAGGGTTTCCTTCAAGGCTTCCAATGTGGGCAGGTTCGTGACACTTCGTGACAAAGTGTGGCCGTAGGACTGGAGGAATCATGCTTTCCTTTGCTTCCCAATGCTTCCCCCTTTCATGTCTTGCACTTCCACACGGCTGAAACTCTGCAATTTGAAGCGGTTCATGCTATACAGCTTGCAAGCGACGCTTTTGCACAAGCCTATTTTGGAGCGCGCGCCTTGCGTTTGACAGCTCACTCCTTGGGCAGTTTTCCACCTCACTCCTTGGGCAGTTTTTAGCTCCGGCCTTGCACTTAACAATTCAGGATTTGATGATTTGCCTTGCTTTGCCGTCTTGCTGCTGCAGAATTTGCTATCTATGTATCTGCATAAGTCTGCGAAGCTATGCAAATGGTAGTCAGCCCCCTGCCCCCCCCCCCCTCCCCAAGGAGCCGACACGTCCAAACAGCAAGAGCCGTTTCACGAGATTGCACGCAGCTGTTTGGGCGCACAGCTTGTACTTGACGGTTGAAAGCGGAGAAATGCCCACGCGATCAGATCCTCTAGTTTTGGGTTGATTGCTCGGCTAGAGGCGTGCATGGGTGTCGGCTTGGCTTGCCTGAACATCTTCCACTGGGGGTCGGTCGACTGCCTGCCAGCTCGACTCTGAGACGGAACAGCACAGCATGTCTGCAGCCTGCTGTTCTCTATGAAGACATGCTAACGATCCCAGGCCTGTGCTTGCAAGGCACTCACCGACTGCACCACCTGCTGAACCTGGGCTGTTTCCCATGTACTTGAGACACTTTGTGGCGTCTGATCTCAGCTTACCCAACTTCTCCTCAAGGGCTTCAGTTTAAGTGTTGAGCAGCTTACGCAGGATCCCGAAGCACGGCCCCAACATCTTTCGTTTCAAGTCCCCTTGTGTCGCGGTGCCTCTTGATGGCTGTTGCTGAGAGCTGCCACCTAGCGAAAGCATGCACCGCTTGCACAGCTTAGACAGCTTGCACTTCTGGCTCGATGGCACCCAGAGCAAGGATGGCCGACAAAGTTAAGAACCGCGAACATCACTCGCTTTGAGCTTGGGAAACCCATAGCCATAGGGGAAACTTCTCATGTTTGCCAATGGTGCAGTCAAGCCATGGCTAGCAGCATGAAACGCTGCAACAGTGCGGCTGATGATGTGCCGGTCGCTACAGCACCGCAGGGCCTTGTCTTCCAGGGCAAGCAGCCGAGCGAACCCTGGCCGTCAAGTGCCGTCAAGCCTACAAGTCCTACAACATGCATGAGTCCGAGCAACTGCAAAAGATCACACGGCCAACGATGCTCCCAACAAGGCTGCCTTCGTGTGAAGCTGCGAGCGGCGCCTCAAGGCAGAAAGTTGAAGGATCTCCTATTTGTAGAAAGGCATCGGGCATCTCGCATTAAATGCACGCATGTGAGGTAGGGTTGAGTGTTCGTATCTGCAATTGGATGTACAACGACCGAGCAATGATTCAGCAAGAAGCTTGGGGCAAAGCCCGGAGTTGGGGCTTCTTGCAAAGCATCATCAGGCAAGAAATGCAGACCGCGACGGCCTCCGCAGCAGCACCAGGCGCTTGCTGCAGCTCGCGCGATGTTTCGTGTGGGTCCAGGTCCTCTCTCTGTGGTGCACTGTGACCAAGCGATAACAGCCGTGGCACGTGCCAGTGCAGTGCATCCCAGGTTCAGCTATGCAAGATCTCTACCATTCTTTCTCTGCATGTTGCAGCCATCTTCTAAGCAGTTGGTGTGTGCAACAATGGTTCGGCCCCTTGCGCGTACTCCCCGTGGGCTTTGGTTGGGAGGCGTACCGGAGAAATCGCACCCCACCGTGGGGGTACTCTGCGGGTGCAGTGTTGGGTTCTCGGGGGGCAGACTCTGGAGATTCTCCGCGGGGTTCTGAGGGTGGGCACTCCACAGGGACGCAGTACTTCGTGGGATTCTCCAAGGGGGACTCTGTGGGATCCTTTGCAGGTGTCTCCAGGGATTCGAAGGAGGTGATACTCTACTCTCTTGGTTTTGTGAGGGTTTTTTGCAGGGCCCCTTCTACAGGAGATTTTCAATTGGTGAGCAGAAGAGCTCGCTTACAGGCGCAAAAAAGCTGTCTGCCTACAAATAACACAGCCAGGTGCCTGCTGGCCACTGCGGCTACAACAGATTGGACATCACTGCAGGACCAGCTAACCGGACGGAGCACGGAAAAAAAAGGTGGCCGAGCTGCAGACGATGCCTTTGTTCCTTTGGAAACTGGCAAGCATATCCAGTGCCGATGCTGGTAGCATTCGGGTTGTGTTGATTGCATGTTGGCTACATTGGCTACATCCTCGGATTGTTGTGCTCCAGTGGCCGGACAATGCCGGATCAGATCCACAGATCATTCGCTAGTGACACGCTGGCATGGGACGAGCAGTTCTAGTCCTCAATGGGTGAAACAATACACAGGCCAGTCCTGTCCGTGACAATCTGCATTCTGCGCATGGCCCCCAACCCTGGATTGGGCAGCATTTCATTGGTATGCTGCAGACACTGCTGCACTGGCGCCATGCTCCCGCCAGCGCAGCTGACGAGGATGGTGCTTGCTGTTTGAGTAAGGAAGGCGTTTACCGTATCTGTCCTCCACATCGGAAGGCCATGAAGTTTCTGGATGACAGGCAACCTAGAATTTGTAAAGCGTTGATTCATGCTGGGAGCTCCATCGCAGCTTTGCGGTGATGAAACGCGGTCTAGTCAGACGTTGCTTCCATATGCCCAGCTCGCACACGGCCGTGCAACCCCTCACAGAGACGACGAGTCCAAAAATGAGTAGAAAGCAAATTGTACTTCTACATCGCTGGATATTGCTTGGATTATGGGAGTATCTGCAAATCAATCAACAGCGACAGCACTGAGAACCGACAACTGGTCCTGCTGCACGTTGGCTTCTGCCTCCGCCTGCGAGACTTGCAAGTCCTTGCGCAAGGTGCAAAGTGCAAAGCGCACATGCCTGTAGTAGGTAAAAGTATTGGCGCCCTGGAGCCAAGCGCGTGCATGTGGATGCACGTGGCACGTTTCACGGTGCGACGTGGTGCGCGATGCCTCTCCGCTGGCCAGAGGGCCATCGAGCGGCGACGCGGCCTGCAATCTCCAAACCCTCCAGGACGACCACTTGCCAGATTCCATCACGCAATCGAACCAGGAGAAGTTATCATTTCGAGCATCCCCCACCCTGTCCCCAAGTATATACTTGCTGGGCATGCCCGTTCGACTAAGGCTCCGAGGAGGGAAAAGCAGACTCGCCTCGTCTTGCAATACAACAAGCTCAATCCACTTTTCTTGGAATCCTAGGTTCAGCTTGTCTTTGTATTTTTCGGGACAATGGCGGCCTCAAAAGCCAGAAGCCTCCTTTCCAGCCATCTCTCCTCTCCTCATCTTATCTGTCCTCATCATATCTGTCCTCGTTCCTGTCCCCTCCCATCTCGCTGAGTGGTAGTAGAACGCTGTTGTTGCCAGTGATGGTGCATGTGGGCCAAACGAACACCCATTTGGGGGGGGGGGGGGGGGTGCAAACAGAGATGGTGCACATGGAGAGATAAAGACAGAGAGAGAGAGAGAGAGAGAGAGAGAGAGAGAGAGAGAGAGAGAGAGAGAGAGAGAGAGAGACCGAGAGAGAGAGAGCGAGAGAGAGAGAGCGAGAGCGAGAGAGAGAGAGAGTGAGTGAGAGAGCGAGAGCGAGAGAGAAAGAGAGCGAGAGAGAGAGAGAGGGAGAGATGGGCGGATGGACTCTGCACGTTGGACCTGGCGTGCGAGGACCGCCGAGAGCTCCGCGAGGGCAGTCGCCTGGCTGGAGGCCTGCTGGGCGTACTGCTCTGCAAAAAGAGAGAGAAGGCAAGGGGCAGAACAATTGTCGAATGAAATCCCTCCTACGTAATGAAAAGGAGATCTGTTGAAAGGAGGAGTTCCACGTCAGCTCTCAGGTTTTTTGAAGGCTTAATTGAAGGCTTAATTGAAGGCCTTAATGGAGGGCTCTTAAAAAATCTCTCAATTGGCTCTTGAAGATGATGTCTGTCCCTGCTCGGCCATAGCGCCTTTAAACCTAAACCCTAAACCCTAAACCCTAAACCCTAAACCCTAAACCCTGATGCAATGCAATTTGTGCCTTGCTCTCGCTGCTTTCCATTCGTTGCCGAAGGCGTTGCATGGACTCTGCGTGGCTCGATACCTGGCACTGGGCTTCTCCCCCGAACTCCCTTTAGGGTTTAGGGTTTAGGGTTTAGGGTTTAGGGTTTAGGGTTTAGGGTTTAGGGCTTAGGGTTTAGGGTTTAGGGTTTAGGGTTTAGGGTTTAGGGTTTAGGGTTTAGGGTTTAGGGTTTAGGGTTTAGGGTTTAGGGAAAAGGGTTTGGGGTACCACACCCCCATGTTGAGGGCTTAGGGCTTAGGATTTACGTTTGTTTCAGGGTCGCGGGTTTGGGCATGCGGTTTTGGGGGCTGCTTTGAGGTTTTGGGGGGGGTTGAGGGGTTCAGAAGGGTTCGCGGAAATAAAGATGAAGCATTCCTTTGGTCTTTCTTTCTGTCCTTCTTCCCTTCCTTGCAACCAAAAAAGACCAAAAAAGGAAAGGCCAGAAAACTACCGCCACAACCCAGATCCTGATGTGATGGGGAATCATGCGCAAGATTGCGCAATCTAGGAAATCAAGAGGAGAGAACCAGCAGTTTCCCCTTCCAACTTTCCCTGAGACGAGAAGCGGGCCTTGAATCAAGTGGTTGCACCTCAAACACTCTGCTCTCCTCGCCTTGGCTTCAAGACCGCCCAGGCGCTCGAGCAGAGCGTCGAGGCCTGCAGAGGAATTCCCAAAACTATCTCGGCATTTTGGGGGGGAAGGGGGGGGGGGCAGTTAAGCAACAGCATCTCGTGCGTCCCCCCAAGATTGAAAACCTGAAGAGCGTCGAAGAGCTGCGAACCCGGAGTTGTGTTTTGCGTGCGGCCTCGTAGGGCGCTTTCCCGCGCTTCGCGGGCGCCTGACTCTGGATCCGAAGCCTGCGCGAATCTGCAACAAGCTGCCCTCACACATCTCACGGAAGCGCGCAAGAACATTGTGTGTCCCCTTTTGAGAGGAGCCGGAGACTTCAGACTTCTCAATAATCAGATTCAGCTTTCTTGATTCAGGTTGCGCCCCTCTCGCCCAACTCTGGCAGTAGATTAACTCTCGTCGTTCATTTGCAGACTGCGAATCGCCTTGGATTGGAACCCCGCACCTGCCTTGACGAAACACTGCTATTTGTTGGTGGTTTGAGGGCTTCTGCGCGGTGGCGGCGTGGCCTGCGGCAGCTCCCCCGCATCTGCGGCGCCGGCGGAGTCGGCGGAGTCGGCGCCGTCGGCTGGTGCAAGGGCCTCAAGAACGTCGCCGCACGTCGCCCAGGCTCTGTTAGTGGGGACCCCAATTGCGACCTTTGAGAAACAAGAACTTTGACACTGCGGGTGTTGCGAGTGATGGGTCAAATTGTCTTTCGCCCCAGGCTTGCCGCTCGCGAGCCTCCAGGAGGTCTTTTGCCACCAGCGCATCCTCGCGCGCGCACACACACACACACAGAGCGAACCCCCATGTCATCTGTCAGCTTGGACTCTGTAGAATACAGCTGCATAATGCCGAAAAGATGCAAAGCTATAAGCTATTCCAAACCCAAGTCTGATTCAACATTGACTGCATGAATCACAAACAGGAGGAAAGGCATAGTAACCAGCTTCCGTTCGACTCAGTGACGGTCGCGGCCTCTGCACCAAGCGGCGCCTGCGGCAGCTCTGTGTGGGTCAGGTCTCTTAGCGGGACACGCAGCGTTCCTCTGCCGAGGCTCACAACAGATTGGCCGTGCCAACAATAACAACACTTGCATGTTTTCAAGGACTGGCTTTCCAGATGCCAGAGGGTGCTTTGCAGTAGCATTCCAGGGAACCCTGCCTGTGTCCCTCAACGGCTGCACACACACACACACACAAAGCACTCATTTTGAAGCCCACCCCCATTAAAGCCAACAGCGTAATCTTACAGAATCTTATTCCCAAGCACAAACTTACAAATGTTCTGACATACATGGGTCTTCTTCTACTCTAAAGAACGAAGCACTCAAACCCCAAAATGCTGACGGCCCGTAAACTACCTGGTGACATGCATCAAGCCTTTAAATCGAAAAGATCGGATTGCACCGGGTTCAAATTCACTGACCTAGCACTCTGTGCGAAACGGCTATTCAGCGGGGTGTCCAGTGGGCGCAGTTCTCCTTTTCTCTCCCATTTCCTCGCAACTTGCCCTTGCACTTGCATCCATCCTGCAAGTCGGGTAACTCAACCATTTCGGTTAGCATCTTCGTACCTCCTTCCACTCCGCATGTGGTGGTCGAAGTACCAGAGCTAGTGAAGCTAGTGCCGGGTGGGCATGAAGCGGGGCGATGCTCGTGGGCCTTAATGCCTCAAGTTCCCGCTCGAACCAAGCGAGCGCCAGCTTATGGTCACCGAAAGGAGTCTCGATCTCACTCGCAGTCTCTCTCTCTCTTTTCCCATCTCTTGGGGGCTCTTCTTGTCTTTGCTCAGCCGCCTGAGCGCTGTGAGCCTCAGCGAGGGTCGCCACCTGGCTAGGGAACTTCTTTCGAAGCGGCGTTGGTCCCTCACCACAAAGCTCCCCAAGACTCCAAGACACCCTTCACACCCTTCACACCCCTTCAAGGCTGCAAGCCGACGCCCACAACGACTGTGCAGGCAGGGTTCAGGAGGGCCTGCTCTGCACTTTGCTCGATGCAAGTCAAGAAAAACACGCCCCGAGTCAGAAAACCCGAAGGGGCGAGTCGGAAAACCCTAAATCCCAACAAACGCTAATCACCTTGAAGCCCTAAAAACCCGAAAAGCCTTAAAACCCCTAAACCCCCTGAAAAACCCTGAAACCCTAAAAAGCTGAAAACCCTTAAAACCCTAAACCCTAAACTGAAAAGCAAAACCCCGCCAAAAAAAAAGAAACAAACCCTAAACCCAGAAGAACCCTAACCCTGAAAACACTAAACCCTAAAAACCCTGAACCCTAAAAGCCCTAAAGCCTAAAAAAACCCTAAAGCCGAACACCCTTAAAGGCCCGAAAGCCTCCCTGAAGACCCCAATTACACCTAAAGATCCGAAAAACCTTAAAGCCCCGAAAAAACCTGAAAATATGGCGCAGCGAGAGTTGTACAAAGTTGCAGCCTGCTCAAGCCAGGACAAAAGGATGCTGTTTGGCAGGAATGGCAGGAATAGACTCATTTTAGGCCCGGCCTGAGAACGAAAATGAAGCGTTTCCTGTTCTCGAAGATTCAAGCTCACCGCCCACTTTTCAGTTCTCGAACGGAGAGTGTGTGAACAGCAACCTTCACGGAAGAGCAAAGCGAATCAATTCGGCTGCCACAGCCTCCTCGGCCAGTTTGAAAATGCGCCTCTCTGCCTGCACGGAGCACGATACTGTGTCAAGATTGCGAAAGCTACTGTGCTTCACCGTGCCGCTGCTTCAGTGCTTCAGTGCCTGGCCTACTGCCGTTCACAGGACCCCGATGTGGTTCATGTAGCACTCTCCAGCATAATTTGGCATTCCCATGGCACTCAACTTTGAGACATCGCATCAACCCTGCGCAAGCCGTGACAGATCAGCATCTTGGCACATGCAGCCTGCCTCTGCCACACGTTGGAGAGCCTCTCCCGCCCTGATTTCACAGCAAGCTGCCGCGGGTGCCGACTCAAACGAAAACTACCAGCAACGCCGAATATCCTGCCGCAAGAACTGCACTTCCGAGCTAACTTCGTAGTTTACATTACAGCCCCTCTGCAGTGTCAGCTCCGACCCAACCATCCCGGGTCTACAACATAGGACTTGACTGTGGGCCAGGGGGAGGCGCGGTGTCGTGTGCATCAGGCCGGGCGAAAACGCATGAACAAGACTAGACATCACGGGCAACAACACGCTCACTGATCAGTAAATTCAGTTCAGAATTCTGCATGAGAATGAACTCACGCACCCTTTTCACGGGCGTGGCTGTTCGCCTGTGAAGTTTTCCCATTTTCTGTCGCGCTAGCGGATACTTGTCCAGCTCTTGAAACGCCAGTGTTCACAAAGTGACAAAGTACTTCAGCGAACCTGTAGTCATGTGTGTGAGCGGCCTTGCTTCGATGGCGGCTGTTGAGGCCTCAGCCACGCACGAACTCTTGAACTTTGTGGAAGCGGGGTGCAGGCCGCGAGAGGGGGAGCAGCATTGGGCATTGGCAAGGGCCGTGATTCAGGACAGTGTTGCACAGTGCCAGCTAGCTAAAACTGTAATTAAAATTTTATGGGTCAATGATTTGCCAGAAGCCTTAAAAGCCCTGAAAGACAAGCCTGACATCAAACAAGTGAAAACACTCGATCATCCGCAGCGCGTGACCTGCAGGGAAGAATCCCCCGCGACTTCCTCCGCACTTGGTAGCGATCCTGCAGGTTGGTTGTGCATGAAGCATTGCAGAACACGCACCTATGCAAACGTGGGCAAGCTTCCGGGCTTCATCGATCCAAAGTGTTTAGCAGCACTTCTTCCAGGAACGTACCCAAGGCAAAGTACAGCTGCCCGAAGATGTTTCGGATGCAGCGGAACCCCACAGAGTGGCGCAGTTGCCTCCGCTCTTTCACAACTCGACCCTGTCCTTCCCCTGCCGTCCCCGCCGAGGTCGTCCCCGACGTCGTCCCCGCAGCGAAGGAAGCGACCTTGGCCGCCTGTGCCTGGCGAAGGATGCGGTGCATCACCGGTGCCATCGGTCGACCAATGATTCTAACAATAACAAAAAGGCCCCCAATGGCCAGCTAAGGCTCCGAATTGGCTCTCAGTCAGAGCAGCCAGTCCCAAGGCACAATGCCCAAAGCTTGCGAGAGCATTATGAAGAGCACTTCAGAGAAGCAGGGCCGAATGCGTATGGAGCATAAGGTGAAAGGCTCCACCCGCCCTTATCCGGACGGTCCCACAGAGGGGCAAGGCAAGCTGCTCCGTGCGCGGCATGTGTGTGAGGCTGAGGAAAGACCTTCCTTTCCTTTCCTTTCCTTTTCTTCCCCTCCGTCCCTCTCGTTCATCCAGTAGACTCAGAGGAGTTCCTATCCAACCCCCGCCCACCCCCCCCCCTAAAAAGGAAAACAAAAGAGCGCCAACCCTCGAGTGAACATCCGAAGCGGAAGCACCCCGTGCTCGTGGCAGCCTCAAGCTGACGTTGCAGCGCATCCAGGCGGGCCTCGGTCTGCTGCCGAAAATCGCTGAAATCTTGGGGCCTCAGAGATCCTCAGAGCCTCAACCCATGGGTGACCCAAAGACGTTCCACAAAACAATCTTCCAATCCCACTCTCCGCAGCAGGCGCCTCAACTTTGGCGTCGGAAGCCGCAGCTGCCGCAACTGATCGCAGGTCGGGGGATGGAAAAACCAAATTATCAAAGCTAAGCCTCGTGATGTCGGCATTCGGCAGACCGTTCATGGCACCACCAGATGCTCTCTTACTACGATTACTCTTGGTACTGTAACGCTTCTTGGCTGCGCACCACGGGTGGTGCACGATAGGCTTCAAGTTGCTACATTAGGGGCAGCTGGTGCTCTGCGAACAAACAGTGCTTGGATGCCCATGCATAAGGAGTTGTGCGCGCCGAGATGTGCACAGAAGTTGGAGTGAGGAAGTAGAGCATTATAGAGCCTAGGTCAGATCTTCCCCTTGGCAGTCCAAGTACACCTCAGTCTGTCCTCAATGTGCTAAAACTGTTGCGGTAGCGCCTGCCGGAGCAGAAGCGGCGGATGGCAACGCTGAGGATGGCAACTCTGCCGGGGCCTGGCAGGCAAAGTGCAGATAATCAAAAAACGACGAGGCTGGAGACGACGCGCGCTCTTCAATTCGGATTTGAAGCTGCTCAAATTGGGTATTGATCAAGCAACAACAACTTTTCTCGTCGTCAGAGCTTATCACCTTAGTCCTTGCGCCTGCAAGTTGCTATGGGCCGTAGGCGCCGTGTGTCGGGCAGAGTCAGCAGCCGCCTGAAGCCTGGCTGTGTGGACAAGTCACGGCAAATGCTGGAAAACTGTCGTTGGGAAACTGGCAGGTAGCTATGATGAATGTGAATGTAAGAGCCTGCATGAACAACTTGAGCAGATTGATAAACTTGAACAATCTTGCAGCCTCAGCTGCTGGCTGCAACAAGAATGAAGCGTGCCAACCGATGGTAGGTTGCCCTTGTTCTTCTGGTGTCCCGTGAAGCTCGTGCTTCTGGCTACTGCTGCTAACCGGCCCTGCCTTGAGCATCAGCTCATTTCAAGACTACGCTTCCAGGAGCCCAGCAAAGTTTCAGGTTCTGGTCCCACTCACCAACCCTGATTGGAAATGCCCCAACGCAGCTTGCTTAGTTTAGGATCAGAGCTTGAGGGGTTGGAGGGGTTGAGGAGTTGATTGCAGAGTCAGCTTGAAAACCAGCCCGGTGATAATTTAAGTTTGCATGTGCAACAATAAGCGCATCTAAAGGGATGCAGAAAACTTGCAAGCAGCAACGGGTACACCAGTAGTTGAGAGTCTCGGAGCACTGCTTTCGTGACACCGACGAGAGGCAGGCAAGTAGAAAAGTGCAGCAAGCGTAGCAAAGCAGTGGCGTAGAAGCCGTTGAAAGCTGCTGTCTGGGCACATTTGTTGGCCACCTTGGCCCTGCGTTCTCTCACACGTTGTCATCTGCAACCCTCCGAGAGGTGCACAAGAAAGCCACTGACAAAGAGCACGCAAAGTTGTAAAGATCTGTGTTAAACATGCATCCTCGTTATCATGCGACGCCGACCTCTCCGTGAAACGTGCGCTGCCTCAGACGCCGTACCAGATTCTATGCTCTTTTCTGCCAACATGATCCACGACGTCCAGCAACGCTCTGGATCACAAAGCATGACAGAAGCACCCCTGGATGCTCGCTGCCAGTTTCTTCAGCTCCTGCGTTTGCTGACAACAGCATCGGTTGTACGCAGCTGGCAGTACCGCGAAAGGACTCCCCACAAGAGACCTGATAGCATGAAGCATCCTGGAAGTTAATCTGGGAGGTCTTACATCTTGGCTTGTACATCGACACCGACAGCCCGTTGCACTCTACTCTAATCATGCCAACCAACGAGACCTCCTAGAACAGGGCCCTCCGTGTTTATGAGCCCTCGCCTCATCATGACTCGAGAGGGTGGCGCCCAGTGCTGACGCCTAAGTGCAAGGCCAGGTCACGAAGGCACAGTGGTGGCTCACTGTTGCACCACTCTATACATCAGCATATATATACATATACATATACATATACTGAACTACTCTGTAGTACATTAGCATATATATGTATACATATATAAACACTGAACTACTCTACACAATTGCCCACTCCACCTCTGAGGTCCTTGCTTCGGCGCCAGATCCTGGGGACCGGCATGGAGCACCGGTCCGAAATCATTTCTGTCACGTTATGCTTCTTTTGGCTTGTGGTTCTTGGATGTTCTTGGAACACGGAAAGGGCCTCATCTTTGCAATTGAGCCCCCCTAAACCCAAACCCAAAATGAAATAGGTTCTGCAATGTCGCGGAAAACGCCGACAGTCGGCATAGACATTCTGAGCATTTTGACAGTGGACAGTCTAATTTTCTTCCGCGGTTGGGACGACGGGACGATTCTCTTGCGAGCGACGAGGTGATCGAAGTAGGTGTGTGGGGGTGGGGGAAGGTGCGGCTAGAGGATCCTGCCACATCACGGCCCCGAGCTCGCGCTCACAACCCCCCCCCCCCTCCACCCCTCCCCTCCCCACCCCTTCTGGGCTCCTCCGCTAGCAGCTGTCGCTTGTGCTGCAGCACTCTCGAGAAGCCTCTGCACAATGCGCAAGAGTGTGCAACCGCTGAACTTATCAACCCCCCTGAAGCCCCAGACGTGTGAAGCTGGACCGCCGAAGACATCATAGTCATGA
This sequence comes from Symbiodinium natans, assembly GCA_905221605.1. Lineage (NCBI taxonomy): Eukaryota > Dinophyceae > Suessiales > Symbiodiniaceae > Symbiodinium > Symbiodinium natans. Next base: position 657,487 of record CAJNDS010001147.1, on the reverse strand, counting down.
TAAAGCAAAGGACTGATCATGACAATTCTCGTCCCAGTGATACAGGCTGCTCCGTGTTTGCTGCTTGCCACTCAGGCACCTAGTACAGAACACCCTAGCCCTAGCGGAGACGCCTGCAAAATTGCTCTGAAAATGCTGCCTTCTCACGTGAACCTCCCTAAGTTGGATCATCTCTCCAAAGCCGCCCGGCTTCTGTTGGAGCAGCTTCATCTCCTGCTCAAGGCGAAGCGCTCGATCGTCCTCGTCAACATGTCAGAAGCTGTCAGAAGACGTGAGAAGATGTCAGCAGATCTGCGAAGATGTGAGCGTGCGCCTATGCGTGTGAGGCGTACTACGCGGATCGTGGCCGGTCCTGCTGTGCTGCAAGAGCCCGCAGCTTGGTGTGAAGCGAGGAGACTGCCAAGGCAAAGGCAGGCAAAAGCAGCGAGAGGGAAGCCCCCACGCAACACACAACTCTGAGCCCCTGCACACTGACACATCTTGAAGAGCAGTTGCCTTCAGACGAAGTGCGGTCACGCGTTAGTGGAGCCGAAGCCGAGGCAACCGCCTCCAACGATGAAAGCGCTGAAACACTTCTTGTCTCTGCTGCACAGGAAAACGGAGGAAAGCAGAGAACTGGAGTGAAAATGAGCGACATATTGAACACATGTGAACGCACACAACAGGGCCTGTTGAAGCCGTCACGCCATGTCTAGCTTTCGCTGATACTCAGTGGATATGCACTCACAGCCGTTTGCAGGGCACCTTCGTTAATCATGGTTTTTGAAGAAATTTCCTCCATAAAATGAGCTTCTTTGCGCGAAGAGCTCGAGCTCGCTCGCTCGCGCCCTCTTTTTTTCGCAGCTCTCTCTCCCTCTCTCCTTTTGGGATCTCTCTTTCGGGCATGTCTTGGCCTCGCGTGCGGCGTTCAGGGCCGGCACCTGTGCTCACAACTTCCGGCCAATCCACACACACACACACAATCGTTGAAGACTGCTTTGATGATGGAAGCCTGTCACAAGCTTGTGTAGCTAGTAACAGCTAGTACCCGCGAAGTTTGTGAGTCGTGGGTTGCCAGGACCTACGGAGTTTCGGAAAGTGTCAGCAGACATCGCAGCCTCTGCAGTTGCAGCGCTTGGCGATGCGGGCGAACCCTGGGCAAGAGAGCTTTGCTAAGCTTTGATGGTTGACGATTGTCGGTGACGGCTCTGGGGTGCAGGTACACCGTCACATGTTCTCAATGTTCAGAACCAAAACCTTCATCAATTCAGAAAAATCGGGAGGGGCCATAGCCGGCGTGCTCCGCAACATTTTGTAAGTTTTCCCTGCGATACCCGAACGAGGATGGCCAGCGACTGGCGGTGCACAACAACATAGGCATGCGTGGGCGCCCAATCACGCAGGCAATCAAGAATGGACACTGCTGTGCACCTCTGTGCAGCCTCATGGCAGATCAACAAAATCCAAAAGCTACAGAGGCCCTTGATAGGCTGCTAGGCTGCCCGGCGAAGAGAAGGTCGTGGTGGACCTCCGTTGAGCTGCTAGTGCATTCAGAATGCACGAGCTCTGCAGCTCTACTGCTCTCAGTTCCTCTCCAGAGGAAAAATTGTCTCTGGGCAGCGCACTTCCTCGAGCAAACCTCTGTCCATCTTCTCCTGAAGCGGCAGCTTTCCATTTACGACGAAAAACAAAAAAATCAACACGAGGCCACGAGGCCGGGCAACCGCCCTCGCGGTACTCAAAATAACCACAGGTGGCATGGCTGAAGGTCGTGGGATGCCAGCTACAGCGGACCATCTTGTCTTGCTGTACACATTGTGAGGCAGGCAAGGTTCCTCAACATGGTAGCCGAGCTCCCGGGTCGTACTGGAATGCTCAGTTCTGACAGAGGCTCATCTGAATCTGGCACACTTTGTGAACACCGAGATGGTCGGAAGGTTAGGGTTGTAGCCTGTAAAGCCACGGTCGAACCATGTGCAGGGAGAGAACATGTGGCGATCAAGCCTTGAGAAGAAGAACGGATTTTCGGCGAACATCACTAAATGAGGCAGCAAGAAACTTCAACAAAAGACAAACAGGAAAGGGGGCAAACAAAACCTCTACCCGCCTCCCCGCCCCCCTGAGACCGTAGCTAAGCCCACGTGGCTTCGATCTGATCGTAAGAAGTCTGAGGGCTATGAGGACTGTAAGTGCCTGAGACTTCGGGGGGAGTGCTCACAGACCGGTCGAGTTGCGACACAATACACGCCTTCGCAAAACACGGCCTTCCCAAATGCCACTGAATAGGCAGAGGAGAGAAAGAATGAAGGAAACATGGTTTGGACAAGCTGCCTGACAACGCCCCACACCTCGTAGCGAAAGTTCGAGGTCGGGAAAGATTTAGGACTGATCGTTTGTAAACCACAGGCCGTCCGAACCGTACCCCTTTAGACTTTAGTCCACGGAGCCTCCGATGTGATCTTCGTCGGGGCCTCGAGATCTGACAGCTGCTCCCGCAGCCTCAGGGTTTAGGGTTTAGGGTTCATCGGGTTTAGGGTTTAGGGTTTAGGGTTTTGGGTTTGGGGTTTAGGGTTTAGGGTGCAGGGTGTAGGGTTTAGGGTGTAGGGTGTAGGGTTTACTGTAGTAGGGTTTAGGGTTCAGGGATTCACACTTTTGACAGGCTCTCTTCGGGCTGGGGCTGCGGGCTGGGGCTGCACCGCACCCCAAGCGCAATGCATCCTCAAAACAGCCCACGCCTTCTCGCCTTCTTCTCTATCGCGCACACGTGCCGCGCACAAGCCGACACGGGCTTTTGGAGGCCTGAGGCCCTGGCGGGACCAGCTTCTCTTCCATGTGCTGCTCGAGCCGACGCTCGAGGGCCTGGAGAAGAATCGGGTCCCAACTCATATATATATATATATATATATTTCGGCAGGGCTCAAAAGGAAGTGACTGCAGTCGGGGCAACGATTCGTGGCTCCAAAAAGATGCTAGGTACCTGAACTCAGAGCTCAGGGCAAAGGCGGTATCGCCAAATATGGCTGATTCGGGCGTCGTGTGACCTTCAAGTTTCCGCCTTCATGGTTTGGGCTCCCCGCGTCACTATGCTAAGCCCAGGCAATCCCGGCCGGTGCGGCTCGTAACAGTGCCTGCAAAGCTACAATTTCTCACACACCCAGCACGGGAAATGCCGGACTTCTTCTTAAATCCGCTTTTCTGCGCTTTTCTGCCACTTGCACAAGAAAGGTGTTCACTGCTCCGCGGTCTGGCATCTGCCCCCTAGGAATTCCTGAAACCCCTGACACCTTCCTTGCAAACCTTGGGATCCCTCTCTCTGGACCCAACCCGGGACCCTTTCCTGCCCCCGTGCCGCTGAAACACCGAAAACCCTTCCCTTGAAACCGCGTTCGGCCAGCCCGGCTGCCGAGGCGGCATTTACAACTAACAGAAAATCCCATGCAACATGCGAAGCTGCAAGAAATATCTCTTGGATTCTGAAAGCAATTCGTCTGGAATACACACTTCATCAAGTTAGTACTTAAAGGATTTCAACTAACTAGGTAACTTGCCGTTAAACAATGCTTAATCAATATTGGCTTCTTATTCTCAAACAGCATTTACTACCTCGATCAATACTTGATGAGAATTACACGACTATTAAAATAAATGAGTACTCAACTCGCATTTAGCTGACATGCAACTGATGTCTCTAATTCGTATTGTCAATTTTTCGAGCCAGAGGTGAGCTTTCTCCAATTTTTTTTGGTGAGAGATAGGGCCTCGCGTCAATCCTCCTGACGCGAAGAAACAAAACGCAGGCACCTACGCAACACACAAAAACTCGGGAAGACCTGCAGCCCTCCTCACATCAAACCCTAAACCCTTAACCCTAAACCTTAGACCCCAACATCGAGGAAGTGAGAGCTGAGAGCGCGAGAGCGCCTCCACGGCGGCCGCTGAGGCACCATCCCCGCCCGCAGCAACCGATGCTGCCCTCAGGCTGTGGATGTGGCAAATCTCGCGGGTCTGAGGATCTTAACGATTTGAGACCAGGGAACTGAGCGATACATGTACTGTATGTTGGGAGAGATGCGTTCCCTCACTTGTGTGCTGCACATTGCTGCACGCTGAGCTGTCAACAGCCCGTCCAGCGCCGAAAGCCGCGACTGGCATCAAGACATGTCTCAAGCGTGGCCGGAACTCAGGAAGCTTTCAGCTTCCCCTGTGACTAGACGTTGCGCGGCCGGCTTAAGATGCACCGCCAGAGCAATGACACTAGGCTCAGATGCCATGAGAAAAGGTCCGTCCACGTGGGCTATTCTGTGCGTGAAGCGCAACTGGACCGTCGCCGCCTCTTTGACACCCCCAAAGTGGCCAACACAATCACATGGAACCACAAACACATCTCAAGGCTTATGACTTCGTAAACGCCACTTCAAGCCCTTTGCGCAAGCCTCGATCGCTTGGGAGCGCTGCACAAGGCGTTGCACCTCTTGCTGCGCCTCGGGGCAAGGACGACATGGGCAACTTCCACACGTCCTTCAGTCGTTCGGCGATGTTCGGCGTTGACAATGCGAGTTTCGGAGTTTCCGCCATTGGAGGGTAGCCACTTGCCCCAGGCCTGGATTTGTTCATGGCGTGCTGCTGCTTTGCTTCTTGCGGGGGGCTGACATACGGGCGACAGCACCCACACGACAGCAGAGCAGCAGTCAGCAGTCTTGCAGCAGCCAAAGAGGCAGAGTTGAAACTCCGCAAACCGAAAACACAAAAACGATCAGAAACAAGGACCGGCAAACACACCATAGTACCATAGCCGAGAGTGGAAAGTGAGGCCCGATCGCAACCCGACAACCTGAAAACAAGGAGGCCAAAATAACCTAGAGGCCAATATGAGAGCACCACATCCGACCGGGGGCCGGAGGCTTTGTGACTTCTCTTCAAAAACAAATGCGACAGCGAAGGCCCTAAAGAGAACTTTATAAGTCCCAACTCTACCACTATCACCACCACCACCACCACCACTACCACAGGCACTGCCACTGCTACTACGCGGACTTCTACTACCACCACCACCATCACCACGACGACAATGCGGCTCGCTCCTATTTGACCGTCAGACACCCGAGCTGGAAAGGCATGTCAAGTTTGCTTTAGCAATTCGTAACAGCACAGCCACGAAAGGCCCTCGTAGGCAAACCGGAAGGTGTAAAAGTTTTAACCAAAGAAGAACGCACTCCCTCACAATCATTACCCACCCCCCAAAAGCCAAGGCAGGACCGATGTTATCGACAGTCCAAGGCCCCATGGGAGATGCACGGTGGTAGGAGATGCAAGGCCCTGAGAGAAGCTTGCGAAATGGAGCTCCCCGAATCACAGGAAAGGCCAGCAAGAAGCCAAACGAGGATCGTGGGAGGGTGCTTTTGCCGTTTTTCGCTCAGGGCGCTTTTGTTTACGAAGAACCAAGAACAATTTTTGGGTCTCTCTGCAGGCAGGCAGGCAGACGGACTCACAAACAGGCAGACAAACAAACAAAAGATTGCAATCTCCGGCACTCTCCAATCAGAGAGTCTGAGGCCTAAATGGCAAGAATTTTTGAAAACTGGAGGTTGGGCTGTTGGGCTTTGATTGGCTGTTGCGGTTTTGTAGGGTACTGGAAGTTGAGAAGGCCCCGGACGAAAGCGAGCGGTGGAACGCAGGCCTGAATAGGGTTGCTTTGTAAAGTGCCCTCACTTACCTTAGGGCTTAGGTCAGGGGGGAGAGGGCCATCCAAATGCCCCCGTTTGCGACTGGGCGCCCTGCCTGCAAGGCATGTGTGGCGACCTCCTCCGCCAAGCACCATGCTGGGACTTTGAACTATGTGACCGGCTAGGGATCAGGAAGCTTGAGGGGATGATTGCGGGGCGTTGCTACATCAGGCTCATTCAATGTGGCCCCGGCAATGCCCATAAACAAGGTGTTCTTCTTCGGCAGTGCAGCAAAGGGTACATGCTTGCAGTCCCTGTACTTTGCGACCTTCCATGTTTGCCAGTCGTGAGCCGGAGCCTCTAAGCGCCGACCATCGGACGCTGGCGGCCCCAGGGCTGCTGCCTCACACAAGGAGTGTCTCGCGGTCTCGCGAATATCTTTGGGAAGTATGCAAGTTGCACGCAAGAACGGAAGGAGGTGCTCGCCTGCTTGCGCGAAACTACGATGCACACAACGAGGACATTCGCCAATCCGGCGACTTGATCGGACCACTCCCTTCGAGATTTGCCCCGATCACTTGCGACTCGGGGACTCGCACGATCTTCGGGTCTCCCCTCACGTCTCCTCCTTCCTCTCCAAAGGTCCTACCCCTCCCTCTCCCCTCTCGTCATGTAGTATGGATTTCATTAAGCCGGATCAGGGAACGAAAGACACAAGCCAGTGCTGCTAGAAAGAAGAAAGGGTATGTTGGAAGGTAGGAACCAACAAAACAGTTTGTCACGTATCTTGCCGTATCCAATCTCATTGCACTTAGCTCCACTTTTGCCCAAAACCTGCTGTTCCTAGTTTGCAAATCCGATGATCTGGCATTTGTGAATGCTTGAGCAAAGTGAAGGGTAGACTTGTGCTCCTATCTCTTGCAAATAATTGTCTCCACCCCAACCCACAAAGGAATTACTAGTAACTAGTAATCCCACCCCATTTGACCCTTACATTGAAGGCGAAAACCAACAGGAACAAACCGCCTTGCACGCACAGAGCTAAAAGCTTGCATCGGCTGTCTCCGTATCGCTCCCTTTACCGCTTGAGCCCTACTCACACTCCTCTAGTCTGGCAGGCCTTCATGTTGCGCTCGAGGCGCCTGGGCATGCTCAACCCTGGCAACCCAACCCTCTGGCCTGACATGGGCTTCCAGACTGTGCACTTACTGCTCCACTGCTTGTGTCTGCGCATCGTCGCAGCTGGATTTTGGGGTCAGGTAAGGACAGAGTGTCCTGGAATCCTTCTATTGCTCGATGAAACATGCTTGTCACTCGCTTCTCGGGCATCATTCCAATTCCAGCAGCCGTCTGAATCGCCGCCGAAGCGACGCCACCCGCGACTCGAGCGAGGCTCCACCTGCCGCACCGGCACCAGATCCCGTGGAGCCTGGACGCCTGCAGGTCCAAATGATTGGAGTGTTCTCTGCAAATGGGACAATGTAGCCGAGACGCAAGTTTGTGTCAACAGACTTCTGTCGACAGACTTGTCAGCAGACTTGTGTTCGCAGACTTGTCTATCAAAAGCGCCGCTCCGTGCTCAGCCAGTGTGCAGGTGAGCTGGGGTTGGTCAGGCCGATGCTTCTCTCACTGCCCAACCCACTCAACCCACTGTGCACTCAAGTTAAGCCACCTTTGCCTGAATCCCCCAATGTGGTCAGGTGCACACAAACCCAGCGTTGACAGCACCCTGTCACTTCCCGCCTTGACTCCTCACGGGGCTCTGAGGCTTCCGAGGCTGCCTGAGGAGAGGGACAGGACTCCTTAGACTCCTTAGAAAAGCGAAAGCCTCCTGGGGGGCAATCCTGTGTTGTCAGTCCTGACCACAGCTTGCGGACATGCAGTTGCACTCGCGTTGCAGCTGTCACACACATCTCTTGGCGACATCCGATGCCACGTGGCGAACGTTGCGGACTTGAAGCTGTCAAACCCAGGCGAACCCATCCGCTGCTTTTATCCCATGCTGAAAAGTGCGAGACCCGATACGCTTTTTGAAATCGCATACCGCATACAGCGCCAATCAGGTCCGAGTGCCTGCGGAGGAGTCATTGCGCCAGCCGTCAGCCGAGACTGCACAGACACAGCTTTTGACTGATCGGAGGTGTATGAACAGAGAGCACGAACCGAGTTCTTCTGAGAAAAGTGTTCTGACCAAGGACACTTCACTTTTCATCACTAAAAGTTGAAGAGTCGTGACGCTTCGTTTAGGGCGCCTCACAGATCCGGAGACGCTCCTCGAAGGCAGAGCTGTGAGCCTCCGCTCGGGCTGTACCCCACAGAGTGTGATGCACAACTTCTGGAGAAAATGAACAAAGGAGAGAGAAAGAGAGAGAGTCAGAGAGAGAGAGAGAGAGGCGTCTCCGCAGTCAGAGCTTCGCTGGGTCCACTGTGCGAACCCTGCCAGTGTGCACTGCTGCTTGGGGCGCTTGGGGCGCCCTTTTGACGAGCCTGCAACAATCCTCGCAGCTGGTCCGCAGCTTCGGCCAGCTTGGAATGAAGAGCGGCATACTGCACGCGGCCCTCCAAGACATGAAGCTCAGTCAGTGGGGAGGTTCCACTACAGAAATGCAATACATGCTAGGCTTAGAGAATTAGGACATACTAGGACTTGCGAGGACTGTGTGCAACTGCGCGACGGAAGAGCACATCCAGAATTCACACGTGAGCAGGCCACGAGAACATACTCCACAGCACAGCTGCAAACAAGCACGTGGTCGCGACTGACACCTTGTGACCTCAAGACAATGGCCTCGTCGGACACCGCGCTCTCGCACTGCTTTCGGAGCTCCTTCGTCGGCGCGTGGGGTGCAAGAGTGGGGCTGCAGCGACTGTTTTCCGACCCCTGTCCTAGGAAAGGCTCACTGCCTTGTATGGCCAAGCCTGTTTGTGCCTGCCTCATGTATGGTCAGCAAGGCGAAAGGAATATGTTGGAACCTCTGCCCATCGTTGCCCATCCCGCCTGTAAGGCCTGGCGTTCGGCATCCAAGTCCTGCGCTCCCGAACTGGCCACAAGAACCCCTCAAGCAACTGCGATACCGATGCTAATGCAAACAACGGCACACAAGGGCAGGGAACACCGGGATGTATGGTCAGAATGACAAAGCCAGGCCTTCGGCTGCAAGCAGGCCTCAGATGCCGACAGAGGAATGGGGGATCAGTGGGCCGGGGGGGGGGGGGTGTTGCTGCTGGTTGGCGAAGCTCTGGGCTCAAACTTTCAATCACAAACCACCAACTCCATCAACTCTCTATCACTGCAACCGGTGCGTGCGCCTACCCACGTTGGACATCGATGCCGTGGTGACAGCCCACGCGCATAGAGGGATTTGCTTGCTTGTGGCACATGAGCCCCTGAACCGCGAAAGCTACGAAGAATTACGAAGATACAGCCCACCAAGCCCTCTGCCAAAACTTTCCACAGGCTCGGCTTCCGGCGCGAACGTCATTTTCTAAAGAATCAAGGCGGAGACGAAGAAGGTCCTCCTGGCGATGGGAAGGGATTGTGGAGGCATGGGACGTTTGTGTGACGTAGCCCCCTCCGGGGGTGAGCGGTCTGTGCTCCTAGTCGCCTTGCAAACCCAGAGGTTCGTTTCGCAAAGGCTCTTCTTTGGGGTCGAAGGGAGGCGAAGGGCGAAGGGCCGATGAGGTCATGCTGCATGAGTAGCTTCGCATGAGTACCTTACACTAAAAGCGTGCACTCGGGCTGTGATTTCAATTGGGAAGTACTGAAGTTGCGAAGTCTTCTGCGAAGGCTTTCTGCAGGCCTCTTCGTGCGAAATCGTACCGCTCTTCTGCGAAAGAGTGTAGTAACCACATGGAAGGTGGATCCTATGTGGACCCAGATATACAGTTTAAGGGTTGAGAAGCTCCGGAAAACCCTGCGGTGCCTACGAAAACTTTTAGCCTAAGAAGTAAGGAACCCAGGATCACTGCATCACGGCAACACCACCTCGTATTCCCTTGTCACAGGCCTCAGCACCCTGCTTCAGTACCGACTGCTCGCGCCACGCATTCAACTTCGTCTCCAACCTGAGCGCTCACACAGATCAAACATCTGCTGGTTTCTGTTTTCTCTGTTTCCTGAGGCCTGCACCACAAGGTATGGCAAGCTTATGGGGAAAAATCTGACTCTCGTCTCACACACAACGATCACGGCATGATCAAAGGCAAGGATGTTCCGGGAGTTCGCGGAGGGCAAGGCACGTGTTCCTATGAAACCTGCAAGACTCTTTCAGCCTTTTTGAAGCCTTCGTATTGTGAGTGCAGTCGTCCTGACTGTCCGTCGAGTTTAGTACGCGGACTTCTGGATCGACATGTACATGCCTCGGGGTCCTGCTGTCGCACGTCGTTGGCCAGGTCCGGCGACTCCGTACTCGGAACAGGACTGAGCAGGGGACCACACCAGAGATGATATTCTGGAGCTACTGGTTGTGGGAGCCATATGGAGCCATGAGGTCCCAAGGTGAGGCAGAGGCGCCAGGGTTCCCCGTACTTGCTTTGTTCATAAGACTCAAGACGAACAGGATCTCAAGAACGCTTGACTCGCACTCTCCCGTGGGCCTGTGTGTAGCCCCGGCATCGCGCGCCTGAGCCGGGGTGCCGAATTCTCCGTTGTCTGGGCTCACACTTGGGCTTCGGATGCTGCGGGGCTACACAGCTTCATGGCATCACCTCATTATTTCGCAAATCCATCGAAGAGCCGCGAAGAGGCGTCCCATGATGGTCTTCGGTTACAGCGGCTCATGAACCAACCTAGCCGTCCCAGAGAAACCCAGAATGCCTCAGCTCCGCACAACGTTAAAAGCCCAAGCCAACTCTCGAGATACACATCCTTTTGACTCTTTGACCCTCGGTTTACTTCGTTTATTATGGCGCTTGTAGACTCTTGTGCCTCGAGCCGATGGATCCGCTCAAGCATGCCTCGTGCGTCTGCACGAAGCTCCTTGAGAGATATCTGCAGATCTGAGTGCATTCAAGCACGAGGATCGAGTCAAGATTCGCGAGGGTTTGAAGAATGAGTCCATCTACAGAGTCACAGACCGGCATTCCGAGTGGTGGTCGCAGAGGTCCGAGGCTCGCTGGTCACATGGATCGAGCTAAGAGATGACGACAAACACAAGAGAGAACGGAGAGTGCGCGTGGCATCCTGGATGTCCGACTCGCGCTGAGTCTTCTCTGCCTGCAGAGATCTTGGTTCACAGCCCGAAAAACAGCCCGAAAATGCGACATGCAATGCCAAAATTGAAGCGATGGCGAATGGCAGGCTTGGGCACAGCCATTCTTGATACTCATATAGCAACATACAGCAACACGGCTCACTTTGGTTCACTTTGCTGTTGCTGCTCGCTGGGCACATGCATTGCCACTGCATTGCCACATGTTGCAAAGTTAATATCCATTGGCCCAGCAGGTGCCTGCAGACCTGACGCCAAGGAGCGGATGGCCTGGAAGGGAAGTCATTACAGCAAGCTGAGAGCTTTTGACCTCTAGCTCATTTCGTCAATTCTACTGATTTCGTGTCTGCCCATCCTCATGGCGAACGTGTTCCCGTCACTGGTTTCTTGGCGTGTCTCTCTTTGCCGTCACTGCCTTCTGTCTGTGTCTCCCTGTCCGTGACAGAAACCTGTTCGACGACAACCTTCAACCCAGAAACCTTGCCAAAAAGTAGCCGCCAAAGTAAGCAACCTACAAGACATCAGGGCAAGCAAGCGCGTTCTCCATCACCAGCGGAGGTTTGTCATGGTCAAGACGGCCAGTCGACAGACTCGTGACTCATCGGGTTCTTCATAGATTCGTAAGACAGACAGAGAGAGAGAGAGAGAGAGAGAGAGAGAGAGAGAGAGAGAGAGCGAGAGTGAGAGTCAGAGTGAGAGCGAAGCGAGAGTGAGAAGCGAGAGTGAGAAGCGAGAGTGAGAAGCGACAGAGCGCAAAAACTCAGGCATAAGCCAATTGAAGACAAACAAAAAACCCTCGCATCATCCGGACTTTGACAGGCCACCCAATGTCATCAAAGAGCCCTCCAGGGTAAATATCTCATCCCAAGGATCGGACGCCATGAACCCAGCCGATGACGCTCTGCCTCGCCAAGAACGAAAACGGGGAATCCAGAACGGCTGTCTTGTGCAAACTACTCTGACGCGAGTACCCGTCCCCAGTTCAGACGTCACAACCCACCAGTGGGCTGCTCAGAATATAGTGTCTGAAGATGTCTGGTAAAAGATTTGTGTCAGGGACCGGAGCAGGGTCCTCCTGAAACCCTCGTTAACTGAATCTCTTTAAGAAGCTCTCTTGCGAGCTCCAGCTCTGGTGACTGGTCTCGGCGAAGGCTTCTTGGCCGCCTTCCCATGCCCCGATCTCCGGTGCCCGCCGCTCCGCCCTTCCGCTACTTGTGCTACCTTGGTAGTCTCCTGCGTGGCAAACCTTCGTGACATCTCCCTCCACACAGCGCTTCGCGTGATTGCTTGCGGCGATGCGCGAACCATGTCAGGCTCGAGCCTCTGTGTCTTGCAGGGCTTCGGTAGAGCTTTGCGAGGCTTAGGTCTAACAGCGTCATGCAGAGTCCAGAGTCTAGCGCTGGTGCACAAGGTAGCCGGAGATGCACACGTGTCTTGAGACCCCACAGTAAAGAACTCATTGTCACACGGAGTTCAAGTCTCTATTTGCACTTCCAGATGCCTGAGTCTCAGATCTCAAAAGCTTGCGATATGGCCCAGAGCCAAAAAGCTCACTCTGGGGACATCGAAAGAGAGATCTATGTGTCCGGCCAGCTTGACGTTTTCAGAGCCACCAGGGGCTCCGCAAGGCTCGGCCTGAGTATCCACGGAGCTTTCTGAGCTTGTGGCCTAAAACAGCTGAGAATTTGCGTGTCTGTGCGCTTTCTTTGTTTGCCGGGTCTGTGGCGGAGGGCTGCTGGTCGTGGAGGCGGAGGCCGCCATGTTGGGGGGGGGTTGGGGTGGGCCTGGCGTCGCAACGAAGCCACTTGCCAGAAAGAGAGTGGGCCCACGCTCAGGCTCAGCACAAACCCTGACGGCCTGCAGCGGGCCGCGGGGGAGCGTCGGCCGTAGGCTGTTTCTGCGCTATGGACTGCTACAGCAGCATGAGTTGACATGGATCTTCGATTCCAGTGCGAAAGCTAAGATGCTGCCGGACCCCGAACTATATGGAGCGCTCAAGGTCAAGCAAATCATAGGAGATCATCGATTCAGAACATTAGAACATGGATTGCACATCTTCTGGTTCATGAAGTCTTTCTATTTCTGGCTCCAAGCTTAGGTTTGCGAGCATGGATGCAAAACCTCGACCCATGCGGCACACACTCAAGTCTCCGCCTGCAACAGCGCGCATTTTGTCCGAATGCCTTTCCTTTGTGAACACAAAAACCGGCCAAAATGGGTAACTTGAGCAGCAACAGTATTTCTAGAGGCAGGTTCAGCCAGTGACCCATGGCGGTGAAGAACATTCTGCCGCGTTTTGTCTAAGTCCATTTTCGTTGCTCGGTATCCTATTGCATAGCCACTAATCACAATCACAACCAGCCAGGGGAGGGCGCATGCTTGCTTTACAAACGTCACTGGACTTCACTAGATCTGGCCTCTCAAGACCCTAGACCAGCCATGAACCAGAACAGCCCCTATAGCTTCCCTGCCCACCCCTTCGCCGACTGTTCAGAAACACTCCCCGAGCGGAAGATCTTCGGCCCTCAGTCGGCCCTCAGTGGTGCCCGTCCTGTCCATCTGGACAACATTTCCTTTAACATTTCACCTAGACTCAACAACATGACATCCGAGAAGGTGGACGTGCCGTGTACGTGCCATGCACGTGCCGAAGGCCTGGAGTGTGATGTCCTGCCCAGCGTAGCCCCACCTTGGGTTCGGCTTTTGAGATTGGAGCCCATGGCTCTAGTCAAGAGCTGTACTCGTCAGTCATTGCAATGTATGTACGAGCGACAGGCACTCTGCTTCCGGGGTGCTTGTGAGCGCGGCGGTGGCAGAGCTGGTGCGAGAAGTGATGGTGATCGAAGTACACGCCTTCGCAGCCAGCGCCGGACCGGAAGACTGAACTTGCTGGCACCGTGACTTGGAAATCGCAAAGACCATGCGACGGGCGCAGAAACCTTTGCAAGTTCCAGGGACCCCCTCCGCCCTTGGGCGTCCGGCCATAGTAGAAGTCGTTGAAATACTTGTGGTACTCCTCACGATCCATGAAGATCTCCATGGGCTCACGCCTGTCCGCAAAGGCCGCACAAGGTACCCCCATCAAGGCACAGCGCATCTCTAAAACCCCGAGACCGACTCGTGCATTGCACCTCTGCTCCAACCAGGTGTTGATCAGAACAAGGCTAAGCGGAACCTCCAGCACAGCAACATGTGGAAGAAACATCAATCAGCACTTCCTCCAAAGGCAAGGAGCCCAAACCGATAGGCCACAAAACCCCTTTCGACCGAGAAATTACGAACAGCACGAGCGAAAGCGGAGGGTGTCGCTCTGCATCTCTACTGCCAAAAATGGATCCTACGGGGGTGGGGGGGGCCCACCTTTCTCAGACAAACCCTCCTTCAACCTTTCAACCTGACGTAATAGAGTTGAAGTAAGGGAGTGGGAGGGGGGGGGGAAATGAGGAGTCCCCGCAAGACATTGAATATTTGAAAAATGGACCTCGGGTCCAGAAATCAATTTCAGTCACCCAACAGCAAAGGGTTGCAAATAGCATAGCGGGCGAAAAGCTCATCCAGGCGACAGTCATTAGTTTCCTGTTTAAAATCAGAAAGTCAACGGCCCTGTAAGAGCTCCTTCTGACAAGCAACTGGGGTGGGTCATTTATGTAGATAACTACTGGCTCCCTACGTCTTGCGGGTAGATGATGGTAAATGTCCATCGGAAAGTGCGGCAGAAAGCTGGCCACCTCGGGCCGGAGGGAGCCAAGATCCAAAACTCTTCCAATGGAATTGTCAGTGGGAATAGCAAAGCCTGCGACCTGATCGAAGCGACGAGAAAAGTCCGTCCCCCAAGCCACACGCATGGCTTGGAACGACAGGGTCTCTTCCAAAAACCAGCGCACAGCAGGGACCTCAATATTTTCCAGCTGCTCTGGAGGAGGTGCCAGGACAAACCCTGAGGTATGAAGGTCAAGGGTTCGGTTTGGGCGGTCCGAATGATGGGTGTGCAGAAAACGGTCGTCCCTTTGTGAACGTCTACGGCCCCGAAAGCATCAAGAGCTCAGGGCAAGAGATCCCGGTGCTGGAGAGGCTATTCGCCTGAACCAACGGATCCACACGGCCGATGTCTTCTGGCTGATTTCTTGAAAAAAGGCCAGGCACCGGCATCGGAAGCGGACACGACATGGCGCGAAGGGGTAGGTTCGCCTGGTGCGTGATTGCAGAAGTGGCACGAAGGAGTCTTGCTCACGAGCTCCGCGTGGCCAATCAAGTGGCCGCCGCTCTGGAAGACTGGAAGACAGGAAGGTGTTGCTGGAGGCGGTGGGTTGGTGGACCCAGGCGGATCCTGCTGCGACGCCACCCCAGCGGCCCAGCGGATCCCAACAATCCCCCCACCTGCGGAGATGCGCGTACCTGGAGCACGGCCTGAGCCAGGGCGGACCAGGAAGAAGAGCCTTTGTCCAACAACCCCTTCGGGCCGCCGCCTCTTTTAAGGAAGGCTTGGATGCCAACTCAGAAAATCTCGGGGGAAGTCTTGTGAGATCGAGACCCCATCCGGTTCCTCGCTGCAACGAGAGAGCAGTCCCCAATGTCAGTGTGGAGCTCGGCAGGGGCTGCAAGTGCTGGCTGTGGCGTTGGCCTGTCAAGGACGCAGTGCATCCGGTCAGCAGGTAGCGAAGTACAACGCAGGACTTTGCATGCGCAGCTGGGAATGAAGACTCCAGCTGGGCGTGCCGTGAGGAGTGTGGCCTTGGGGCCTTGGGACCTATGACCTGAGCAAATCGAAGGTGCGTAAGGTGCGGGATTCTTCCCTTAGTGCAGGCTCAGTGGTACCCGGGCAGGAAGAGGCGTTGAGATGGACGGGAGGTCCTGCGAGTGGTCAAAGGGAAGGAGAGGCCCTTGATGTCAAGATGCAGCTGACCCCTCTCCCTTACCCCAGTCGCAGACCCTGGAAGTGAAACCCAAGAACAAGAGGGTCAGAAAGGATCCCCAGCAACTCCCAGGAGGTAAAGGAGGGTCTTAAGGAGAAGGTCGGCCTAAGCACAGGACACCGGACACCAAAGGCGCGCCCCGGAAGTTACTGCGAAACGGCCTCGAAAGACTCTTCAACACCACCGGGCAGGTGACGATCGCGGGTTTGCTTTCCGCTACAACGAGTTACCTTTCACCCTGAAATACCCTGAAAACCTAACCCCAAATTACACACCAGGGCCCGCACTCCAACCATCACACACCAGACACCTTGGCTGCAGAGCCCGCCCCGGAACCCCTTAAGACCCCCAAAGACCCGCAAGACCCGAAGACCTCAAACCCGAAGACATTCTTGAACTTGAAGCCACTGTCAGGCTTTGAACCTGATTCCGGCTTCTGAGGGATCCATGGATCTGGATTCTTCGCTGATTTGAGCTCATCCTATTGGCGTTGCGTATGCTTCAAGTCTCCCGCCTCTCGTGGCCTTGTGTGTTGCTGCGAACTTTGAAGCCTCAAGAAGATCTAACCTAAACTTTGAGGGACTTTGGTAACTGCGTCCACAAGGCGAGCCGGGAGCATGTTGTAGATAAAGCACTTGACGTACTCGCCGGCGGTAACCTGGTTTCTCACAGCTCAAATGTTTCAGACTTGGCTTCAGCCACATTGCAGCCTTTCAGACCGCTGGGAAGCAACGCTGAGATACAACGATGAGGCACCACCGCCTTTGTATCCAAAAGAGGCAGTACAAAATCTCAGAGTGCTGGCCAGTGGCAGTCTGGAAGCGATCCTGCGTATGCAGGCCCTCTTCACTATGCAAGGGTTGCAGGAATGCACGACTGCTATCACTAACCATACGCAGTGTTCTGGCCCTGGCCAGTTTTCTTGAAGAGACCTCATCCCTGCTTCAAATGCATTTCAAATCCAGATCGCTTCCAACTGTATCAACCTGCCCATGCTCAAGCAAATATTGCAGGGAACTGCGCAGCTGGACATCGAAAGGCCCTCTCCTGAGTGTTGAAATGCTTGACCGGGTCGATCGTGGGGTTGTGAATGCCGCCAACTTGCCAAGGAGGCGCATACATAGGGCCCCTGAGGCATCAGGCCCATCAACACAAGCAAGCACAAGCGCTGGCTCAGTTGCGGCGCATCGGGAACGCTCGTTGAAACCACACGTTGCAGCAAAAGGAGGCAGAACCAGCAACCACACATGTGGCCAAATGCAAACAAGGACTTTTGTACATGGGATTCCGAAAATAGGGGTACCCATTTTCGGGGTCGCTTTAAGGGGATTCTACTCTATTTGGGGTTTCAAAGGGGTACCCCCTATTTTGACTCTTGTTGTACAGACACCCTGCGCCTGATTGGGTTGGTAAGGCTCCAGAAGTGATAGGAACCACGCCTTGGGCAACGGTCTGTCTTTCTCTCTTATCTCCTCGCTGGCTATGGCATATGGCGGCTCTCTGCCCTCTCGCATGAACTGCAAGGAACCGAAACTGTGCCAGGGCGCATCCAGCCGTGCGGACCCATGACCTGGCTCTCAGAACTCCCCCCCACGGAGGTCATCAAAGCCAAAAAACACGAGAGAGAGGGAGAGGGAGAGGGGATGCCCCCCATGCAACTTTCTGCTCGCTTTTCTGCACACCGCACCCCTTGGAGCTTAGAAGCCTCAAGCGCCCTTTTGCCAAGAAGAAGTCCCCTCCTTCGGTTCGAGGGGGGATGGGCCTTCTCGCTGGTCTGCGGGAAATTCGGGCCAATTGGCTTGACAGGACCTGTGACACATCTGCGCATCTGAGGCCGCACTCCCCAGGACCCCCCCTTTTGGGGCATCTCCAGTATCGCCAAGAGTATCTCCCAAAACCGCAGAGCCTTTGGCCACGCCGCGAAGCGGCAGAAGGGCCTGGCTCCTGCCCGAGACACGAGCCCCGAAGGATTCTCTGGGAGACTTTGGGAGGGAACCTTTGATGTGCGCTGAGCTAGTTTGCATTGTCGCGGTGCAGTTAGGGAAACAGCTGGAACAGCTCATCTCGAATCTACAGACGGCCTCCGTGCTTCACGGTGCACTTCTCTTGACCGGAGGAGCATGTGCCATCCAAACATGCAGCTCGAGCAAACTGCACGTTGCTCGCTTTGGTGGAGCTTGGCCCTCAGATATTGGCTGAAAGGCCTTGACTTGAGAACTACAGCTACCAATGGACTCAAGTTTCGAGGTTCAAGGTTGTTGAGCTACCTTAATATGGGCATTTCCCAAGATAGGGGTACCCCTTTCAACCCCAAAAAGAATAGAATCCCCCTGACAGATCGGGACTACAAGCCCCACCTGGCCGTGGCTCGTCGAAGGAGTCCCGCCATCAGAACAAAGGGCGTGGGTGGCCTGTCATCTTGCCAGCGCACGTCTCATGCCTCTGTGTGCCTACATGGGCCCCCTTGCAGCAGCAAGTCTGAATGAATTGCCCAATATCATGTCCGTACATCAGCACGTGCATGATACTTGATAAGACCTGAGGCCCAAGCTGCAGTAGCAGTGACGCGTCGCACTCCCTGAGGGAAGGCGGCTGGCAGCAGCGGCGAGCCAAAAAGCCGCGGCAATTCCAGGAATCGCTGCCTTGAGGGCCCAACCTGTAAGGCTGGGAAAGAAGAGTTCTCAAGTGCAAGCAAAGCTCAGGGTGCGGAATTAGAGCCCAGTGCCAAACCCACAGACTTGTTGCACTTAACATTGAGGACTGCTCTGGGAACGTACTTGACTGTGTCTTTCCAGCTCGAACCTGCTACTTGTACTCTATTTGCTGCTGGTTGGTTTACAGGGCAATTGTCACCAGTCAGAAAAGCAGTGCACCCGTCCGTTTGCAGTCTTTGTCCAGTCTTTCCTTGGCGCTCTCTTGGTCTTTGGAAGATGCAGAGTCTAAAAGTGTACCCTGATCTTCGAAGAGGTCGGTTTAAACAATGCGGGCGGTGCGCCGAATTAAAGCGGGCCTCTCGTTTAGGCCAGGCCATCACTACGCCATCACCGATGTACGAGTCGGCCAAGTAAACCCCATCCACCCTTTCCACGCCCTTTCTGGTGAAGGGGCATGAAGGGTGCGGGTTCTATGTGGCTCTCTCAGCTGGCAATCTTAGACGCTTTCTTGCCTGTGCTCGAGACAGTAGCCACGCTGGCTTAGCATGGAATGACATTCTGTACCGCTTATGTGCACCGCAACCAAAGGGATGCTCGCAATCCTGTAAGCCGCAAGCATCGAATTTGAGCTCACACACATCATAGTGGTAGCGACCTGGCGCAATTGCCCAATGCAGGACATGCAGGACCCCTGGAACTGCAGATCAGTTCTGCGCACCCTGCAAAACTCCCTCCCAACTGGCTCTGGTTCACTTGGCCATCTTGGCCGTGCCTTGATCGTCTTCGCCGACGCGAGCGTTGAAACGGCGCTTGGCAGGATGCTCTGTGCCGAGACCTGGAGGGAACATGTAAGCTGCAAGACGTGACTAAGTGTAACCATTCATGAAATAGAAAGCCGGCTGGGTTCGAAGAGTGTTCCGAGATTTTCCGAGGCTCAGGAGATAGCCTACGAGAGGCCGCCTTCCAGAACTCCTCGGAGCCTCGAAGCAGTTCGCACCCTTTTGCTTGAGCTCTGCGGTGGCGTGGAAGCCTTCGGAACTGAAACGTTGGCATGTGACATGTATAGACATGTATAGACATGACATTGCGTGAAGCATCCAGCATTGTGCAGCATGGGCATTTGGCAGCACCTTGCGGCGCACGCAATAATAACCGTTTTAAGATTATTACGCGGGTTGGGTTGCCTGGGGCATGAGCACCTTTCGCCGCCCTGGAAGGTCCACGGACAGTTTACGGGATTGGAAAACACGGGCGCTTTGCCGTGCTGCACCTGTGTTCGAAATGTCGACGCATCCCTGACCCTGTCGAAAGCTGTGTTTTTTTTTGCGCGTTTCCTTGAAGGGTGTGAAGATGTGTGAACCCACATACTGGGATCCGAGGCTCGGGCTCCACATGCCCGGCGCTTTCTGGAAGCCGGAAGCCTTCTCTCGAAGGCTTGTCTCTGTTCTGAACCTATATGAACCTCTGCAAGCTGAAGCTACTTGCAGGTCCCGCTTTTGCTCAAGTTGGCTCTGGATTGCCAGCCGCAGGCCGCATCACGAGGCCCAAGGCTGTCGCAGAATTTAAAGTCTAGTGATTGGGGGGTCGAAACCCAGGTTGTCTATAGGTGAAGTTAAAAGCTCTCTGCATCATGCCAGTGCGCAACTAGTGCGCAAGGGCGTCCGCGAGCCAACTCTTTTTTGCCATCGCCGCTTTGCTCTTGGAAGGCCTGCAGCACGTGGAAAAGGCTCTGCACCTGCGGGGTAAATAAGTCTTCACCGAGGCCTCTGGCCGCTGGCGGAACAGGCACCACGGCACAAGTGCTTTCCTCTTCTTCCTCTTTTCCTTCCCCAAACGGCCAGGGACCCCTCATGGCCCCTCGCTTCGCGGACATGGGATGCGAACCTTGGGATGCCCCCTCTGCCCCCCCTCTGGCCCCCCTCTCTAGGGGCGCTTCCTGCGCTTCCGGTTATTTCGGGGGGCGAGAAGAATCGAGAAAGCGAAGAGGAGGGGGCACCTCTCCGTGGAGCGCCTTGCACATTCCTGGAACTCGCTGCACTCTGACTGCACTCCCTTCACCGCTTCTCCTTTGCCGCGTCCCCATGTTTGCGGGACTTTGTTTGGGGAAAGAAAAGTAGTCGGCGCTTCGCGGCTTCGCAATTTCGCGGCTTGGCGCGGCTTGGCGGGGCTTCGCGGGGCTTCGCGCGGCTTCGCGGCTCCAAATGCGAGCCGCACCTGAGCTGGGCAAAGTGCGGAGAAAAGCGAGAACCCATGCCCGATGGATGAAGTCTCACCGGCCTCGCCGCTAGCCATCGACTCGTTCAGCCTGCCACGAAGCTGAATTCCCACTTTGCGCAACATTCCTAAACAAGTCGTAGCATGGTCTCAGTTCCCCCTTCACATCACTGTGCTGCTTGGTCTGCGAAACATGCTCTCTGGACCGCAGGTGCACGACATCAGTGCCAATGACAACAGACTTCTCTTGAAAGGCCCCACAAGAACCGAATGAAGAACTGGACCCCAAGCAGAACAGGCACCATTGGTGGAGCCTTAGCTCGCTCGTGACTCCCTGGAGCGTCCAGCCGTGTGCCTGAGCTTCTGAGCTTAAGGACTGGAGCACAGGCCTGGCAGGTCCTTGGGGGCCTTTCGTGGTTCTTTCAACTAGTGACTCTGAGCTCAGGTGTCCACAATGCGGCAGGGCCTTGATTCTCCAATCGAGAAAGCCCACGATAACCCTCTGCAATGCTTCCAAAAATGTTTGGAGGAGAATCCCAGACTAAATGAAGCAAGAACACCTTACGAAGCTTTGCGGTATGCCGCCAGATACTATTGCCCTTACATGTTTCAGGACTGAACCGTCTGACGAGACACACAGACTCGCGCTGCAACCTTTTGGATGCTGGGAAGGCGGCTTGGCCTTGGCGGAAACTGCAGCATGGCAAGTCTCAACAAACACAAAACTCAACATTGGGGCTGGTAGCCACTTTGTGTCCGTTCTCACCTGTCCCTGTAAGATGTCGACTCTTGGATTCCCCATGGTCTCTCAAACCTGTGCTGCCCAGGAGCTTCCAGGCCATTCGGACGGGCTTCTGAGCATGCTGCTCCTGAGAGGCTTGGTGAAGCTTGGCGCAGCTTGAGGTGAGCTTAAGTGCATGCTTTTGTACATTGTGTACATTGCCCCATGAGCTGCCAATTCCCCACGAGGCGTCCTTGAGGTATTGGAGCCAACAGAGGTCCAACACGGCAAGCAGCAGCATCCTCAACATGTACATGGAGTTGGCATGCCCCCGGGATCCAGTTCTGCTAAGTTTCATACTAAATTCCTACCCTAAACCCTAAACCCTAAACCCCAAAAACATCTCTGTGTTCTCCACAACCGGCAACCTCTGCCATGAAAGTTGAGGCTGCGCCACTTTACCCCAAAAAGCTCCCGACCACCCCACGCGTTGCACTTGTAGCCGTAGCTCAGACTAGAACCTTAGGAGTTAAAGCTGCCGAATAATTTCAGAAGTAGTTTCACCCCTTCCCCCCCCCCTGCGCCTTTTCGCCCCCCTTGCCTGAGAACCCACACCTCCACTGTGAGCCGTAGGTTACGAATCCTGTCCAAGCCGAACCGTCTAAACCCTGATGAACCTTGACCTAAAAACCCTAAACCCCAAACCATAAACCTTGAGCCAAACCCTAAACCCCAAACTAACCCTCAACCCTAAATCCTAAACCATAGACCATAAACCCGGAACCCTAAACCCTAAATCCAACCCTTATTGCTTGGGGTCCAGCGACTTGGGCTCGCGTAGCGTTAAAGCTAAGCCGTCGGTTGCTGTTCCCCCACCGTTGCAGAGGACGGCACCGGAACTCTGGAAAATGCAAACTTATGTATCGATCTAGCGCTTGCTTGCGCAACAGGCATGAAGCAGTTGACCAAGTAGTTGCAAAACCTGAGAAACCATACATAACACATCATGTCCAAATATGTTCCGCGTCGCAAGAAGGCACAGTAACAATAACGCAACCGTACGCCCAACATTTTGCAGCGACCAAGCCCCCAAAAAGCCGTCAAAAAACAGCTGGAAAGCTGCATCTGCAAACACACCGGTATGCCGTTGCAGCAACTTTGCTTCACTTCTTCCTGCACGGACTGCTACTAGGGTAGGGGCTCTTACAGCACTTCGGACTTGAGCTGGGAGGCTGCTTCCCGGCTCCTTGCACGCGGGTCAGCTCAGCCAGCAAGCCTTGGATGAAGGGACGTCAAGGGCATTCCAAGGCTCGAAGCGAGTGTCACATTGCTCTCTGTCTCCTAATGCTTACTGGGGCTTACTGCTCTCGACACCAGAACAATTGAGCTTCAAACGCTCTAATAATGGCTTGACTGCCCAAGCACGCTCAGAAAAGTCTTCGTCGTGGTATTCCAAGAGGCCCTGCATGGCGAACGCAAGCACCAGAAACACGCACCCGAGGACGCACCCGCTATCACACCCGCACTCACACGCTCTCACATGCACTTGCCACACAGGCTTGTCACACCTCGCACACCCAGGCGGTGGGGACGTCGTGACGAAATCCGGCTTCGGCCTGGCCAGAAGCAGCCCTCATCATTCGCCCCCCCACCCCCCCCACCAAAAAAAAAAAAACTGAAGGACACATGGCACCTGTCACATAACCTGTTACCGGTCACATGCATGTCACTGGCTACACACCGCTTGAGTGCCACTAAAACTGCGAATCTCTACACTGAATGCAAGGGATAGCAACTTGCTCAACGTCGAGAGAAAAGTAGCTGGGGACTTGATGTGTAACCGCACTGTAGAAGTTACAACCCCAGTTGAACGTGCTGCTTTGACAACTTGAGACCTGTTCTACTCGTGAGCGTCAAAGCTCTGAACTCCTCAGATGTTGAAGGGGCATCCTAGACTTTTGCTGGGGACTCTGGAGACTGCGAGGCTCTCGTTTTGATCGTACAGTGATCGTGCTGATCATGTGATTCTTCCCATTGCGGCGTCTTACGCCGCAATCAACTGGCTTCAACAGATTGAGCATTTTGTAGTTGTCCGAAAGCATGCTTGGGAGAACGGGGGGGGGGGGGGGGGCAACCTCCCATACTATAGCATAAGGAGGGCTGGACAACCTTTTTCTTTCGCCTAACCCGCCCCTATACCATGCGTCTGCCTGATGAGCGCGCAGAAGGATTCAATACAACATGAACGTGATAGCATCGGGAAACACAGAGAACTACTTCGCAATTTCGGAGCTTCCATGTGCTCCGGCCAGTGCATCGCTCAACCCGATCGGGTCTACCAAGTCCACGCCCAGCCTCGGAGATCCACTTGAGCAGCTGGAAAAACACAAAGAAACAAAGTAAACATTTTTGCAACAGTCGTTACAAACCGTTTGCACCTCTACACCCGGGTCTTGCAGTCATGCGCAAAGCCAGCGTTGGGCTCACCAAACACCAAGTGCCAAAAAAAGAGCGCCCCCCCCCCCCCCCCCCCCCCCGAATCTGCTCTCGGGCCACACACACCGAATTACGAATCTCCAGCTCTTTGACCCCTCTGAGCATGATGAGATGAGTGCCACCATGACACCATGACTTTCTCGAGGCTTAAGGCCTGGAAACCTGAGAACCCTTAGAGGCACCGCCTCACGAATGTTCAGGCATTTCAGATCACCCATCTGCTGAGCATCAAGCTGCACAGCATTACTGTTCGCGGAAAAGAACCTTCGAGGCATGGCTGCTGATTTGGAGATCCGAACTTAGGCTTCGAAGATTCAACCGGGGTGTTTGGCACTTGCAGATTCGTGCTCAGGCTGTTTCAAGCGTAGCCGTCTCCAAGTGCTACGGTCATGCTGCCGGAATCTTGAACTGAACTCCATCGCCGGCAGCGCTTCCTTCCGAGCCGCCCAAGTAAGGCTGTGCATAAACCGGCCCTGTGTACCAGGCATGCGAGACCGCGTTCTCCCCAGAGAGCCCGATTAAGCTCTTGAGGGTGGAAGAGAAGGACTGCAGTATGGACTGGGGAATGCCCCAGTGGAAGTTGTGCTCAGATCGAAGCCAGCCCAGGTTGTAGATGAAGAGCAAGCCGTGCCGGGGCTGAGCGTGTGAAGCGTGTGAAGCATGCGCGGCATAGGAGCCAGCTCCGTGAAGCGTGTTCCCACTCCAGAGGGCTACGGAGCCTTTGGGCATCACAGCATGCAGGGCATCCTCCGACCGAATGCCTTTAGGAAGGGACTCCCTTGTTCCATACTCACCCATGGAAGACGGCCAATGGTTCGACCCTGGCAAGAAGCGCGTTGCCCCGTTCTGCATGGTGAAATCCGAGGCGGCCCACATAACTGAGATGGACAACTCCGGCCGGGATTGCTGCCAGGGCCAGCTGGAGGCACCCCACATACTGCCATCTCGATGGAGTACCTGTGCAGGGGCAGGAAGCTCATTCTGAGGAGGGGGCTCCACTGAGATCGCTGAGCAGGTGCCCAAGACCACTCTCTTGCACCATGGCTTCAAGAGGCACTCCACCGTAGCGAGCACCAAGGACTGAACAGCAAGTTCTTGTGCTACCTTGGACTCGCCCAGGGGTTTGCAGGCATTTCTCAAGGTATGGTGACCTCCAAACGAGCCCACAGCTCCGCGAAAGACTCCCTGTGCAGAAGCTAGTTCCTCCACCATGCAGTCCATGAGCGCTTCAGGGACGAGCTTCTCGATCACGACCACACCTCTGGCACGCAAGGCATCAGCCACATCGTCTGGAGTGGCACTGGCGGGCAGCGTGGGAATCCCCAGCACTTTTGAAGCCGTCCGCCGGCGACGCAAGACCAGAAAGTAGAGGCTCGCGAGGCTTGCGAGACCAGCTGCCGGAACAAGTAGCCGAAGCTTGTCAGGCGTCACCATGTTTTCTACGTGCTCGCTTACTCGTCAGTGTCATGGCCAAGCGAGAAGACTCATCTCAGTATATGTTTGCTTTACCATCTGCGGTCGCAGACTCTTGCTGTGTTGCTGCAACTCCTGTAAGCCACGGCACAGCATTAAGCTACACTAAGTGAGGATCACCGACACCTGCACTTTCAAAGTCTCCGTGCTTAGCCAGCCTCTGGCGGAAGGCAGCCACGCGCGGAGTGTCCACCTTTCCCCAAAGCCCCTCCCACTTCTCCATCGAGCACGAGGCGCCTCCGTTAGGGCTCTCTTAGGACAAAAAGGCCGTGCCTCAAACCAGGTGGCGCCATGGTCCAAGCGCGATGCGCGAGTGTCGCAGCCGACACCAATCTGGACCACCTCCAGGTCAAAAAGGCGCAAAGGAAACTCAAAAGGCGCACGTGCTGACGCATGTGTGGGCGTACGTGCTGACATATGATGCGAGAAGTGCAGCGCAAAGAAAAAAGAGAGAAAGAGAAGAAAGAGAGAAAGAGAAGAAAGAGAAGAAAGAGAGAAAGAGAAGAAAGAGAGAAAGAGAAGAAAGAGAGAAAGTGAGAAAAAAAGAAAGAGAGAAAGAGAGAAAGGGAGCAAGAGAGCAAGGGAGCAAGGGAGCAAGGGAGCAAGGGGAGAGCCCACAGGATGGTCAAGCTCATGTGCCAGATCTGAGGCATATCTGAGGCATATCTGGGGGCTTCTCGAAGCGAAGAGGCTACCTGAGACTCACACAGAGAGACATCACTTTGCGCCCAAGGGGGGGGGAACGTCAGAGTGCACCTGAGCAGGGGCGTGCTCCCGCATCCATACGGCCAAGGCCTCTGGCAGAGTCGCAGCTTCGGGCTCTAACACTGTTTAAGGAGAAGAAACAAAACGGCCGACCCCTCAACTCAAAGATCCCCCCAAAATCAAAGCTGCAACTGCAAGCTTCTGAGTGCAGAAGCCCAGAAGCCCCGCTTCGCCTCGTCCATGATCCTCCCTCGCAGCGACACGAGGTATTGAAGGCCTCGCAAAGTGCAGCATCTGCTTCCAAGGCAGAGAAGGCCAAGACGACCAATAAATGACAAGATGCTGACGCTGGATGACACTGGATGACACTGGATGACACTGGATGGCCTACACTCGATCGACATCATTGCAGACGAATTACTGGGAGCGAACGTCGCCGCCTGGAGCTTGGCTGCCTGAGTTTTAAAGGACATCTTTGGATTCCAAGGCCGGCAAGTGGAGCGCCAGGGTGCGGTGGCGGGCCGGGGTCCAGGACGTTTGCTTGGGCGAGACTCGACAGGCGCTTGGGTAATCTTGTCCCCAAGAACCGTAATGCTCCGACAGGATTTTGGGCTTTTAACAGTTGGGGTGTTTCTTCTTGACTCTTACAAAAAGAGTTCTTGCAGAAAGCTCAAGCATCTTTTGTGGTCTGGTGCAATGAATGACTTTTGTCAATTTGACCGAAGAGACTCCTAGGATCTAGATCCCTCAACATGCCACTGGGCCAACAAGAAAGTTGGAAGACCTCGTAGCAAGAAAGCCATAGGCTGGCATTTTTTGCCCTACGGGGCAGAGGAGCCCAAAGCATGGTAGAGGGCTAGGCAGAGGCACGCAAGACGTATATAATGGAGTCGATAGGAGCGCCTTGCGTCAGGGTTGACTCTGGACTCTAGACCGGATTGTAATCAATACATGGACTGGGGCGGGCAGGGCTGCGGTGACTCGGTGCACTCGAGATCAACCCTGCACATTGCAACGTGTGGCACTTGCAGCCCTGGCAACTTAAGCGATGGGCCTCGTCGCCAAGCACAGCCTCACCAGGAACCCTTTCGGATACTGTCTTGGGTTTAAGGGACGACGGCGTACCTACTTTTGGATATCTTTCCTGCCGGACCCCCTGTTGATGAAAACTATCTAGACTTCAGGGAGAGGCCCCATTCCCACACTCGGGGGAGGCCACAGCATGCCACGCTATTTACAGCACCTGACGACTTTGAAGGCCTTGGAGAACTTGAGTGCACGGACTTCCTGCTGTGGCTAACGTCCTTATGACTATGTGTCCATATGGTGTTGTTTCAATTGTTTCAACATGTTCTGCTGCTGGGTCTCTCGGCGCTTCACTGCGCTTCTCTCTGTCTCTCTCTCTCTCTCTCTCTCTCTCTCTCTCTCTGTGGCCTCGGCCAAGCCTTTCGCCATCGGATCCCTGATCAGGGGCGAGGCGGCCGCCGACTCCTGGAGGATGCGCTTCTCAAAAACAGAGTCCCAAGGGGAGCCGCATGGACTCCACAGTTTCAGGTCCAGCATGGTCCAACTTTAGACAGCCGTGTACTACATGTACCAAGAAGCATTGCTTTGCTGCGGGGTCCATCGCACGCCACAGCGCACAGAGCGCCGCGGAGCGCTCCACCCCGCGCAGCGCCGCCATTGGTGCGCACCATCGGAGAGCGCACACCGCGGGCACACGAAATAGAAATCTGCTGCGTTTGAGGTCGTCGAGATCATCCTGGAATGCCTAGCAACTGAAGGAGTTTACTGGACGCTCCGAGAAGGTGGAGTAAAAATGGGGAAACATGTGCACGCTACATCATGTAGTGGGCAATGTGGACAGCTGCGTTTGATGAAAAGAGGCCTTGCACAGACGTTTTCAGCAATGTTGAAGGAAACTCTTGCGTCCCCCCGCAGCCCTGCCTTTCATCGCCCTTCCGGCGCTTCGCCGGCGGCGATGAAATCTGCGCAAACGACCGCAGCTTGCTACATTCTGACGACTGCACTGCTTGCCAGATTGCTCCGGCGGGCCAGAGGTCGACATTCTAAGGCAAAGACAGGCATGGACGTTATCGGATCTATGCTAGATTCGTTCAGTGCTATGCGAGAAAGCGGGTTTCCTTCGGCTAAGGAGAGGGCCTGTGTTGGAATGATGCCAGGTACGGACCTACATGCCCAGCTGAAAGTGCGTTGCGAAACCCTGTTCTTTGCACAGTGCCGCTTGTAACCACACTATAAGCATCACCTCGACAGCACGTAAACAGAGTATGGGACAATGTTTTGTTGATGGGCAATGTTCCATCGATTCTCGAGCTGACAGTATAATGCCTCGTAACAAAACTACGCGAAATGACCCGAACACGACTCAAACCCAGGCCTCCCTGGCTGCACCGCGCTGCACCTCACACGTGCGGGCATCAAGAAGCCGAAAGATCCTGCCAGGGTTTCGAAAGAAGTGGCGCAGGCTGGGATGGAGAGCACAGAAATTCACGGAATCCAATCCACACCCGTGCTTGGAGGCTGAGAGTTCCTCGTCCTTTTGGGATCAGGCTCCGCGCGCTCGGGGGCCGTCACGCCGTCACTCCGACTGCAGCCCAGGGAGATTGAGAAGCAAAGCAGAGAGGGTCAGGGTCTTGGCAACTACCTCAAGTGCGCAAAGCTTAAAAGCTTGAAGCCACGAGGAACCCGTTGGCCTCCGGCCACACTCCGTGAGCAGTGCTCGCGGGCCTTTCAAGGCCTCGACCTGACGCTCGGCACCGGACGACCCAAAATCTATCGGAGCTTGCTTCCCCCTCTCAAGCATGATTTGCCCAGGTTAGGCTGGCCAGCGAGCCGTTGGACAAAGCAGAATTCTCCAGTGCCTGCAAGCTGGCGGCGCGCCGAGCAAGGCTGGCCTTACAGGTGAGGTGGATGCGGTGAGTGGATTTATATCAGACCCAAACCTTCACATGATATGTGTTATCTTCACATGAACCTCATCCCCATATCCGAGGCGTTCCGAAGACTTCGGATTCCACTACTGCTGGAGGACGAAATGTCCCCCGACATCTTCCCAACGACAAGTGAAGCAGAGCTTCGGCCCGCTTATAAGTCCTTCAAGCCTAAGCCCTGCAGCGACCCATAGGGCCATAGGCCTCCGCATCCCAAACTCGGAGTGGCGCGGGGCATGCTCCTGAACGATGCTCCAGGAGACACATCTGGGCGTGGCGCACCGACACCGCCAACTCAAACTAGCGCGAAGACAAACAGATGCAATGGGGGGGGGAGTTGGGATGCAGCTTCCAGATAAACTGAAAACACCCACAAAGGCAGTAGGAACGCTGCAAACAAGGTCATTTCCAATCACAGAGAGAGAGATAGAGAGAGAGAGAGAGAAACAGAGAGAGAGAGAGAGAGCAAGCAAAGCACAGTTGACACTTCTCCATGTTTACAACGGCACTTCGGAAACCGAGCCCTGAGAAACAAACGATGCCATTCGCTGGCACGCTGAGCCTGTGCTTTGACATTCCGCACGCAGACGCATCAGAGGCGGCGCTGCCTGCGCCACCGGGCATTGGAGACATGGTCAAGGTGTGTAACACAAGTGCAACCGTGCGGCTCTGCGCAGTGGCTTTGGAAGGCTGAGAATGGGTCTTTATGGGTTCTAATGGGTCGTGGCCGGCGTGTCGGTGGCCTCCACCGAGACGCGAAGCATGCCCACACCGACAACACTGAGTGAAAAGCTGCGCGATGCCTCAGGGAAGGCCCAAAAAAATTCGACCATATTGAAGTTACATGTGAAGGCACCCATTGCAGGTACTTAACCACAGGACCATCCCAGCTCAACCCAAACAATGCAGATGCCTTCTGGTCTGTACCTCAAATCAGCCAAACACATAAGATATTACACCAACAGCTCAGCTGCCCTAATTCTGCCAGGACACGCTTCGCCCATCCCAGTGGCCTCAGCTAAGACGGGCTGACAGAGGCTCATAGGCCGGTTTTTAGGCCACGCGTTGTAGTGCTCATCCGTTTTCATTGCAAGTTCCTATGCCGGCTGTGCAAGGGCCCTTTGGGAGATCCCTTTTAGTGGGGAATAAAATTGGCTTCGTGGCACAACACCATCAGAGGTGCCATGCGTTGTGGTGGAGCAAGAACACTTGTAACTAGTCAATGTACCAGATTGTTTTGGCAGCCCTGATACAATAGGGCACAAGGTATGGTCAGCTTTGTGGCACTGTACTTTGCTGTCGCAGCTGAGACGCCTAAACCTTCAACCCCCCCCCATCGTCTGGTAAAGGGCACCATGCACTATCCTTTGCATTCCCCTCGTTGCTGCTTTGCCTGTTCACTGTCAGCACGTGGAAAGCAGAGCTTGAGATGTTGGGTTGAGAAGGTTTGGGTTCGGGATTGCTCTGCCAGTCTTGAAGCTGCGTGGTGGCACTTCTGCAATGAGCGCGCAAAAACTTGCGCAGCTTCCCTGCACTATCCTGCACTGCAGGCAGTAAGACAAAAGGCGGAGCCAGCATTAGCATGCTTTTGATGCCAAAGGCAGAAAAACACATCCGTGGTTTTTCTGCCTTTGTATTGAGTCGGGCCTTGTTGCTTGCTAAATGTCGGCCGCTGCCTGCGAAGTCCGGCCGCCCTGTTTTCCGAATTCGGCGTTTTTTGTCTCGCTGACTTTTCCTTGCGAAATTCAGCCTCGGTATACTGAATGCTCCTCTGCTTAGATTTCTGCGGCCTGGGCGCGAACCACCTCCATGTTGTCCTTCCTTATGGAGATTCTGGGAGCGCGGACCCTTGCATACGGTTGCAGCCCTGCAGCGTTCCTGGCCACATTTGAGCCAAGCTTCCACAGCCAAGGCACGTTCATGAAGTGGGCCATGGAGCTCTAAAGCCGGACAGCCGGACGTGATTGCCAAAAACTCTCCTTCAAGCGATCAGTTTCCGTGTTTGTTCGGTGTAAGGCCATGGGCGCTAGGATAACTTCCAGTCTTGAGCTGCAGACAACTACGCGGCCGGTGCTCTTATCGCCATTCTTCTTCTTCCCACACACCGAGAAGCTTCCATAACCGCCAGAAGCTCCATCCCAAGCAGATGCTGTGTCAGGGGGTGGGAACACAATTCCTCTTCTGACTTCTTGTCACTCCATGCCATGCCGCCCCTCCAAAGCAGCATGCAACTTTTATCGCAAAATCGCATGTTCTTAGCGACTCCCCGCGTGTCCTTTGCGTTTCCCGCGAGTATAACATGACACATCCTTGCCAAAGGCTCAAGAAAGCGAAGCAAAAACAAAGACCACATGGAATGAGCCCCAATAGCGTCACATGAGGTTTGACTCGACGCTTTGGAAGGATTTGCTCGGCAAGCCGTGCTCATCACGAGGAGGGCCGACCCTCACAGCAACATCCAATCGAATTTCTGTCTCTCTATGGATTGCCAAAGAACGCAACTCGATTTCCAAAAAAGACCTCTTAGCCTGCTCAAACGAACTTTCCTTAGGGTTGGGAATACAAGCACATTCCGTAAATTCTTAACATTGCCGAAAGAGGGGGGTATCCCTTCCAATACCCCAGATTTCCCAAACAGAGTCACTTTCCTTTCTAGGGATCCCTCATGTGGAAACCAGAGATGAGGCATGGGGGGGAGGCTCCTACAATACGGCGTCCAGGCGCCCTGAGAGAGGCACGTGCACAGCTCCTACCAAAGACAGGCTGATTGATCAGTTGCCATGTTAAGCACTTGGGCCATGGCATGACCCCAAACACCGTCCCCAAAGCAACTCAAGCGCTCCTAAGGGTCAAATTAGGGCAAGAGCACACCAGTTTCCCAGTTTCCCAGTTTCCCGCCCCAGAGTAGCTGGCCCACTCCGGAGCGCCATGCCGGCGCGGAGCACTTCTCGGCCCACGGCATGCCCCTTTGGGCAGCCCTTTGTCGCGAAGCGCTCGGGCAGACATAGACATGGATCTCACATGGATGTTACATGGATGTCACAGACAGCTTCAAAACTTCTCAGGCATTAGGCTCGAATTGCGTAAATTACTGTGCTCGTCGAAGGCAAGATTCGGTGAGCTCCGGGTCGCCCTAGGGCCCCAGGGCTGCTAGAGGTTAACAAAAATCTTGTCAGAGGATCTCCGAAGAACCACAAGATGCCTTCGACGAAGCAACATATAACCGCATGCACCGCCGGGTCGACGAGTTGTCGCAAGTGCTTGGTGTTCTGTGTTTTTTTGGTCTAAGGTGAGATCAGAGCTCAGGAGGTTCTGGAGAAGTTCAAGAGCTCCGCGACAAACACGTTCCAAAATGGAGCTTTTTCTGGGCTGACAACGACGTGAACTGCCGCGGCTGCAGAGGTTTGCGGGCACGGCTACTTTTCCTGGCAGATCTTACAATATCTTACAATGCAATCCAATATGTAGTTTACTGATTTAAGTCGCAGTAAAGGACTCGATCTCTCCCTAAAATCTGCCGGGCATGCGTGAGTGATGGTGACCGGGTGATTTTCTTTCCGAGTGCCACAGGAGACTACAGTAACGACAGTTGCCAGGCAGGTGGCCAGCGTGACCGCAGTGAACGTCGAGGAGCCCGCGAGCACGACACTAAGGTGATGCTCCCAATCGGACCCGGCTCACTATGTCTCCACATGCTAGCAAAGGCCTCCAGCTAGTTTCTGGAGGCCTACAGACTGTCACAGACTTCTCGAAGTGCAACCATGCTGAATGCTTGAACCTTCGAGCAAGGCTTCAAACCTAAAGCTTTTGTGGAATCGGCATCGCTTCAGATTCCCTAGCAATAGACTTTTCAAGAAGCCCGATCTTTCCACCCTGTGCAGAGTCCTGCAGCGCTGAGACCTAACCCAATTTACCTCGTTTGTCAGCTTGCTTCGCTCTGCCAAGCTACTCAGCTACTCACCAAGTCGACACCAAGTAACTTTCTGACGAGCTGATGAGATTCGGTATCATAAGTTCCTGCAAATGCAAAACCACCTTCCGCATGTGCAGAAATATGGAACTATGTACCAGCAAAGGCTCGCATGAGCTTGCTCGGCAGCGCTGCGGGGACATTCTGAACGGTTGGACGACCTACGCTACGCGGGAGCCCCTAGTTGCGCGCCTTCTAAGGTTGGGTAGAATAAGAGTGTGAGTCCTTTGCTGTAGCCGAGCCTAGGGCCTAGGGGTCTAAGCACAAAACGGGAAGAATACGGGAGGAGAATACGGGAGGAGAATACGAAGAGGAGAATACGGTAAGAATGCGGGAGGACAATACGGGAGGAGAATGCGGGAGGAGAATACAGGAGAAGAAGACACTGGGAGAAATCACACTGGGGGGGAGGGGGGATTGGGCGCTCTCTTGGTTGAACCCGTGCCTTTGCAAAACTCTCTGCACACAAGGGGGCAGCTCCAGTTGCAATCCGTGAAAGCTTGCCAAGCGCTCGAGAGGACTAAAGAAGTGTTGTACAATGTTGTCCTTAAAAAACTTGCAAGCGGCAACAAGGACCTTCTTTCAGGTGATTATTTGCTGAAGGCAGGCTTCACAAACACTGCGCCTTGCTTTCAATAGCCAGAGCGGATGCTGTGTGGTCTGGCAGAGGTACTGACAAGCCCTGCACTGCTGCACTGTGCCTCTGGGATGCACTTGAGGTTTAGGGTTTAGGGTTTAGGGTTTAGGGTTTAGGGTTTAGGGTTTAGGGTTTGGGGTTTGGGGTTTAGGGTTTAGGGTTTGAGGTTTAGGTTTAGGGTTTAGGGTTTAGGGTTTAGGGTTTAGGGTTTAGGGTTTAGGGTTTAGGGTTTAGGGTTTAGGGTTTAGGGTTTAGGGTTTAGGGTTTAGGGTTTAGGGTTTAGGGTGTAGGGTTTAGGGTTTAGGGTTTAGGGTTTCGGGTTTAGGGTTTAGGTTTAGGGTTTAGGGTTTAGGGTTTAGGGTTTAGGGTTTAGGGTTTAGGGTTTAGGGTTTAGGGTTTAGGGTTTAGGGTTTAGGGTTTAGGGTTTAGGGTTTAGGGTTTAGGGTTTAGGGTTTTTTTTTTTTTAACAACCCTTCACTCCTTTTCGGGCGAGCTTACAGCTAGGGTAGGTTACGAAACCGGAAAGCAATGCCCCTCAGTACTCCCTGTGCATGATCATGTCACGCGCCCACGTCTAGACGCGCCAACGAGGCCATCTCTGTCACCTCCACCACCACCTTCCT
Organism: Symbiodinium natans; assembly: GCA_905221605.1. Lineage (NCBI taxonomy): Eukaryota > Dinophyceae > Suessiales > Symbiodiniaceae > Symbiodinium > Symbiodinium natans. The sequence continues at coordinate 623,275 of CAJNDS010001147.1, read as the reverse complement.
CCACCAAACCCTGCACGACTGGTTTAGGGTTTAGGGTTTAGGGTTTAGGGTTTAGGGTTTAGGGTTTAGGGTTTAGGGTTTAGGGTTTAGGGTTTAGGGTTTAGGGTTTGGGGCCAGCAGCTTTCTAGGCTCCCCTTGGCACAGTAGATGTTGCCAGCACCACGTTGCCAAGTTGCACACGCAAGCCCCCTGTGATAAACTTTGCATTGGCACTCATTGGCACTTGGTCCTATGAACTTTGCATGGAGAGGCCGAACGAGGCTTCTGGTTCGCACGGCCGCTTCTACCACTCACGTTCAATGTCATGAGTCATGATGAGTCATGACCTGATTGGGATAAGGGTCGTTTTCAAGCACTCCGCCGTGGCCCCATCGACCCCTCCCCTGAACTTGGCCAGGGTCGAAAGAGGATTGAGCGTGAGAGCACGTTGATGCATGATGCACGTGATCATGTTGCTCACCCAGGCAACGCAAAACTGTTGAAAACATGTGTGATTAGCGGGTCCACACAGGCTCCGTCCCCTATGTTTGACTTAGGGCTTCCCGCTAAAGATCCCTCCTGTTTCCAAAGAGCTAGGAACCTCATGCTCGTGGTCACATGGCCAGCTCCTTACAAACTCACACCGCCATTTTGAGGTAAGGCGTCATTCAATGTCATTCATAAGACTCGTGCTACGTCTCTCGACGACCCAAATCCTGCAAATCAACTCAAAGCACCACGTCTGCAAAGCATGGGCTTGGCATCTGCGTGTTGCCAAGCTGAGTTCTGCACTCTGCTCTCTAGGCTGCTCTCATCGTACTGCTCTCAGTATCTCGCACTTTTGCGAAACCTATCACCCATGCTTCGCAACTCTGCGAAGTTTTGCCTGTTTTTTAACGACTCTTGGCAGAACTGCTCCGTCCCTTGCGCTGGATGCAATACCTGATCCGACTTCGAGAGGCATATGCAGCTACATTCGGCTCCTCATGAGCCGTGTTTTGTGCTTCTTTGCTGAGCCAAGGTGAGGCTCGTGAACAGTAGCTGCCAAGGCGTGTGTATTTGTGGGTATTCCGCCGAACGTTGTCCAGGCGACAGGATCTGGTCTTTTCTGTACAAAAGTTGACCATGTTGAAGACCTGGGCCAGTTGGGAGAGTTTAGCTTTGGAGGGACCCATTCCTGTGCTCAACTGTGACCAAACGCAGGAGGTGCAGCAACCTGCGCAACACCAATACTAAACCTGCAAGGGCCACTGACCCTGGGTCACCTGGCAAGAGCCCCCGCTGGAGCTCTAAGTTGCTCGTGGCACCCGTTCCTGAGTCTCACTGCTTCGGGAGGTAGGCTGCTAAGGGTTGTCGAGGACGTCTCAAGTGTTGGAAGGATGGCTGACTGCTGGGGACTGCTGGGGACTGCAGCATCGGAAACGAAAAAAAACAGAGACAGTAGCAATCAAGAAGTTGCAAGCCAGAAGCTCGGCCAGCATGTCCAACGCAAAGTGCGGCAGAGATTCCCTGAAGCGGCGCCATTCAGAGCAACAGGATAGGTTCCGTGAGACGACTCCTTCTGTGACCGAGATTGAAACCCGAGGAGATGCAAAAGCGAATCAAGGCTCTACAGGACTGGATGCACATATACATTGCACGTAAAGAGTACTGGACATATAGAAGGTTTCCCCAATCTCGGATGGAGTCACTGGAACCGAGCTCAACATGCAGCGGCGGCTTCCAAGAGGCTTCAGAGATCCCCACACACGATTTTCTGTTCTAGACAGTTCTGCGGAGCTAATGGAGCTGGCGTGGCGCCACCAAGAAAACACCAATGCTTTGGATCCAAGATCTCTGCTTTCAGAAACCTCCTGGCATCGCATTCAAAAAATGCTTCTCTGCAACATGCAACAGGGCTGAATTCTTCCTGCCTGTGCCAGGCAGGGATACGAACGATACTCGGGGCTGCTGCGTGAGATGTCAATCTCGTCTTTGGGCTAATCCCTGTGGGTAGGGCTCACATGTCATAAGACAGTCGTAGCCTGACGTAAGATGCGACGCACTTGACTCCATGAATGAAGACCGTTCACAAGCACAACCACCGTCAGCTGGTCAGCCGCGGTGGCTATGCGACTTGGGGGATCTTCCTCCCTCCGTGTGATTGTGGCTGGCTTGGTATGCAGGTAGCGGGGGGGGGACGGAGGGAGGCTCCCTTTGAACTCATTCCTCAGAGAGCATTGGGAGCAAAGCAACATTTTCCGAATTCCTCCAGGTCATCTGTGTTCGAGCTATACGTGTTCCTTCTCTCAGGCAGGGGTATCCTCGCTTTGCAGGAGGAATCCTCTTGGCTGCCTGATGCTGTGATTGCCGTGGCAGGCACCCGTTCACCTTGCAAAGAATCCGTCATGTGCAGAGCCGAAGAGCTGCTTGTACAAACTCGTCGGATTGCGAGAAGAGGGTCGGAAACTTCGGCTAAAAGCGCCTGCGCTGTGGGCATCCGTGGCGAGGTGGGGAGGTGGGAGAGTGCCCGCGCAACAGCAGGCAGCATCAAGCAACACCAATACAACGGGAGTAGATCTGGACTGGGCAAGCTTCAGAGAGGCATTGGCACTTTGCCCTACTGGCATTGCAAGATGTTGGCGCCCCCCGAACATGCTCTACATTGCTCTACCTGGCTCGCAAAAGTGTGGTCGCTGAAGCTTAAGGAACGTAGGAACTTGTGTGCAGCTTGCCTCAGTCGGCTCAGAATGCCTCAAAATCACTGTCAGTCTCGTCGCTGAAGTCCTCCTTTTCTGACTCAACAAAGCACATCAAGGAACAACACACATACTGTCTCACATACTCGGAGTGCTTGAGACCTGGAAGAACTCGAAGCCCCACTCTGCCTCGATCACCCCAACAGTATGCAAACGGTCCTCCGGGGCGGCCTGATCGAAGGGTTCAGGGTTTAGGGTTTGGGGTTTGGGGTTTAGGGTTGTTCAGGCTTTTGCTGAAGGTCTTACTTTTGGGACATTTTTGTTTGGAAGTTTTTTTGTTTTTTTTTCGGTTTTCCTGTTGGGACGTCGAAGAGCCGACCACGTCAGTCAGTCGGTCGGTCGGTCCGCGTGCCCGTCGGTCAGTCAGTGGATGGCCTGTCCGCACCGCACCCCCACATCCTCCCCACCCAACCCTTCCCGGGATTCTAATTCGCACAAAGCTTGCCAGGAAGAATTTGATGGCATCAACAGGGGCATTGTGTTGGCAAAGAAAAGGGGCTTCGCAGCCCGCCACCCCCACTCCCGCGCGTTTTTGTTCATCCTTGACCGTCATACGATCATTGTGTTCGCAAACGTCTTGACGTAATGAAATTGCGAGCTGCTGCCGCAACACCCTCGTCGAATCGTATAGTGGAGAGTTCAGCGGTCCAAAAAAAATGGGTGCGGACGCTGCACCCAAACTACGTTGTAAGTCGATAGTGGTACGTGCATGGGTGGGGCTCGTCCTTCGTTCCTCAAGTACATGCTCAAACCCACACCCTAAACCCCAAACCCTAAAACCAAAAATCACCCCAAAAAAACTACACCCTAAACCCTTAACCAGACTCCTGGAGAAAGTGATAAACC
>CAJNDS010001147.1:534712-614712 GCA_905221605.1 Symbiodinium natans | reverse complement strand
CTCACAGCTTCGCCCCATGCTCACCTCTGAGCCTCAGCGACCAGCTGCCCCATGTGGGGTGTGCGCTGTGTGCACCGGTGTGTGCGCGCACGCGCGCCAAATCTCGCAGCAATGTGCCGGTGTGCGCGTAGCTGCCACCCCACCCCCAGCCTACATCCTCATGATAACTCCGCGAACCCTCAGAAGCCAGCTTTCCAAGCAAGCTGCGTACTGTGTGGACCGGTTGAGCTGGCATGTGAGGGCATGTGTCCGGGCATGCGCCAGGGCATGTGTCAGGGCATGTGCCAGGGGCATGTGCCAGGTCATGTGCCAAATTGTCGGCCGTGTCCATTTGAACGACAACAGATCTATGTCAAGGATGCGGCCGCTCGAAGGAGATCCAGCTTGCGTCGAGCTTTCCTGGCAACTAAGGCGCTGCCTTGTGAAACGTCGAGTGACAGGGACGGAAGATGACAGAGGATGACAGAGCGCGGAGCAAGGAATGCTATGCTCCAAGGCGTTGCAGCTGACACATGCTTCCACTGCCAGGCCTCTCGCTCTTCTCCTTCTGGCTTGACATCCTCGTAGAAGCCTTCTGATTGCAACAGAGGGCTACTCCTCTTGCCATCCCGCACACGCTAGAAAACATTCTCTCACACTGTGCCGAACATTGGAAGCAGCATCATCGGCATCCAAGCTCCAAGGCTCAGACCGCTGGCATTCTCCGAAATCGCGGTGCCCTCACACATCGGGCAGAGGAGCAATTGCCTGGCACAAGGTGTATCGTGCAAGGCTGCGTGCTTGGAACTGGGGCGTCTTGGACCCCATTGAAGAAGAAGGAGGGGGGGGGAGATTTCCGTCGAAAAGGAAGTGGCGGTCTACTCAGACGGCAGCCAAGCCAGAGCATCCTGATGAAGAGGAAGCCGTGCGAACTAGATGTGAAAGCCCAGTTGCAAAAACAGCACCTCCCTCTCTAAGGAGCGCCGAGGCGCACAGCGGAGACTTCAGCTGCGGCTCGGTCTAAAGTCACTCTGAGCCGAATACTGCACGGGAGGCGACACGTGTGGGGCAGAAAATGATGACATCTTCTGGGCTCAACGCCTTGACCCCTACTCAAAGTACAAAGCCTGCAAGTTGTGAATCGTTTGCCTCTGGCAGAGACAGTGACAGCTGAAAGCCCTTCCATGCACAGCTCTCTTTTGCAGCATATGAGGGACGTCAGACGACGTCTCAGCTGTCCCACTGAGCCAAGTCGAGCCTATCGCATTCCGGGTGGCGGCGGCCTCGGCCCAGGGCGAGTCAGAGGCTGTCCGAGTCAGAAGCCCTTCTATCCCTTCTCTAATGGCAGTCGCGATCTCCTTGGTTGGCATCTGCTGGCGCAGACTCTGCTCGAAAAGCCCCCCCGCAAACCGAGCCCTTATCAGCCCTTCAGCATCTTCCAGCAACCCAACAAAACTTCCCACCAATGTGTGGCGCCTCTGGAACCCTAAGCTGGGCCGGTGGAATGGGAAACTTCTCTTGCGTTCAACAGGCATCGAGTTGGGCCGAGGGGCATTCCTGGCGGCAGCGCCCTGGCACTGGCAGGCATGGATGCTTGCGAATGCGCGTGGAGAGGCTTAAGAGGAAAGGGCTTTCTGGGCAGCAGGGAGGCTGGAAGCCCTGAACATGTTGCGGTTGCGCGGGGCCGAAGACATGTACATTTAACATGGCCTGCATGGCCGAGAAATGCATCCACCCGAACAAGACTGTGTTTCTTTTTTCTGCGCGAGGGGAGTCCTGGTGTGCTAGGACTCTGCGGGGAAAGAGGGGGCTGCTCTTGACTTTGTCACGACTTTGGGTAGTGGGTCCAGCTGTCGTTCTGCCTGAGTACGAGGACTTCCGGCTGCCATGCTTTGCATATTGGCTCGAGGGCTGCGGGGTCGGGCTTCCAAAGAATTGCAGCCAGCACAGGGAATCCCAAGAAAAGCAGCCACTTCCTAAGGAATCCCCAAGAAAAGCAGCCACTTCCTCACAAATCCCCCAAGGAAAAAAAAATGAAAAAAACATCGTAGGCAAAGCAGTCCCCAAGTTGCGGGCCCTCCCGCACGTGGCGCACCACTACCGGGGCCCTCCTGGACATGGGACCATGGGCGGACTGCCCCAATCTTTGGTTTGAGGGTCAGGCTTACCGTACTTTTGGGGGGGGCATACGTCTTACTCTGTTCTGAATACGACTCGAAGGAGGACGGTTTGGTGTGGAGGAGTCGGAGGTTCCTGCTTCACCGCGAAGGGTGCACGCGCGCCAGACACATGCGCATGCGCGCGTGCGCGCCAGACACATCCGGACACTTTCTTTGGGGGGTTCTGGGTTCACATCCGGGGGATCTAAGCGTGCGTAGCCTTGTTGGACATCATTGCTCGAAAATCCGTCGGCAAATGTCGGCATCGTGCGGCCTTGGGCCGGTTCGCCGCGATCAATCGCTCGGCTGCAGAGCCATGCCTGATAGCATTGTGTCGTGACGGGGCTTGACAGCAGGTAGGATGCGTAGTCATACACTGTTCATACTGTACACTGTTCATAGTGGAGACCTTTGATGCCCTGGACTTCCAGCCTCTCTCCCTTGGTCTCTTTCTTGTACGCGTAGGACACGCTGATGGGCCGATTGCACAAGAACTGCCTGAGCGGGACATGCACTGGAGCAGCGTACCCTCGCGCTTGTCACTCCGTTTCAGTTGTGAGGGTGTGTCAGAAGGCCGGATTGCGAAACCAGCCCTTTCAGTACAATCCAGCCCTTTTCAGTCCAGAAGCCTCATTGGTTCGGATGTATGATGTATACAGTATTAAGTAGCCTGAAGACGTAAGAGCTTTGCTTGCCACCAGAGGATGCAGCGAATTCAACTGGCTCTATAGCTCAGAGCTGGACCCGTTCATTCCTGCCAGCGCTGCATCCGATGCCTGTGAATTCCACGCAAAAATCTGAGAGAGCCGAAGGCAGTGTCGTGAGCCGACTGTACATATAAAGGCGAAAGGAGCAACTTGGCCCTGCATTAGCTTCTTGAGTGGCTCGCATCTTTGAAAACGAAACAAGACCTTCTGACACTGAAGCTTGTCTTGAAAACGTCACTGGACAGCTTCCGACCACTTCCAAACGATGTGCGCCTCGAAGGTGTCGTAGGAGATGAATCCGAAGCCACGCGAGACGCCTTGCCGAGGCTGGTAGCTTTTAAATGCCGAGAATGATCGGAAAGGGTCATGTGTCGCGCTGGGCATCGCATGGTGTGGGCTTCATGAGTCTGCCACCAGCGTGCGATGGACTGATTCACGCACCGAACTGGTTCATGCTTTTCCACAAACCGAAGGTTTTGTGCATGGGAAAATCCTGTGCAGGATGCTGCGGGCCTTTTCGACATGATTTTAGGGTAGCAGAGACGATGCTCACGGAAAAATGCGACACCTGCTGCATGGGCCTACTTGGCCTACTGGAACGAATGCTTGTACGGATGATTGCGCTCGTGCTGGTACCTTTGCTGTACATCTGGGAGGCTACTGTGGCTACGGCTTCCAAGCCCTGCTCGGAAACTTCACCCAGCGCCTGTGTCTGGGTCGCGCATCACTTTGGCAAAGAGCAAAACCTCAGGCTTTAAGCACGCAGGTCACAGGCGAAATAGAAAAAGGTAAACTCTGCAGCATTGTCTGCAGAGTCTCCCTACGTGGGCACTCCAAGGATACTCTGTGAAAGTTCTCAACGAGGGGGAGGGCACTCCAGCGGTACTGTGTGGGATTCTCTGCCGGGATACAGAGTGGCCTTCTTCGTGGGATTCTCTGAGATTCTCTGTCCAGGAGGCGAGGAGTGCAAAATGGTAGTACCCACGAGGGGAGAAGAAGCTGACAAACAGAGATATCGGAGAGACAGCGGAGAGACAGCGGAGAGACAGCGGAGAGACAGCGGAGAGAAGCGGAGAGAAAGCGGATCGAGAGCACTGCAGGGATCAAAACACCGAAGACAGGAAGAGGAACTAAACGCATTCTCAGAACAACTGTCTCAGTTTCAGCTCATTATAGTTGCACTGGTTCCAAGGGTGCGTTTAAGAATGAGATGACGAGTTTAGCATTTCCTTGACCCTGTCTTGGTGAACCTCTCTCGCCTTGCGAGAGCCACAGCACTTCAAAGCAGCACTTCAAAGCATCTGGCCCCGAAGGCAGAGAAGGTGTCGTAAAGCATCCTCAGCGTCTGCTTGGAGCAGACTCCAAGAGGGTCGAGCACGAAACCCCGTGCCTTACCAAAGTGACCCTACAGACCCCCCCAGACGGTGTGCGCAGGACATGGCAGCCTGCGACAAGATGCAACAAAAATGCAACACGCACTGCAATTCCAAGCGTCTTCTCGTCGACCTGCCAGCACCGGATGGCCGGCAGTACCAAGCGAAACAAATTGCATGTGTGGGGCCAATGGAGGCCTACTACTCAAAAACCCCTAAAGCAGGCCGCAGCATCAGAGCAGCGCTTCTCGTGCCTCTGGCTCAAGGTTGCCAATGAAGAGGTTCGCACCGACCTGGCACAAGAGAGGTACTTATAACCTCTCCCTTCGCTCCTGTCAACTCCCGCTCCCAAGATGCCTCGTTCGTCTTTTTGTCCTGGGAGGACTTGTTGCAACGGATGGGCTTTCCAAACAGCCTGCAAGGCGAGAGGCGTGCTTGAGCCCAGAATGGGCGCGACCTTCTCTGAGGTAGGCCCTCCTCTTGCGCACCAAAACAGCGCAAAACACAAGCACAGCATATCGGGGCGAACTTAACATCTCCCGTGCGGATTCGAAGACTTTGACTCTTCAGGGCTCTTATGGGGGCCGCGCATCCCTCGACAGAGAGAAAGGGAGGGAGGGGAGGGCTGAGAGCCTGATCATGTTCATGATCTTGATAGCATAATCTGCATCTTCCTCGTTCTTGAACTCTACGAAGCCGTACCTGGGGAAGAGGGACAGAAAAACGGACCGTGGGCGAGTGGGAAAGAGTGGGAGAGTGGGAGAAAGCACGGAACTTGCAAGTCATAATGGCCGCAGAGCTCGCCCTGAATTCGTTCTTTTTCGTCCGACCGCTCAGCGCTCACAGCACTCCTTTGGCAGTTGGAACAGATTCGTCCAGGGGATGCTCTCGGACCTGAGACAATCTGAAATTGGCTGCTTGGCCGAGTTGGGGAAAAACTCATCTAGGCACGAATCAGGTCTGAAGCACCAATCTGTATAAGGAACCCTATATGCATTCACAGCGACACCAGCGACAGTAGTACATGTACATGTTCTTGTATATACATATATACATATATGCATATATACATATAGACATATAGACATATAGACATATATACATATATACATATATACACATATACATATATATATATACAAAATACAAGATAAAAATGTATATATATATATGTACATAAAAGTATATATATATATATATATGTATAAATGCTGCCTGAAAGGCCACAAAGCCAGCATCTGCCAGTCGGACTTTTCGTCGGGCTACACTTCATGGCATCTCTTGGGGGCTATCTCTTTGGGCAACTTCAGACGCGGTAGCATCTGTTCTGCATCCAAGAAGCTGGGAGTCGGACCAGGAACTGTTCCGGGCAGTCGAACGAAAAATGCGCGCTGAATCCCCAGACTCAGCCCCTCGAAAATACAACTTCTATCCTCCAAATCCTCCCCTTGTTCCAAACTCGCCCATGTCTACCATCGTGAGGGACGCTCGCGGCAATTGCTGCAGCAGGAGTAAGGCTCATCCAAGTAGGGATAGCATTCCGTGCGCCCACCTTAGGCTCAGGGCAAGCTCAAGCATTCCAAGTCTCGTGCAACACAAATTTGAAAGGTTGACAAAGACTCGCCGCTTGCCTTAGAGACGCTAGCTGCTCTGCGTAAACCCGAACAATAGCGTGAGCAAAGAGATGTATTAAACGTCCTGTGCTATTCTTGGATGCAGGTACAATAGGAGCAGCGCCAGGTCTGCATCCAGCGATGCAAAGGGCTGCCCTCGACAGCTTTCTCTCGCAGGACCAAGTGGGTGTCCTGGGACTCGCAACTTAGCCAAAAATTCCCAAACTCCAGCGCTCGGCCGTGATGCCGAAGCTGCGTATAGAAAATCTTGAGGCGCTGACGAAGTGAGCTCTTGCACAGGTTGCTCTGACAGATTTTCGCTCAGCTGGTGTCTCCCGTGCTCGCCGGGTCACCAACCCCACTTCTCCCTCTACTCCATCTGCGGGCAATCCCCCCGAGTCATCTCAACAGTGCCCCCACCTGCCAATCTGTTCTTAGGGCGTGGGCGGGGGGGACGCTCGAAGTACATTCTGAGGAGTTCTTATTCAGTCTTCATCGTTTTTTTTGGGGCAACGCACAGATGTTGGAATTGCTTGGTCGATGCATGAATGAGCTGACTCGTGGAGCTGAATCTAGGACTGAGCATGGTCCAAGAGTCGGTCTTGCTCTTCCCCACGAGCATGTACCCCAAGTCCTCTAACTCAGCAACCACTGCAGACTCCTCAGGGCTTGGAGACGGGTCTGCAATCCCATGATGGGCCATGTCCAGAGATCTGTTCCAGGCCATCTTACAGGGCAGGACTCCATCAAAGCCAAGTTGCATCCGAGCCCCCGCCGCGCTCGTTCGACAGGCCGTTGCTCTCCTTCAACATCATCAACGTAAAGCTCACTGCGAGACGCCCCGTATGCCCCCAAAGGCCGACCCCGGCGGAAAGCGCCAACGCCCCTCTGCCCTCTCTGAGTTTCGGGCGAACTGGATGAGCCACGGTCGCTCATCAGGGCGCCACCAACCTCAGAATTTTAGGTCCCCGCAGTTCGTCAAAGGTCATCTGCAGAGACCGAGTCCCCTTTATGAGCATGATTTGACATCCTGTAAGCCTGGGCTTTTGAGGCAGACCGCCTAGACCGCCAAAGCCTTCAGAGATTGAACCAAACACCTTGGACCTTCAACCCCTACACAGGCTCCTCATTACGGAGACCCCTGCCTGTCACCAGACCCGCGGAGGGGTCTCTAGTGTGAAGTGAACATAAAGGCTCATCGCAGCCTGAACTGGGCCTTAAGAAAAAGAACGCAAAAAAACTGGCATCGCTCGAAATCGCTTGGGGGGGACATCTTGGCGTCATGAGATGCCCCCGCGGAATGTTTGCTGCGCTTTCCGCAGGTGCTGCACAGCGTAGCACGGCGTAGCAGCGAGAGTGGCAGCGAGCGAAGCAGCAAACACGGAGGTGGTGATGGAAGCTCACCGAGATGGCTGCTACTGAACCCTGATGTGATTGAACTGCACTTGGCTGCACAACGGTGCCCTCACATCTCCTCCCAGCATCCTACTGGTCCGACTCCCGAGTTGGATGTCGAGCAGCAGTGATACGCCATTGACCGCAAGATTTCCTTGGCCAAGAAAGGCACAGGAACGGCAGAACCCCCCCCCCCTCTTTGCTTGCGATTTGCATCGACACCCATTTCGGACGGAGCCGCGACATCACAGCCCTCTGTGTCAAGGACGAGCACCTCACAGCCATGGAAGCCTTGGGCACGCGGAAAAGTGGGGCGCAAACTCTGAGAAAATTGTACGAGGCCACAAAAAGCAACGTAGCAAGAGGCGGTCCAAGGCACCCATTTCCCTCGCCAACCGCCTCCAACTCCACAGCTGCACCTCAAAGAACTAGCTATGGGGGGGGGGGGGGGGGGGGGGGGGGGGGGGGGGGGCATCTTTAGCCTCTTGCTCCGCTTGCTTTCTGTCCGTCACTTGCGCTCGCACACGGCAAAAAACACGCGAAAAGGCGTGGGACGCCCAAGTGCCAAGGAGCGGTGTCTTTGCGCAGAGGGACTGCCACCTCTCGCCAGAAGCGAGCAAGAACCGAAAGGACGATCTTCAGGAACTCTTCAGGATGTAGGGAAGGGCTTCACTGCTGCACTCAAAGCGTTGCGAAGTCCGAGCGCCTCTGCCTTGTCAACCAGCCGGGAGTGGAAATACCTCGGCCCCCAAAACAGCCAAAGAGCAAAACAAGAGCGAAGGAGGGCGAGGGCAGAGGGCAGAGTAAAAAAAGAACCTTATATGAAGAGAAGGCCCTAATGACATCCCATGACCTAGACACCAACTCTTTGTTGTCGTCTCGTTGTCGTCTCGTGGGTGTGGGCACTCGGCTACTTCTCTTTTGCTATCTCAAGCTCGGTTGCTCCAAGTGTGAGGAGATGTCGCCGACGCAAGACATGTTGCGCAAGTAGCTCATGTCCCAGTCGTAGTGCTCCTGAAGTGTCCAAAAAAACGCCTTCAAAAAACAACTAAAGAACGGCACAAAATATGTCTCTGAACTATGGACCGACTAAAGCCCCTCGCGATCGAATCGAAGGTGGGGAAGCCAGAAACGTGCAATCGCGCAATCACACGCAGTGGACATGAGAACATGTATTATATCATATACTACGCAGCACATTTAATCATGTCCCACTGCTGCTTCCCCTGCCGGGCCCCTGCCCTGTGAACTGGTCTGCCGGGACACGCGCTGCGCCACGCTCATGGCCGCCAGGGCCTCCGGCGCCGCCGCCTCGACTCGCCAAAGCCTGAGAGCACGAGCTGAGAGCACGAGCTGAGAGCCGAGCCCAAGAGGGGAGAGAAGCTGACTCAAAGAGAGAAAGGGTGGGAGAGATCAGGAGTGGGAGAGAAGGAGTGGGAGACACATTGTAGTGGGCCCCTGAAGAAGATGACGGGAGTCAAGCAGTGCTGTCGAAGGATGGCCTTTGCGCAGGTGGATCTCAGAAATGCCCTGACATCATGTCATGGCTCTCAAGCCCTTCTCACAGAAGGGCGCAGCAAGGCTGGAGTGCGATAAGCGCGGCGAATCTGGGGGCTGTGAGCCTGGTGTCCCCCCATCATAGCGGCTTTGATCATCCAGACCGACGTTCCCTTGCAGATCCCTGGAAGGCCTCAAAACATCTCAAAACTCACCGCATCCTGGCCGCTAGCCATGATTCACTCGTCACCGAGCCGTCATTTCAGCCCTAACAATATGAATGAGCAGGAATGAGAAGGAGAAAAAAGGTGATGATAAAAGAGCTGAGAGAAGTCCAGAACAAGAAATCCAGCGTTTTAAGTGCGATGTCCAGGGATGTCCCTAAGTAGAAGTCCCCCCTGCGAACAAAGCCCCAGCCACTCTTTCCGAGACTGTTCCGAGTGGCGGCACGGTTCCGTCCCACTGGCCCAAGGCGACCTTTGCATTCTGAGAAACTGAGAGCAAAAGCTGACATAAACACTTAGAAAAGACCCTTTCGGTGGGACGCGCAACACAGAATTCGCACAGCACCGGACTCGCGCACCTGCACCAGTGACACATTGGCAAAGCGCCCCTGGCGAAGCAGGCTTTCAGCATCCTCGAAATGCTTTCCTGAGCGTTCACAACAGTGAGTGTCAACAACAGTGAGTGTCAACAACAGTGAATGTTCACAACAGTGAGTGTTCACAATGGGGGTGTGAGCCGGCGATGGTCTAGTCTAGGCTTGGAGGGCGGAGCTCTAATGTTCTCTTATCATGTTCTCACTTTACGTGCCTTGCAACTCTGTCCCATCTTGTGATTCACGTCCCCCCTCCCTCCCTCCCTCCCTCCCTCTCTCCCTCCCTCCCTCTCCCCCTCCCTCCCTCCCTCCATCCTTTTGCGTTGTTGTTGTGATGGTGGTGCTGGTGGGGGCTTTGGTTGCTGTGACTGGCTGTCGATGAGGAGGGCCCTTGGTTCTCCCTGTGTTGAATCATCCATGCTTGAATGTGGTGTATCGCTGTACGAGTAGTGATGTGTCCTGCTGCTTGCTGTTCAACAAAGGGCACCCTGTCAGCGGCTGGTTTGCTGGGGTCTGTTTGCCTTGGGTGTCCCTCGCCATTGGCCCCTGTATGCAGTTGCAGTGCGTCCGCTGGGTGGACTGTGTCTTTCTCTCCTCCTCTTCTTCTTCTTCTTCTTCTTCTTCTTCTTCTTTTTCTTCTTCTTCTTTTTCTTCTTCTGCGCGCTTGAGAGGACCTCTCTCTCTCTCGCTCTGCACGCTTAGCCCCCCCGGAGGGAAAGCTGTTTCTAGGGGAGCGCAAGTTCCAAGTGTCAGTCGGTGGCATGGGCCACGGTTTTCGCGGCCGAAATACTGGGTCGGGGCTTTCTGTCTGAAGATGGGGTGATTTCAGGTCAAAGTGTCGGTGTGAAACTACCCTACATGTGTGAACACGTGTGAACACGTGTGAACACGTGTGAACATGTGTGAATACGTGTGAATACGTGTGAATATGTGCAAATACGTGCAAATACGTGTGGCGGATTCCCAGCGTCTGACGGGCTCAACGGCAATGCCACGCAGCTCCCGTTGGTTCCAGTATCCGCCTCAGCGGAATGGGCCCAACCAGGCCATCTCAAAGGCATTCGGAACCACTTAAAAAGACTGAAGATATCTTGGCGATATTTGGCGTTGAGAGCAACGGTGGTGGCACAGCGCAGCCCAAGTCACACCAGCACCAGTGGATTTTGCGGGCTGTGAAGAAGTGTTGGCAAAAGGTGGTGTCTGTCTTGAAGTCAGCTGTCTTTTGCACTGGGTAGTTGCATTCTCTGCCGCTTTTCAGTCTCAGCTAACGTGAAGCCTGGACACTGCAGGCGGAGAGGAGCCACTTGATGTTGACGCTTACCTGTTCCAAGCTTAACTTTCAGGGAGTCCGACTGGGTAGAAGCAACAGCAATCATTAAAGAATTGGCGTGGAGCATACTTTTGAGATCTAGTTGCGTCATGTGAGATTCAAGCTTCGGGCGTATGAACCTGTTGAAGGATGGCGTCTTTGGTATTGGTCTGGGCCTGCTTGTGGCCGATTCGTGCGAACCCTTCTGCAGATCTTCTTACATTAGCTTCCGGCCCAGGAGCCCTGACGGCAGAACTCCCCGCAGAGAACCCCACAGGATCCCGCCAAGGATCCCGAGAGAAGCCACAGAAGTCCACACGAAAAGGAAGGCCCCCCCAAGAGGAATGATGGGAGCATCCCAGGAGTGCCCCCTTCTTCCAGGCATCCTCCACACCTCCTGCCAGGCGTCCCGACTCCGGGGGTTTGGGGTTTTTGCAGTGTGACTCAACTTAATTTTGGTGTTCGGATCTTGCTCTTGGGGCACTTCGCTGCAGACATGGTGTGGATTGGTCTGCGCAGGAAGAAGATGGTCAAAGATCCCCATGGGGGGGCCTCTCCAGGTTGACCCACGAGCTCGTGCAGGAACGTTCGATTATCCCCAAGGCCGACCTGGGATCAAAGCGTACTCCAAGCAGGTCAACAGCAGCAATGCCAATTTGACAACGCATTGTGCCTGGACCACATGAGCCCGCTCGCCACGGGGGTAGTAGCCAGCCCGGTAGACCTGTCCTTGGACATTCAATGTGCGTACGGCCAGCTCACAAATGACTCTGCTTAACCTCCAAATGAGGACAGAGCTATCTGCCAACCCTCCGTCTCCTATACAGGGGGCTCCCGCGTACTCTGACAAAGGCCCAACAGACTAAGAACCTTAAGGACCTAATGGCCATGGCCTTGGATAATTTTCAGGTCGGCCCACGAGGCTCTGAGAACTACGGGGACTGCCAACACTTAGGCTTGGAGGGCGCTGATCATCCACTCTTTCGCAACCGCGGCGCCTTCAAAGCTCATCGTTGAGCCACAGCAAGGCCAGCATTAAACGCAGATCTAGCTGGAACAATGCCTATAAGATTTCTAGGGCTCGCACTACCTCACTACATTGCTGTATCTGAGACTGGCCATTACCCCCTTCGCGAGCTGGAACGGTGGAACTTGGGAATAAGAGGGCATTGCAGGAGCTCTCGCCACAAGCTTCTGGGTGAGGGATCTGGAGTTCTTTTGGGGTTCTTTTGGGGTTCTTTTGGGGCTCTTTTGGGGCTCTTTTGGGGTCATTTTGCCTACTTTGCTTTCTCAAGCCTAGGCGAGCAGAGTCGGTTCACCGAGCCCTGCAGAAAAAGGCTGCGGCAGATTGACAGACTTGACGAGCCGTCGCACAGTTTGACGGAACATGCTCACACAAGGATGCAGGAGGTCACGCCGTGGGTCATGCCGAGCTCCAGGCCGAAGAACACAACCACACGGCGACAATAGGCAAACATAAGCAAACACTCTGCTGCCACTTCTGCTGCCCCTTCAGCGAGGAATGCGGCGGGGGAATGCAGGGGGGAGGGGCACCCCTGGTGCGTCGTCGTGATCTTATCTCTCGGCAGGTGGAGGTTGGCAACCGGTCCACACCTTCAGTGCTTTGAAGTTTTCTCAGCTGAGCCAATCTCTAGTCAACTCTGCACGAAGAGGAATGCCTTCGTGCGCAGCGCGAACAGCTGATCAAGCTTGGTCGGATTACTGAGGATCTTCGGATATTCGATGCTCACTCTGTCGCTACACGCAGTTGCGAAAACCGTTTATTAGGAAATGTGCAGAGAGCTTTCGGGCTTTCGCCTCAGGAATGCTTCTCAGCAATTGCGATCCTGTCCCTGTGCTGCCCAGGCACTGCACCATAAGCTCCCAAAGGACCTCCGCAGCGAGCTGTTGAGCTTCGCGAGAAGTCAAAGGGTTCGCCGACGTCTCCACGCTCGACAACCCACAAACCTCCCTTGACACGACGAAAGCTAGGACCCCGAAGCTGCCATCTCTGTTCAGGATTTGAGCTCTGCAGGCTTTAAGTCCTCAGGCCCGGGTAGGCTTTGCAGAGCTTTCCTCACTATGTGTTTAAATGTTCGGTTGGGAGGGCGAGGCGAGGAGGGGGGGGCAAATATGTCGGGCCCCCCTTACTTGGCAACTTCCCCATCGGTCGCATTACTCGCACAGCGTGAGCCGCCCCACAGCGCCAAGCTCTCCGACACCAGAGGCCTCCTCATCGATCTTGGGGTCCAGGTTTCCCACATATATAGTAGCCTGCGGAATGATGACTGCCAGGGCTTGAGCAGAATGATTAAAAACACCGCACGACACAAAGACGGGGACATCGCCCTGCCGAAAGGCACCCCTCCCGAAGACGGCGCTCCAAAGAGCGAAAGGCACATCACACGACAGCAAGCGCATCAAACAACCCTAAACACAAGCTTCGCACAACGACTGTCCCTGGACACAAGATGGAGAACCTTGCCTAGAGACCCTAAACACAAAGTTGATGCTCTTGAAACCGCCTTCCAAAACAACCAAGCTGCTTCTGGCTAAACCTTAAGTACTGTCATCCACAATGCGATGCTTTTCAACGTGCACGACGCCTAGCCTCCTGGTTCCTCTCGAAGATCTGCTGGATGCCGCCTGGGGCTGCTGGCGGCTGGGCCATGAGCCTGCGAAAGACGAGGGGAGATGAGGAGTTTTTTCCCATTTCTGCACTGATTTCACCCTTTTTGCGAAGACCTCTCCAACAAGCAGGACACCCTTCGTCCCGGCCTTCGTTTCCAGCCAGACCGCCGGACCCAGCCAGACCCCCAAGTGCTTGGGGCAGGGGAAACGCTGCGACGTCCGATGACGCAACATATGGAGATTCAAAATTCGTCGCTCTTCAGCTGCAACTACACACAGGAGGGTACAAGAAGTATGCGCTGCCGCCAGGGCAGCAGACAAATCGGAGCCCTGTCATTGGGTAATATGGAGCGACGTGCAACCGCAACATCCTGCAGCACCATAGTCTTGACCTAGCCAAGCCATGCTTTTGCCAGAAAAAACAATGACGAATGCTTTCCTGGAGGACACAGCATGCACTTTATTCACCGCGCATTCACGGCAGAACGAATCCTTTCGTAGCTTACGAAGAACGTGGCACACCAAACCAACTTTCCTGGGATGGGATGGGGCAGGGCATCTCATGGGGATGGTATCTCATGGCTCGGCGTAGAAGGAGTGGGATTGAAGCTATGACGGCAAGCTCAAGAATCTTAAGAATTATGATGGTATCGTGTCGTCCTCTTCTTCTTTCTAGCAAAACTACCACGGCCGCAGATCCGACAGCGCCAGTGGCAACCCCTCAATGTGGCTGACTGAGAACCTCCCCGTCGACCTTTTCGATGCTTTCACTTCACTCGAACCCGGAACTTCCGGAACCCCACGAACCTGCTTGCCGACTGAGTCACGAACGCAGATTGGGAGGAACCCCTGCGTCGGAATTCTTGCACTCTGCAGCATGGAAAAAGCATCTGCGCTACAGTCACGGTTGAGGATGAGGCTGGCTTCAAACGCATCAAAACAATGGCTCTTCGCGAAAATTTGAAGCTCACATGAGCCATGGCACCTTGTACAGTGCGCGCACGCCCTCCTCCGTCAGAATGCTTTCAGCCGCATGGAACATGCCTCGACAGGGATGCAGTCCGAGACTGACGTCTGGGTGCTGCGCTCACCGAACTGTTCTAAACGAAACAATCAAGTGTACCTTTGGCCTGATGGTGTTTAGATGTGCTTAGGGGCAACGTTTACAGACTGGACTGTCAGCCGTCGCTACTGGTGCCCGCTGGTGCCTGGTGCTGATCAGCCCTAAGCCGTGACTCTAAGAAACGACGACTCGCAGAATCTTCTTTGTTTGAAGGCTTAAGGGCTTAAAGAATGCTTTTAGAATGCCAATCTGGGGGTGGCCTTGAGTCCAAGGATATGCAAAGGGCTCCAGTCAGGTCCAGGCCTCGATACTGCTTCTCACCCCCTGCTGAGTTCCTCAGCTTCTCAGCGCTTCACTCAATTTCAGAGCTGACTTTGCGTGACACGCAACGCTCACGCTGTTGCCCGCTCGCATTTCTTTCTGGCACGAACGACATCGAACGACAGATTTCGCCGACCCTGCCCGTCTCAGTTGCATCGCTGAGCTCTGCGTTGGCTCGAATCCGACACGACCCCGGCCCTACGACCGCGCCTTTGCCTGTGTGAACAAACAGAAGCACAGCAAACGATGTCACTAGTGGTTTGGCCGATTTGGCAGTGCTGCCAAGCTAATGCACAGAAACACATGCGTTAACATCTTCAGAAGTCCAAACTCGCTTGAGATTTTCGGAGTACACGTTTCCAGCACGTGGACAGGGAAGCTGTCTCCCAACAGGTCTCCTCGTGGCGACAAGCCACGCTGCCTTCGCCATGAAGCCATCGTCTTATGCTCACCATCACGCCGGTCCAGGATGCGCAGATATGCCCGGCAACGCCGGCGTTTCTCGGCCCAACGGAATTGGGTTGCCTTCCCAGCTTCTGCAAGACAGCACACCATCACAATCGATGGACTTCCAAGGCATATAGAAGTCATCGAACAGGAACCTGGGGCAAACAAAGGACGCCACCGGCAACGCCCTCACAAAACATCCGGAAGCAGGCCCCTCAGGTCACTCAACGAAGAGGAAAAGGTGTGTACTTGAGCGACGTGGACAAAAACGCTGTCTGTCTTCTCGCTCCATCTTTGTCCTTCACCCTCTTCCCGATTCCGCGGTGGCACAGGCGCAACTTACAGAGCACTGCTCTCCTCTGAAGCGCTCTGCTGCTCGGGGGGCGGGCACCTCCAAGGGGTTCATGGCGGTACTGTTCATTACACGTCTCGACTCAAAATACCGGATTCTCCCCCGGCTCACCGTTCTCGGCACTGGGCATAACACAAGTGAGCACGGCTGAGCACTGAACTCACCCCCAACCTCCCCCAAAACCCCAAAAACACACTCTGGCAACCTTCCCCGAAACAAGAAACAAATCTGGGCACTCAAGGCAAGTTCTCTGTTCAGTGGCTTACGCTCTTCCCAACACAAATATATACGAACCTCCAAGCCACATCAAGCAGGGTGCAGTGTATTACCCCCGAAGGACACCCAGTTTTTACACTCACCAATATGTACATTGATGCCTATATACAATCACCAAAAACAGCAATGTTTTAAAGCCCTGTTTCACATGCCTTTGTGAGATTTGTCTCTCGCTCTCCGCGTCTGTCTCTGTCTGCAGCAAACATCTTTCTGCCGAGCGTCATCAGCCGTGTCTTTACGACGTCTGCTGGGGTCGACACACACGCGGAGGTGAAGCCTGCAATGCCGGATGCTCCGACCTGGTCAAGCCGGAGACCTCTCTCGCTCAAGCGCATGTGTTTAGTTGATGGCCCTTCAGCTTGTGTTGCCTTCTTTTATGTCTTTTGCTTCATGCGGTAGCCGAAGCTTTCCAACAACAGCTCTCAGGGCTAGTGGATTCTTGTATGGGGTTCAGGTGTCACAGGCACAGGCATTCTCACATTTGCAGTTGGCGCCCAGGTGCATGAGACACGAGCCCGTCGCCGAAGTACGGCTTGAAGCGGCTCTTCGCCTGCACCAAGGCACGAAGCCCGTGACACCCCATGGCCGCCTTCGACATTCGAGATCATTCGAGAGCCTGCCTCGTCATAGGTACCAAGCTCGGCAGCATTGACCAGGAACGTCCGAGCGACATTTGGCCGAACACCTGCTGCGAAAGCTTGGCTCCGAACAGCGGATGAGAAGGCCCCCTCTTTCCGTGACACGCGCATTCAAGACAGGATACGCAATGAGTCTATATATATATATGCATAAATATATATATATATATATATACAGCTCGATTTCATGAGTTTTTTCAATAAAGATGCTCCGCGCGGTGCTTCGCGGATGTTCTCGTGCCTGCCCAGAAGCCCGCGACGCCATCCTGCTGGTTAGGCAAAATGGCGGCTCCACGCTGACTCTTTCTGTTTTTGAGACTTGCAAACTCAGAAGGAGGGGTTCGACGTCTAGAGACTGCCCGCCGGTGGAGATGGTGGTGGTGTTCTTTGCAACCAGAATATGGACCACAAGTAGACACACACCTCAAAGATGTTGCTAGCATTCTGTAGCATTCGCCACCTGCAACGATACCTCCTTTTCCTTACGGTGCCCTGCAAGAAACATCTGCCTAGCAACCACAGCACGTATGGGTTTAGGTCAGTATGTTTTGGGTTGGCCAGTGTCGGGCTTGTAGGGATACCAAAGATAGAATAGGCCTGAGATGACTGCTAGGTGGGTTTGGGCTGGATTGGGTCAGCTTTCTTGGTGACCTAAGCAGGTACGTCCAGGTCGTTTTGGTGAACTGCTTTTCGCCGCTTGGGTTCTTGACTCGGACCTCACCCAAAAACATCCGTCCGGGGCGTCTTTCTCGTGCAGCTCTCACTCGAATCGAAAGGTCCGAAGAGGTCCAAGCGTATTCCGAAACCTCGGCCCCTTGGCAGGCTGGGGAGGGGGGTAAGAAGTTTCAACAGCTCATTGGAAAACTTTGCAGTACAAAGAACAATGGAAGGTGTTGGTGCTGAAGTCCTGCGCCCAAACACGCCGGGCAACCGCGGCCATGCTCAGATTGGCTTCTGTGTGAGTCCTGGGCTCATATTGGGCTGACGGGTTCGGGGTGCAGGAATTGGCACAGCTGCCACGCCCGCCTTCCTCCCAAACCAGTTTGAGGGCGGGCGAAAAACTTGGCAGCTCTGTTCTTGGGACGGCAATCTTCCCTTGTGTCAGACGAACGCTGTCAAGTTTTACACTAGATCCTCTGGCACACCAGCTGAATCTGAAACTCCACATTCAAGTCCGAGCCTGAGCGGCCCTTCACACTTCAAAACACATGGCGCCTGCAAAAAGAACAACAGCTGACAAAACGCTGGCCCGTGCTCGGCGCTGCTTATCGGCGTATTGGTGACGGGTGATACTGGGCCACGGCATATGCAGAAAAGTCGCTGAACTTGGGTCTTGATCACCTGCCCGGCTGCCCAACTGCACGACTTCCTGTGAGTACTTCAACCCTGAAACCCCTTCAATTTCCCAGCCTGGCGCCTTGGTTAGGGTCAGATATAAAAAAATGGAAGCGAGAATAACGCCACCTCGAGGTACCCCTTCCCGACAGCCTTTCGACGCACATGATTTGATACATCCAAGTGCCTGCCTGCACTACGAGTAAGTTATCAGCCACATAAGAATGTGCATAAAATCATGTAAACTTGTAAACTATGCTTCGTTGGGGCACGAACTTGAATCCGAAGGCCAAACAGGAACCACAATGCATTTCGAACAAAACCTGCCTCGGCAGGATTGAAGACGGCAATGGCAAGCGCGCCTGCCGTGCCACCAGCCGCCAAGCGCTGGATGAAGTTGGGCCCTCAACAGGGCTGTGTAAGTTCCAGCACTCGCCCGATTTCGCGCTACTTGCGCTTCGCCGGTTTGCGGTGTCAGTGCTTTCTACACAGGCTCCAATGTGAACATGGCCGCCTGTTTTTTGGAGTGCTGCGGCCTTGCCAAGCAAAAGGAAAGCCCCAAAACCTTCAACCCAAGTCCGCAACTCAGCCCTCAGCCTCAAGCCCTTCACAAACCTTCAACCTGAACCCCAGCGACGAGCACGCCAGTCAGCCGAGTCTAACCATGAGATCTACAAGACTGCCGCACAGGAAGTGCTTTAAACGAGGAGAGCGAGAAAGTATATCCTGAGAACGGCAGTAAAAATCCTCACAGGTTTCCCCCCATAGGAGGTGAAAGCAAAGTGCCTGCAAAGAGAGAACGTGGGGAGGCCCAAAGTATGCTCAAAGATGATGATATCGCCTTGTGCACCTTCGCCACGCAGCGTGCGCACGTAGAACTCCCGAATCGGCTCGTAGATCACCAGCGACCTCGGCTCTCAGAAGAGGACCCCCCACCAGAACCAAGATGCCAGGTATGGTCCCCAGCACATCAGCCACGCTGCTAGAACAGTGCTGTATTGTCGGACATCGGATGGCAAACCAGCCATAGCTGGCTGTGCTCTTTCCACTGGACCCTCATAGCTACATCGTTGGTACTTACGGCACTTGTGCTGTGGCATTGGCACGTGGGAAGAACCAGAATGTGCCGCAGTGCCGTCTGAGTGACAGAGACGTGTAGGAGATCTGCCGCAGAAGTGCCGGAGCAAGCCCTTTCCAGAGTGCGGCTGGGCCCTCTTGCCTCGAGAAGCCATGGCATGCCAGTGGCAGAGAATTTCTGCGGGACATGGGAACTCGGTGCGAGGACGTGCGAGGCAGAAAGCCTGGACGCGCAAACTCCCAAACCTCCCAAATCTTTGGGCGAAGGATCAACGGAGCCTGGATGTCTGGAGTATGCAGTCCAGAAAGCCCCCATACTTGCCGGACTGCTGCACCTGCTGCATGTAGCAATGTGAGCTGCACATAACTGCATGTAAGGAACCAGCACAAGCCCAACATCTACCCAATCGTAGCACTCCGTCTGTTCAGAACTGGGGAAAGGCTTGCCACGAAACAAACAGACTTCACATTGACACCGCGACATGCGCCCCACGACATAGGCACCACATTCTGCCTGAAGCCGAACTTTGACGACGTCTGTCGGGAGGGTGACCTTTCAGAGCAGCCACAGTCCAGGAGAAACAACTTGTGTTGGGGACTAAGTGACTCGAGGCTCTCCTAAGTGGCAAAAAGCCCTGTGAAATGCCGGCGGACTGGTTTGGGATGGCGGTCATGTGCCCAAAAAAAGCACCGCTTAAACCCATTCGGCATTGCTTCGGTGTGCTACACCCCGACTTCTTCTCCGAACTGAACCCCCGAAAGACTCAAACAACCGAGTCCCAAATTCAATAGCCTCTTAATGTCGCTGGGGGCACCGTTTCTGCAATTGCAGCGCCCGAAGCGGAAGCCACGAATCGCGCAAGGGCATCACTCATGCTGTTGACTGTTGCAGCTTGCTGACATTCTTGACTTCAAACGTTGTGTATGACCTGGCTTGCTCGCTACGGCTAAAGCGATCGGACTCCAACTCGACTCCAATTCAACAAGCCTTTTTGGGGCTCAAGAGCCCAAAGACTCTTAAGCAAGCTTTTAAGCATGCGTTTGAGCATGCAATTGTTCACTCGCGCAGGTCGTTACAACACGACGTGCAGCAGCGTAGCAGTGATCTCTTGTACTTCTGATTCTCTGCTAAAATAGATCACGGATATTCTTCACCCTCTTGGAGGATACGCGAGGTGGCTTCTAAGTGCTGGTGTAATTTTGCTGTGCTTCAGAATGCGAAGCCTGAAAGCGACCGGGACTGCGCCTTGGCCACAGATGGCTACGGCCCCCCGACCCTTCATGTTGCCTCTCAACTGCATCTTTTGTGTAGACCCCCTCTGTCATTATACAAGCCGAGTACATTCAACTATTCTGTGCCCGATTGTGCCACTTTCTCCTAACCCTGTGCAACGCAATGTGCATCGTGTCGTCGTGGCTCCAGAGGGTCATTTCTTTCATGAGAAGCACCCTCCATCTGGCAGCAAACTGACTTCAAGCCGAGATCGCTGAGGCACGTCTCACACAAGTCTGCTGGTTTGCAGTCTTTGGCCACCCCGCAGACGTGAGAAGCTTGCTTCCAAAAGCTGCCAGACGGTGCGCCGCGCCCTGAAGAGCTGCCGCTCGGACAGGATCTCGCAGCAACTCGGTCTTCTCAGCCCACGGAAATGTCGTAGCAGGTAAACAGGTTCCTGGGTCGCCGAGCTGAAGAATGGAACAAGGGCGCCCCCATTCCCCCCCCCGCTTTCTTGTGTTGCAGAGTCTTGCAGGGCATTCCCAAGGCTCCGGCCCGGCCAAGGCCTCTGCTCTCACGGAAAAACAGGGAGGCAAAAGGGCAAAAGGTCAAAAAAATGGCAAAGCGTGCTCTCGCATGTAAAACCCGTTCCTTCAACTCCAAGATACTCCAAGCATCCAACCCCCCCCCCCCGTTTCGCTGCCTCCATCACGGAGACGCCCAGACCCACTCCAGCCAGGTTCACCGCCTGCCAACTTTCATATGGCGTCTGAGTGAAGTGCCCAAGCTTAAGAGTGCCGTCTCCAACGCACCTTCACCACGAACCTCTCTTCCAGTGCGGACAGCACGGCCTGTGGAAGAGCACACCGAGGGGATCTCTGGGATATAAGTGACACAAGTAAGGGTGAGAGTGATGCTTTCCAAGGCTTGCGGCATTATCTGCGCAGAAAAACTTGTCTTTCCTCTTACCACACTGGAGACGAGTTGAGAAATCCTTCCAGGCAGCCCCGAAGTTCCTTCGTGCGAACCCTCTCTTGTGCAAAGCTGTGGCCATTGTGGCCATTGTGTGGCCTCTGTGGCCCTTTAGGAGCTTCCGAAGCCACGGGAAGGCCTCCACCCCTTCCTCGCCAATTTCCGTCGTGTTGCACAGCAAGATCCTTGGGCAAAGGGGCCACCCCGGAATTTGATTCCCGCAAGGAGAAATTGAGGCAGCATCAGACAGCAAAACAGAGCCATGGCTCTTGGAGCTGTCCATAGGAAGTCCTTGTGCTAGGGCCTGCCATCTGCATGTTCGCTTGGGCTTTGGGGTGCCGAATGCCACCTGTGCCCCAAAGTGCAGAAACGAGAAGCCTGCACTGCCCACTCGCTCCCGAACTGCAGGAACTGCAGGCCTATCTGTTGAAGTCCCCAACAAAACTGAACGGCCTTCTCACGGACATGCCAGAGAGGGTCCATCGCCCGCGCGATGGCCTGCATAACTTTGTCATCTGCTTGTGCTTTCTCAGATCATGCTCATCTAATGCACAAGTCTTCTAGGTACTGGTAAGAGCAGAATGCCTGCGGAATGGGCCCCCGAAGGCTCCAAGGCCTCAGCACGCTCCTCCCCAATCTCATCGTGGAAGAAGAAGACGCGGCGAAGCGCGCTGTTAAACTCCAAAGCTTCCACCAACTCCTCCACTCTTGATCGGTCTTGTGATATCACCGCAACCACGATAAGGAAGAGCAGTTGTTTGCATGTCGTGCAGCTGGAAAGGCTTTGTTCGCAGTCTCAACGGCTTTGGAACTTGTCTCAGCGTTATCTTTCTACATCGTTCTCAGCGAGCACTGACGACAGCAGATCTGCACCAGTTGTGCGCCAGTTGTGCGCAACAGTAGGGTTGGAGGCCTTGCGATTGCACTGCAGAGCATACACAAAGCCTCCCGTATTAGGATGTGCATCTGTACGACCCACGGGGCTGAGGACTCGAACGAAGGTCGAAGGCAACAGCAGCTATTTAGGGTCTGCATTTTTACGTTCCCTGGCGGTAAGCATTGGTCTCAAGACGGAATGACATGCCAGTTGGACAACATGCACTTTGTCAAGCGGGAAGATGACCGGCACGCCAAATCACGCCAACATGTTCTTGTAAGGAGATGGCTGTGTAAGCAGATATTAGGCTCAAAAATACCGACTGTGTATGTCACACAAACCATATGCGCTGCACTAGCACCTTCTGTCGCTACCCCTAAGATGAAACAAGGCAAGGCCAAGAAGCAAAAAATGTATCACGTCAGCCAGCAGACTCAGTAGACCCACGTCCGTGAAACTTCTGAGGCAAAGCAGTCCGGGCATACATGGGCATAGCGTACAAAAAGAACTTGCGCAGTAGGCGCAGAGTAGCGCCTCCCTACAACACCATGCAGAATTTCGATCATTTTCGCGTGAGGCGAAAACCGCATCCAAACCCGCGTACTGTAACCCACCTCACACGCCCCAAAACAGCGGGACTCATGGAGGCCCCAGCTCCGACCTCGTTTCTTCGGAGACCCCAACCGTTTTTCTTGGGGAAAATCACAGGTTCGCTGCGCATTCCACGTGAGCATGCCATGAAGCTGCAAGCCTGGGCACTTTCATCGTCCAGTCCGTCCGCTTGGACTGTGTTCAGTGTCACAGCCTGGCTCGAACGATATCTGTTTAGGAATTCGTGCCGGACATGTATCGGCGAGCAGTTGGGCGTTCAATGAACTGCACGAAGATGAAAAGTACCCATGTTGTCTTCTTGGTCGCTGCACAGAACTTGTCAGGTAAAGAAAGAAGAGCACCCGCCATACACTGCATGAACCTGACCCGAAATCCAACAGAGTTTGCCCCTAGCAACTCAGGGGCGCCTGCACAGGCGTGGATTCGTCCAAGAGGGTGGCAACGAGCTGCCGCGAGCGAGCTGTGGCTCTCAAGTCAAGTCAGGCGGTCGGGGGGGGGGGGGCTACTGAAGGACACACCTATGTCGCACCAGCGGAAGAATCTCACATGAAGCCCCCGACCTTTGCGCACTCCGCATCCACTTCCGTGGCCTTGCGGCTGAAGGGGACAGCATGGAAAGACATCTGGGACAGCTACGGATGCATATGGAATGTGGAATGGATGCTGCAACGATAGCCTCCACAAGGACCTGCCGCACCGCCGCACAACTTCGCATTGCCTCCACAATGGCCTGGCAAGGAACCCTCATGTGAGACTGTCATGGGAAACCCGAACAGAGCTAGAACAGCGTCATCAGAATCTGTGAGCAAAGGGGGAACGGATAGTATTGTAGCTCCGGCAAGACTTGCGGCAGGCAACGTGTCAAGTGCAGAGTCTGTAGATTGAAGGGAGGGCGTTTTTTTCAGGGGTAGAAGTCAACCCCCAAGCTGCAACGTCCAAGATGCTCCGATGCCAAGAAGTTCAGACGTGAAGGGCCTCGATGCCCGACTCTTCGAGGCCGTCGCACTGCACTTCCACCCTGCGAGAGAGAGCGAGACAGAGCAAAAACACAAGGCGCGCTCCAAGCATAGGGCTGAAGCCCAGGCTAAGCGGCGAGATGCTCTGAGAGAGGCAAATTCAGCGACACCAAAGGCGGGGACTCAACAGCGGGGACTCACATGGAGTGCCTGGTCCGGGAGGTCAGGAATTCGCAGGCAGCGCAGAGCTCACGAAGGCGGGCGTCGTCGACATCCTCGTCAGCTGGCTTGCAGGTCACTTCCAATCATGTCTCCGACCGCCTCGTTAGATCTGATTTCTAGAGTTTGACTCAGAGACTCAGGTGCTGGCCTGGATCTCCTCAAGCTCCGGGAAGACGTCGTTAAAGACTTCGCAGTGCGGCACCACCAGGCGAAAGAGCGCCAAATCATTCGCGAAGTCCGCCTGTCTCAGGAAGACGCCGGGCACAATCAGTCGTCGCGCGGCTCACGTGCAAGAAGGACAGAGACGTCACACAGATTGCTACCGGCATGAGCTGATGAGCTGCTCTCACACGCGATCCCCCCCCAGAAAATCCATGCCCAGGGACATCATCTCGGATCTGCTTTTCAACAAGCTCGTTGTGGTCCTCGTGTCAGAAACGCAGAGGAAGCAGAACAGAAGCACAAGCGCGATCTGCGTCCATTTGGGCCCATTGAATCTCTCCACTGAGTCCAAGTTGAGTCCTCTAGGGCAGAACTGAGGCTCTCCCCTGTCCATGGGGCCACGAGGCGCTGGAGGGTGCCTGAGAGCTGCAAGCTGCAAGCTTGCAAGTAAGCTCCCAAAACTCTCTCTTGTTTTTTTTTCTTTCTTTCGGAGGGCGTGGAGGCCGGAGCCCCCGGGCGTCTCTCTCTCTCTCTCTCTCTCTCTCTCTCTCTCTGTTTTGAATGCGAACGCTTGGAGCGAGAAGCCTGTTTGCGTGACACATGTAGCACCGGTGCTCCCATTGTAAGTGCAGCTTCGGCACCGTAAGACAGATGCGCCACGGTGAGCAGAAAGACCTTGGCAGGCTGAGGTCTAGAGGGCCCCGGCACTTCCGGTGTCCTGTTTCTGGTGCCGTCCAGGGTTGTGGACACATGTGGGGAACTCCTGCGCCCTTTAGCACCTGAATTCTTCTCTAGGGGGGCACTCTGTTGCTGGTGTCATGTCCAGGAGCCGGGATCGCCAGGTTCAGCAGACCCACGAAGACGCTACCACCAATCACTTTAAGGTAGCAGATGGCGAAGATGGCCTCACAGAGTGGCAGCAGCCTGCCTTTTCGCTTTAAACTTCGATACCTGATGCCTTCAAAATCTTTCAAGCATTCAACACTCAAGCCCTCCAACCTGCGGCACGTTCTCCAACAGCATCAGTTTGCGCTTCGTTGGTGTGACTTGCCTGGCACATTGGCTCCAGACGTACATGTGCCTCTACCTTTCGAGTCAAAAACTTCCCAATGGACCAAACCGACCCTGCTGTGCATCCTTTGCATCCATCGCACCTATTGTGTCATCACGTTTGATCCTAGCAAGCTTTCTCCCAATTCGTCCCCAGCTGCTTGTAAAGCACTGGTAAGATCTTGTTGCACATCTGGCGGACGAACGGCTGCTTCTTTGTGCTGACGTCCTTCGAAGGATCATTCACACCAACCAACTGACAGAGTCGCGTGGAAAAGCCCACATGCTGGCAAGCATCAGCTTCTACCGAAATTCGCCTAGAGCCTGGGAGCTGACTGTTCCAAAAAACGCTCTGAAACTCCATATCGGTCCTCCGGAGTGAAGTCCTCTGTGGATGCAACCAGGACAGAGAGGTGGCTCCTGGGCTTGTGAGGCTTACAGGCTGCAGGCAACTCAGCTACAAGTAGTTTGTATCATTGAACTAAGCATATCATGTGCCCGGCCGTCCAACATCCTAATCTGACAGCAAGAGGCCCACAGAGCTGCGCGAGACACTTGTCATCGCAGAAGCTGCAGTAGGTATGTAGAGCTGCAAGATGAACCTGTGGGGCTCTGCCGCTTTGTAGTGAAGAGGTTGCAAGAAGCTGCTCGGTCATTCTGCACAGGCATTCTGATCATTCTGCACCACCCCGCCAGGCTCAGAACACAGATGATCCGCACGAAAACGACCCCGCTCTGCCAGCACAACGCAGCCAGAATGACGTCCTGGCGACAAGAAGTGATCAAAAGTCAAGGGCAGTGCGAGGGCAGCCGATGGCAGCCGGCATTTTGAACTAGTCGAAACTCCTTGAGCGTGTCGTAGGCATCGGATAGGATGGGGCACATTCCGCTGATAGACGCGCTGAAGAATGTTTTCAAACCATACCTGGCAAAACCCGGGTACACTCCCCAATCCCCAGCATTATTTCTACATTCACCTACGAAAAAGGTCGGGGCAACGGGGGGAACGAAGCGGTGCCAGCAACGCACATTTGGCATGCTGAACATGTTCCGGTGTGGACGTTCTGACTGCGTGCTGTGCTCAGTCCACCAACGGTTTTACCAACATGGGTACGGCTGAGCATTCCTGAGCATGCCTGAGCCCGCAGAAGATCCCTCAAAAAATAGAGAAAAACAAAAGGCTCTGGCCTTCGCCCTCTTGGCAAGATACATGCAGCGATGAAGGCCTGCAGTATCCTGAGTTTGAGGCGATTGCAGATCTTGGCACTGTGCTGCGATGCCTTCGTGCAAGGAAACCTCGACCCTTCCGGAACAAGATGCAAAAAAACAACATGCAAAATCAAAACAAGCAGCTGCCAGGCACCGGCTATGCTGAACAGTATCAGGTACACTTCCCAATTGAGGCCTGTCTTATGACTGAGCCTTCCCGTAGCCATGCTTGTAAAGGCCGCCGTAATGCATGTGGCGTACGTGAAGGTGAAGACCAGTGCAAAAAGCACGCGCTTACACCTCTTGAAGAACTTGATGAGAAAATTGCTGTATATAAGTGTTTTTCAGGAATGAAGACACGCACTTACTTTCAACATACACTAAACATACCCAACAATTCAACGAAACTCGCATACTTGATGATCCTGCCTGCGACTCAAACCAGCCTTGGCCGGAGGAAGCTCGGGAGTATCGTCGTGGTCCGCAGCCACAGTCATGAGGATGCGCTGTGGCTCATCAACGCCACGATTTTTGCACTTGGTGCCCAGCCAGAGCAGGAAAGTCCCCAACATGAGCACAGAAATATATACCAGCGCCAACGCAGAGATGTAGAAGTGCGTGCGGCCAGATGCCAGAGCTGCTGGCATGTCGCGTATCTCTTGGACACTAGGCAGAAACTTTGGTGGTGCCGTCACGAACACCGTCGGAGGCAGCGCATGAGAGACAGCCTCCGCATCCCCGACCACATCAGGCAACTCCACAGCTGCCTCTGTGCTCACAAGGACCACGGCAGCAGGGAGAACTCTCTTCAAGAGTGCCATGGTTCTCTTTGGTTGAATCTCAGAAGTCTGCACTGCTTGGAGAAACTGTCAAAGCTGCACGGTAAGGTTTGGGCAGTGCAAGAATCTATTCTGATGATGGTTCTGGTAGAAACTGCAGGCAATGCAACATTTTGTAAAGATGCTTGCCGAAACGAAGCTGACCAGGGCAACAACTACCTTTTCAAGTTGCTGCCTCACGGCTTGGGCCCGAGCAAAGCAAACCAAGAACGCATCGCAACCGCCTCTTGCCCTGCTGGAGGACAAGACCACTGGGGAAAATGTCGGCGGCGAAACTTCTGAGAGCAGCACCCGTCGAAGGCTTAAATATCTGACCGACCCCCCCCCCCCCCCCCCGAAAAAGCCGCAACAACCCTCAAAATCTTTTTTTTTGCTGGAATACGCGCCAACCCACAACAAAAAGGTCCGTGCCTGGGACCCTGCCTCTGGTCCCACACCCGGCCCTAGCGCCCACACAAAAAAGACCAAGCCGACGAGGCTTGCCCCACGCTCCGACCCCTTCCCCCCCCCCCCCCCCCCCCCCCCCCCCCCCCCCCCCCCACACGTCCCCCCCCGCCCTCCCGTACCCCCAGAAAAAGCCGCGAAAACCCTCAAAATCTTGTTTCTGCTTGGCTCCACAACCCGGCGCGAGCTATTTTGGTCCGAGCTTTTAGGGGACGGGTCACGACGTTTTTGGGCATCAGCACTCCGGGCGCGGACCTGCGCGGACCCCGGGTTTATTTCTTTTGGCAATCAAAGACACAAGCGCGGACCATGGAAAACATCGAGAAAGCGTGCGCGGATTGGTTTCCGGGCATTTGGGAATCACAACGGTATACA
This sequence comes from Symbiodinium natans, assembly GCA_905221605.1. Lineage (NCBI taxonomy): Eukaryota > Dinophyceae > Suessiales > Symbiodiniaceae > Symbiodinium > Symbiodinium natans. The sequence continues at coordinate 587,011 of CAJNDS010001147.1, read as the reverse complement.
AAGAAACAAAAACCGTCATGCCTCGGAGCCTCGCGTGGCAAACTTCTCTTGGCAAGTTGGTCATTGTATGGGGTAGAGGGGGGAGCTCTGGCGCACGGCGCAGATGGGGCGCTAGTTGCTTACGACGACGCCCAAAAAGCTGTGCTGGTAACGTAATCGTGGCTATGTAAGGGTTGTGAATATGCCCCTGCGACCAGTAAAGCACGTTCCCTATAACAGGCGGTTAAGTACAATGAGATGTGTACCCCTGTGATGTATAATCGTGGCTCCATAAGGGTTGTGAATATCCCCCTCCGACCGCCCTGAAAACGCGTTTTAACATGGCGCGAGCTATCCAGGATGGGCCATTATACCCTATAACCCTATAATCCCTGAAACGGCCCTTTAGAGGGTTCATTATGGGGACTTTAAGGCCTAATAGCCCATCCTGCATTTGGTCATCAGGGCGCAAATAGGGTGCTAGTTGCTTACGATGTCACCCTACGAGCACGAGAAAGGGAGGGGACATGCGACAAACTTCTAGGGCCCTCACCAAACCCTACGAGCACCAAGGGAGGGGACATACGACAAACCTCTAAGGGATATGTTTTTTTTCTACAGTGTTCTGAAAGTGCTACTCCCCAAAACTTGGGTACTATTTGAGTACGCTCCCCAAAAAGCAGGATGCCAGTTGAAAACGCTCGGGGGCCTTTCTGTCGCTGCGGGCGAACAAGTCCGGGCCTTTCTGTCGCTGCTTGGGCCCATCAAACCTTAGAACATCTTAGAACCTTTTCGCAGAGCAAATAGAGCTGTTCTGCGCCCAAAAACCTGTGCTGGTAACGTAATCGTGGCCCTATGAACCGTACAGGAGCTGATTTTTTTGACACGGTCTCTTCGCACAGAAAGAGGGTGGTCTGACCATCAGCTCTTTAGGGGCTCTTCAACCTCTAAGGGATATGTTTCTACTTCTACAGTGTTCTAAAAGTGCGGTCCCCAAAACTTGGGTGCTTTGAGCACGCTCGGTCCCACAAAGTCCCACTAGTTAGGGGTTCTGACCATGAGCTCTTGAAAAAGACTCTGACCAAATAGCTCGCACCAAAAAGCTCTTGAAAAAGACTCTGACCAAATAGCTCGCACCAAAAACCACCCTCTTTTAGCCAATTTTAGCCCATTAGATCAAGGGCCCCGAAAAAAGTGGGAGAAAGGTCCTTCGTGAGACTACAAGCGTTCCAGGAGCTGATAGTTTTGACACGGGTCTTCTCGCACAAAAAGAGGGTGGTTTGACCATGAGCTCTTTAGGGGCTCTTTGGCCATGAGTTCCAGTTCTTTCTTTCTGTCTTACACATCTAAGGTTGAAGGTTTGAATCTGGGTTTCAAGTCTTTACGACGTTTTTGACACGAAGAAACTCGCGCCAAATCGGGGTGTCAAGTTTTATTCGACATTTTTGGCACGGTCTTTTCGCACAAAAACAAGGTGGTCTGACCATGAGCTCTTTGGGTGCTCTTCAAACAACCTTTCTTTCATATGGAAGGAGAACTTGAAAATAAGCATCTTGCCTGAAGCTGACCGCTTCGGTAGTGCTGACTGAAGAGTGAAACCAGGCTGCGAGGTGGAGGCACAGGAAGCCCACACACACCAACGATACCCAATCAAACGCACAACACCATCCATACCATCGACCCATCTTTAACGAACACTCCACAACGCCACAGCAGCGGGAGCCACCCCAAATTCAGCAGTACGTCTTCTGGTGCTCCAGCCGGCCTATCAGGCAGTCAGCGCGACCCGGGAAAAGTCACAGCTTTGGGACATGACACAGAAAGAGCATCGGTGCGTTTATGTCACGATCACTGTCAGGTCTTCGAGCCGAGGGATACCACATCCCCAGACAACTTTCCAAAGGGAGACCGGGGGCCTACAAGCGCGTCGGGATCCCAACAATCGAGTGCTGGCATTGACTGTCTTTTAAACCACTTCCCAGAGGGTCGGGAGAGTCGGGGAAAGATGACGTGTTGCATAAACGCATGGTGACTCTTGCATAGCACCTGGAAAAGAGTCATCCAAACAATCGTGTCCTGATTTCCTCCTTGTAAGAAAGACGGAACAGATCCTGACTGTCCTTGACAAAGAACTTTTGAAGCGTACTTTTGTACTAGTCAACTCCGGCATTAGCATCTCTCAGTTTGTCCCGATCCAGGCTTTGTTTGTCTTGTGTTCGTGCTGCTGCTCCAGTCAGCCGATCTCTTGGGCTCAGAGCCCACTTCTCTAGGGCAAGGGCTGAGATGTCAGTGCAATCATCACTGAGTTCTGTGTGCTTCAACCAGTTGCAATGGCGGTCGGTGGGAATCTTTGGAGTCAGCTACATCTGCCGATGAAGCGGTGGCAGAGACTCTTCCTCTTCTTCAGTTCCTGACTTACTCATCTTACGACATGTGGGCTTGTCATATATTTCGCTCCTTCCCTGCGAAATGCTCTTGTCTACCACATGAACAAGTTGAGACAGAAAGGGCTGCGAATTGAGCATACATGGAAGCAACGCAGGCAACTCGTTCTGAATCATGACAAGGCAGGAGGCTGTTGTACGTTGAGCAATCATGTCATGCATTGTTCTGCTGCACGGGCCCGCTGCTAAGGCTGATAGAAACGAAAGGCCAGCTACACTAGCTCTCGTGACCTCAACAGTTGCGCCTCATGGCGATCGTGGAGTGAACCGCCCCCGACGGGAGGGCGACGAGGCAGCCTCGGACTGCTATCACCTGTTCCTGGGGTCTACGTACAAATTGGCAGGTGTGATGATGAGAACGTGTATGTTTCCACGAAGCTGCTTGTCTGTGGATCTTTTGTTTGGCTTCTGAAGATCACTGGCCTCTGAAGGAGATGTCGGCGCATTCTGAAGGTGTTCGGGCAATTGACCTCAGAATCCGATTCTCGAGCCCTGAAGCTGTCACGCATGGTTGTGCATTAGCGAAAACACTAGCTAGATAACCAAGATTCCAACCACCTGGCAGTTGCGCTTGCTGCATGTGGGATCTAAACAATCGTTTTGCATCCGAGCACCTGACCCTCGTTGTTCTTCTCCTGCGGGCACTTGTCTCAGGTAATAGGCATCTGCAAAAGAAGCTGCAAGGGCCCGCCCTAATTGAAGTCCCACAAGGTCCTGCCGGCATCTTTCAGTGAGCAGGAATTTGTACACTTCTTGCTGGCCGCCCCCCATTGCTGCATGGTGTAGTGGCGTGTTACCTTGCAGGGAAAGCATCCCACAAGTTTGGTGTGTCGTTGCAGTTTCTGCCTTAGCGGCCAAGTCATGCAGTGCTCAACTGCATTGCTACCTGTCAATGCTCAAGAAACACCATGTCATCCCAATCTCAGTGATGAAAAAGTAGTACTGTGGGATCTTGTCTGTCGAAGCCGCTGATTGCTCCGAAACTTGTGCGTGCAGCTGTCAAAGCATGATCTGCCCCTCTAGGCACAGCTGCTCAAGCATGGCTTCCACAACCAGGGTCCCATGCCTTGTCTGTCAGCCACACCCTGCAAAGCACTGAAATACAAACACTTTCATAATCTTGTATCTTTTTGTATATCCCACGAAGTCAATCTGTAGTTAAGTTCGCATCTGGCAGGCGAGTTGATGATGAAACGGTCTCCTGTGCAAGCATAACACTCGACCATATGGAACATGGCTCAGGAAGGCCCGCTGCAAATGCTAATGATCGAGCCCACAGAAACGCAATGCAGTGGGCGCCATGCGAACACTTTCCGATATTCCTGATTCTTCACGAAAACCTTACATGCCCGGTGCGTCTGCCCTCTTTTGCTTGCATTTAAGCACCGCCCTTTATCATCAGTACTGGTATGATTTGGTATGATGAATGCCATGCCTTGTCACTTCCGTACTTCACCAGGAGCTTGACCACATCCAGGTGATTAGCGTGCGCTGCCAGATGAAGTGGAGTCCGGCCTCAGTTTGCACGTGTCTTTGTGTTGTTTTTAAGCAAAAACACTTGAGAAAGTTCATCACCAGGTATCCAGATTATAACACCAAATTGCATATGAATCTTCATCGCTCTGAATAGGCGACTCTGAAACAACAATCCCCTAAATGGTTGGCGGGGCGTCCTTGTATATACTCACGAGGTCATTGAAACTCAGGACGGGACCGGTGACTGGGGTTTACGGTTTGTCTCTCAATGAAGATCACATTCCGACCCCTTGGAGCACTGGCTTGGAACTCTTCTCCCATTCTGACGGAAGTTTGCCTTGGTGCAGATTGGGCTTCTGGTTTCTCGTCATAGGAGCACTTGAAAGACCCGAATAGCCCATGACAGGCGCGACATAGCGAGGAGAGCACTGTACAAGATTCTGAATGGAGTTTCGCAGGCACTTGACGCGTCGTGCGCTGGTCAATATCACAAGATGGCTACGTAATAACACCCTTGTGCCACGTACATGTGCAGTTTAAGGGCGCTTGATGTATGCACAAGCTACATCTCCGTCTCGTGCTGAAAGAGAGCATGAAACCACTTGTGCGCCGCCGGTTCCTTTTTGGGGCTTAGGGTCTCTCATTTGTTGTATCGGGCCTGCCACACCTGCATCTCCTTCTAGGGTTTGGGGGGTTTAAGGTATCTTGTTTTTTGGATTTAGGGTATAGCACACCACATCACCACATCACCACATCACGAGCCCACCACGTTACGACAAAAAACCATGTGCACGTTTGAGAAATATGAAAAAATCACATGCACTTACGAGGTCCCCCCGGTTGCACAAGCCGAACCCGAGGCAACTAGAGGCTCACACATCTCAGATTGCCATGCACATAAGGGATTGCAGTCCGCCGATGTGGCCTAGATTAAACACGTCAAAACTCCATCGGAGTATTCGACAATACTGAAGGGGCCACAGCGCTCCCGACAGAATTTACACCTAGATAAGCGACAGTAGTTGAAGCACGTCCAACTGCTGAGGTACAACTACCTACACCATCTTTTCTCCGCAACCCAAACACAATACATACTGACATACTGTTGCTCGTGACAAAGGCCCGCGCCTTTCCTGTCAGCGGCTTCCTGCAAGAGCATGCATACGCCAAGTGAACAAAGGACAGAAACAACAGCTGAGAGCAAAGAAACAACAGATGAGATACTCAGGCACACGTGGGATTGATTATGATCCGCTACAGCTATCCGAAGTAAAGGGTCTGCTTGGTAGTGCAACTTGTAGCGTCTTTCAAAAAAACAGTGCTTGTATTCGGGGCATAGCTCTGCCCTTCTGGACTGGTGTTGCAAAAATCTCAACCCACCGCGCGCCCTGCCTTGTCGCATTTGTTCTCCAGCAAGTGTTTGACTATGTCCTTGTGGACTGGAAGTCTAGACTCGCAGCAGGGGCAACTTTGGAATTTGGTGCAGCGTTTGGACCGTCGAGGCTGCCCAATGGAGTGGTGTTTTGCCTCGGCTGTTCTGAGCCCTGCCAATCCCCCCCCGAATGGGATCAAGCATTGAACCCAGTCGAATCGTTGCCAGCGCCTGATGAACAACCAGCACCAACCACACAATCCTAAACCCGAAACCCTAAGACCGCACTTTTCCTGTGAGCGCCAATCGAGAATTTCAAGTAAGACTCGGCTCATACATCGAGGCTATGACACCCTTCCCAGAGCGAGGCCCGTGCCATCCCTGCATCTGGCCTCCTGCAGGTGCGAGAATTGATGTCTGCTTCAAGTCAGTTCAGGATCTCACAAAAGCTATTGACAAAAGCTATTGAAACGCTGGTCCTTTCAAACCCAACTGGATGCACTTGCCTTGTTGCTGTTCTCGTTCAGCAGGAGTTTCACCACCGCTAGGCAGCCATTTGCTACTGCCACATGAAGAGGAGTTCTACCTTGGTCGGCACGTAACGTAACCTGTCCCCGAACCAACACCTCTGGCTGCACGTTCCCCAGTCTGTTGCCAATTCCCGGTTGAGCAAAGCCCCACGCCCCGCGTGTCGGTTGCTTCCTGCAGCAGCGAGACAAACAGGAAAGAACGCACGCCCTCCAACACTGCCAAGTGTGCCCCTCAGACCAACCTGCCTGTATGCACCGGGAACCAAGGAGGCGTATAACCACATCATGGTGGCCCTTGATAGCTGCCAAATGAAGTGGTGTTCTACCTTAGCCAATCATCTAACTCCTGAACTCCCGTGAGACAGCTCCACACTCTGGCGCATCTCAACCCAGACCCATGCCGCCATCGTCTGTCACATCCTGCAGCCACTTAAATTCAAGGGCCGGAGCGCTCGCAGCACACTGGACGACGTTTCGGCTTATCATGTTGATTTGGGGTCGGTGCCACAGCCTGCTTGCACCCACTTTCGAGCAGACACGTCAGCACGTCGATGTTGCCCCGCAGTGCTGCCAAATGAAGCGGACCTGAGTCAACAACTTTTCCGCGCCTCAGCCACGGACTTTGTAGGACTTATCTTCTGAATCCTTACCATGTCTTCAGGGAGCCCAACTGCTGCAAAGCAAAGCTTGTTCCTGAATCTCCAAGGCCCGTGCGATGGCCTCTGCGATCCCTAGCCTCCTCATCAAATGAAAACAGTGCTCGTGAACAAAAGCCAAGAAAACTGACGGCCGGATGTGAGCAGGACTCCGTGTCTTCAAGTCTTCAAAAACTTAAACCTTCACGCGCACGCACACGCACACGCACACGCACACCCACACCCACACCCACACCCACACCCACACCCACACACACACACACACACACACACACACACACACACACACACACCCACACACACACACACACAGAGACGCCAACACACACCACCCCACACAGCCCCACACACGCCCACACACACACCACATACACACAACACACACACACACACACACACAGACAGACACACACACAACAGACACAACCATACAGAGACAAACACACACACACCACACACACAGACACACACACACCCACACAGACACATACACAGACACACACACACACACACCACCCACACACACACACCCACACACACACACACACACACACACACACCACCACACCTACCTATGCACGCGCACGCCCACTCACACCCACAGCCCCCGCACACACTCACACCACACGCACACACCCACACGCCACAACTCAACCCACAAACGCGCACAAACTCACAAAACGCTCACAAACGCTCACAAAACAAACCCACAACGCGCACAAACGCTCACAAACGCCACAAACGCACGCACACGCACACACTCACCAATCACTCACACACACGCACCGCACTCACTCACTCCCTCGCACCCGCACCCACCCGCACCCGCACACTCACACCTCACCCCGCACAACCACCCGCACACCACCCTCGTCACTTCACCCGCGCACCACCCGTCCCGCACCCACACCCGTCACCCACCTACCCGCACCCGCGCACCCTCACCCTCACACTTCACTCCCCGCACTAACACCCGCTCACGAACCCTCTCGCATCCCCGCACGCACGTCGCACATCGCGCCTCGCTATTCCTCGCGCTCTCGCTCTATCACCCACCCGCACCCACACCCGCACGCACCCTCCGCACCCGCAATCACCCTCACCACCCTCCTCACTCTCCGCATCACTCAAAAACCTCACTCAACCACCCCCACAACTCACCACGCACCGCGCCCACCATCCCTCACGCACGCACGCACACCGCACTCACCCTCACTCACACCGCACTCACCCCCACTTCACCCTCACGCCACCTCACGCACTCCCGCACAATCACCACAAACACGCACACACCCACCAACCACACTCACCCACCCACAAACACACCACACCACACACACACACACACACACACACACACACACACACAACACAACACACACACACACACACACACACACACACACACACACACACACACACACACACACACACCACACACACACACACCACACCACACACACACACACACACACACCACCCCCACACCCCCCCCACCCCACCCACCCACCCACCCACCCCCCACCACCACTCACGCATGCACACCCACGCACCCACGCACGCACTCACGCACTCACTCACTCACTCACACCACCCACTCACCCACTCATGCACCCACCACTCTCACCACCCACTCCTCACTCACCCACTCACCAACTGCACGCCACCACGCACCCTCACCACCACGCACCCACTCACACTCCCACCACTCACTCACCCTTCACCCCCACGCGCTCACCCATCCCCCCTCGCGCACGCCACACCCAACCGCTGCAACGCACACCCACGCACTCACGCACACCACCCCCCACCCACCCCCACCCCCACCCCCACCCCCACCCCCACACCCACACCCACAACCACACCCACACCCAGACCCACACCCACACCCACACCAACACAAACACACACACACACAATATCAATCTGGACACGTCCATCCTACATGCTTGCCTTGTTGCAGTCGTTGCTCACCAGGGTCTGGACTATGTCCTGGTCAGCCCCCATAGCCGCAAGATGAAGCGGAGTTCGACCTGAGTCCCAGACTTGCACGTGGAAAGTCTTCATGATTTCAGACTGCTCGGAATCCAAATTACACATTTTTGTGCTTGGTGAGAGTCGCAGCTAAATGCATATGAGTACTACAGTATGCATTGTATTGCACGAACTGCCTGCCGTGCGATGCCTTCTTGCGGAAAACCCTCTATTTTACCCATACATGGACCCATTTCTTCACAGCTCCATGTGAGGCCGCCACAATTCAAATCCTTGGCGTCCTGCCCATGCTGTTGGTGCTGCTCTTGTGTTGTGAAAACACGCTTTCCCTCAGCACCTGTTTTGGAGCTTTGCGCTAGCTGCTAGAGAGGAAACACTTTGCTTTGCGACCTGAGTACTTAAGGAATTTATGTTTGTTGGTTTGGGCCTCAATTGCTTTTGCAGCGGAGCTGAAAGCTCCCGAGGCCCAGAGAGTTTACCGAGGGTGGACTCCAACTACCATAATTTGCTTGTGCAAAGTCTGCAATGACTTCAACAGCAACGCCTTATCCATTAAGCTACTGGGGTCGTCTGCAGTGAGGCTTTAGTCGCCACCCGACCACCCACATCGCCAGTCCGCCGAGAAACCTGAGAAACCAATGAAAAGTCCGGACGCGCGTATTTCTTTCTCTTGCCAACTTTGCGAGCGCGCAGATTCTGAAACTAAAACTAGGCTTCCATGGTCCTGGTATGGTAAGTGTGTTTTTGTTGGGGACTTGTTGCGTTTGCAGTCATCTGCAGTCATCTGACATAAACTACAAAGCAGACACTATTGACCCAAAAATTGCCATAAAGTTTCATGAAATTATCCGATCTCAGCATGGTCAGCATGATCACCGGAATAGCTATGATCGGATACCTGGGGTGCTGTTGACGAAGGTCATTCCCTACACAGCCTACTTACACTCTTGGGATCCCATCTTGTAAACCTCTGTTGCAAGCCCGCACCTTGCTGGAAAAGCGCAGCAGACTTTTCACTACCTCGTGAGCTGTCTGTCGCACCGCAAGATGAAGTGGCACGTAACCTCAGTGTACCAGCACCGACATCTATCTCAATCACAAGCACGCTCACAGGGTCACCATGGCATCTTGAGTGCATCTTGTAATGCAGTATAGCACCCCAGTATGACCGCTGCAATCTGGCTACAGTTCATGACACCACCCAAGTACAATACGAGGAGCATCCCCACAAAAGCAAACACACACACACACACACACACACACACACACACACACACACACACACACACACACACACACACACACAACTGCAGTCCCTGGCCGCTTCGGGACGTTTCTGTCACTGATCTCATGCTGCTGAAAGATTTGGATCTGGATGAAGGGCGAGTCGGTTACACGCGTTGGGAGCAGCGTGTTGAACACGGGAGGGGCCGAGCCAGGTGTTGGACACCTCGGGGGGGCTGAGTCCGGAACGGCGGGCTGTGCACGCACTGAGAGAGGTGTGCCGAGAACAGCCCCCATGCTCCGTAATCTTCTTTAAGCCGGCGCAAAAGTGTAGGGTTACTTGTGTTTTGGACTCTGAACCCTACTTTACAGTCCGATGCCACGTCTAAGTTTTCTTTCTGGGACTCAGACTTGGGTTTACAGTCTCCGTCTTCTAAATGATGGGCCTGCTAGGCATGTGTTCCCAACAAGCGCTGCCAACACAACTGGCCCCCCCCGACTCGGGCCGGGTCTGTTCCGGACACGCTCCCTGTCCGTTCCCAAGATTTTCGAGCCTTCCCAACACGCGCGCGCAACACACCCCAGTTGCAATCAACACGACTAACATTCATTTGGATCTTCAAAGGAGCCCAGACCCAATGCAAGTGTCCACCCTCCCAGGTTTGACAGACACGGAAGCAGTGCTTTAGCCGGTGTTCCTGCTTCCACTCGAACAGTACTGGCCCAGCACGGTGGAAACGTCTAGAGTCTAAAGTCTAGGCTAACACCGCATCACCTGAAGCATTTCTGCGCAGACATGTGACAAACCTTGTGAAAAAAGTTTCAGTGCTACGCCACAAGTCTTCTCGGCCAGCACGCTTTTCATGTCAATGCAAGGAGGCCGTATGAACATGGAAATACGGGCGGCCCCAACATGTCTCCGACCGGCTCTTTGGTGGGCACCTGTTAAGAAGCAAGTTCGGTGTTGTCTAGTCTACCAGCAGCAGGTAGGGCGAAGTGCGGCCAAAGACAACTTGCAGCTCAAACGAACTTGAACTTCGGTGCCCACCAAATAACCTTAAGCTGCAGCTGTTGCCTCCAATGCCACAGATCCGAGGCCCATGCCATAGTTGTCCACTGCCTCCACTTTGCTTTGTAGCTTGGAACTTTCACAGACAGAAAGAAGGTCCCGCCTCCTGACATCCCTCCGTCAGGAGAAGCTCTACTATATTATGACGGCCACCCCAGGCAGCCAAATGAAGCGGCGTTTGGCCTGGGCTGCGACTGTACATTCATCGGCCACTTGGCATGCAGTTGCTCTTCAAGCTTGCTGCATTCGGAACGCAGTGCCACGTGTTTTCACAAGCAAGCTCTATCTGAACCGACTGCCTACATCCGCTCAATCCACAACTGCGGCAACAAACCCACACATTTTGTCAACGAACTTGTCCTGCCAATGCTGAGAACCATGCCTTCCGAATCTTTCGAATCCTGCAATCGTCAACGAAACGCAACAAGGATTACTACATTTCGGTTTGCAGTGCCAGATGGAAAAGCCGAAAGATGGAAGCATGCATGTGCGGATGAAAGAGCACATATCTTGCTTTCGGCCTGATTTTGAAAACGGAGTCTTCCTGCAGGCTTTTAACTGCACTGGACTAACTCAACTTTTCCTGTTCAGCTGCCACCTGGAGATTGGCCCTTAAAAAGCTGAGATAAGGAAGAGTGACGAGAAGAGAGGTTGAAGTGGAGACAAAAGCTGACGCAAGCGAATCAAAAGGAAAATCCTGGAGCCCAGGAAGCTAGAGCATCGCCATCTCATTCGCTGGAAAGGTGGGTCCAGGAAGCAACGTTTTTACACGCACGAGTTCAATCCAAATAGTCAAATAGTAACCCTCCCACCTACCCCGTCAACACCGACAGGGGTCCGGGAAGAACTGCAGTGCTAGCACTCGGACATTCTTCTTTTCAATGTGGTGGTCGGGCCCCGTCCCCAGCTCGAAGGCTGGGCCATCTTCGATAGCCCAGTGCCCCGAGAACTTCCAAGGGTGGGCTGGGTGTACCCCCCCGTACATGGGGCCATTCTACCACGAATGGCCACGTGCATTCACGTCGTTCGGCCATATAGCCACTATTTAGCCCCTCTAATCACACATGTCACTCAGACTCATTGACACACAAAACTGAATAGGATCGAACATTCAAGATAACAAGCCTCAAAACACCTTCGGGCTTTCGTGCATTTTCCTTTTTTTGCTGGGTCAGCCGCGTGCCCAACATGAACGGGGACAGGGTCTCGGCGAAGCCTTCCCGAGCCCCGGCCCGCACGTGAGTTAGCGACCGGGCGCGTTCCAAAAAAAAGAAATCGCCTGGGCCACCCACGTGCCCAACAAAAAAACCATGTCCCTGGACGTGACGGGACCTTGAGAGAGATAGAGCCTCCTCCGGCCCTACGCAAGTGAGTCAGTCACCGGGTACGTGCTGAACAAAGAAAGCGCTGGACAAAGCCAACCCAAGCCCGGCCAGGCCGTGCGCATACCGAACAAAAATTAATGCCGCGAAGACCCCAAACAATATGGGAGGTAACGATATAGCAGCGAAGCTGAAACAGAAGCTTCCCTTTTGGTGTCCCTTCCACTGAATCAAACACACAAAGTTCACGCACTCAAAGCATAGCATTCGGTTTGAATCCACTCGCCACCCCGCTTAGTCTCGCAGAGCACCCCGGTGAGCCTAGGGTCACTTAGCTTTTCACTTTGGGGGTCGCGTGGCAGGGGACCCACCAATTTTGGCCCCTGGTGACACCCAAAAAGGTCCTCAAAAAGCCAATGAATTTGGAGAAAAGTGCTCTGCAAGCTTGCTGGCAAGGGGCCATCAAACATGGCAAAGGTGCCAAGTGTGTCAGGTGTGACCAGGATGCCACCTTGACACATGTGCTGTGGGAATGTGATTGCAATTCCCAGAACCAGATGACTTTGGTGTCCTTCCAACCAGGGTCCCAGTCCCCAGCCTATGGACGAGAGGCTTAGCAGGCAAGCAGCCCAGACCCGACATGCACCAAGTGCCGCTTCAGGAACCTGGTTTGCCCTACCCTATCTCAGCTACCCCTCTCAGTGGGCTGGTTCCAGGGGCACCAGCTCAAGCTCTGGTTGGGTGCCACCAGATTGGGTCTTGGGCTGACAAGGCCACCAGCATGCCTTGCTCGGCTAGCTGGTTTACTCACTTAAGTGGTGACTAGAACTGTGCTGCTCACTGGTTTGCCAGGCTTCCATAACTGAGCCGGCATGGCAAAGCCGATCGCACCCATGGGGTCATTGTGAGTCCCCCCTGCTCCACCAGGTTAACCAGCATTGCCTGGTATACGGGCGTGGGGAACGCGTTTTTTTGCATAGCTGAGAGCAGCTTGCATGAGTGCTGGCAAATTGCCATGCAGTCTATCGGGAAAAAGCGCCCCGTGCATGTTTTTGCTGGGTCAGCCGCGTACCGAACAAAAACAAAACGTGCCCCCTACATAGGACAGGACCTCGACGGAGCCTCGTCTGACCGCAAGTGAGTGAGTGACCGGGTGCGTGAACAAAAAACGCAATAGATGTTTACATGTTGTCTCAACTTTCTAGATTCTTGGATAGATCTGAAAATAAGGCGCAGAGGGCACACACACAGACCAGGCCGCACACTACCGCAATGAGGAGCACCAGGGCCAGTCCGCTCCAGGCCACCCCCAACACACCGTCGAGCAGGTAAAGGCCAGGCGCGCTCTGCGCTGAACTTGCCAGGCCGAGTTGGTGTCGAGAGCCAAACACCCCACCAACCACCTGAGGGGAATTCATGGGGATCCGAGGCAGAAGGGGCTCCGGGCTCCATCTCCTCGTGTGCACAACGAGCGTGCTCCCATTCGGCATGGAACAAGTCTCGCTCCACACGCGCTACATGGCGGCGCCTACTTGTGACGATGCCCTGTTCACTTTAAACTTGATCCGGAGCTTCAGACGCGATATCGTGCCTTTGAACTTTCTGGTATCACGAGCACGCAAGAGCAAACTGTAACGACCTCAATTGCTGCAGTACCTGCTCCTCCAATTGCACGTGTGGGAATTGGTGAGGAGGTTGTGATGACCGACCATGATGCGGCATAGGGGGGAGGTGCATCTTTACGACGACTGCCCAACCCTTGGGGTCCCAGCATACCGACGTAGGAAGAGCCGGGGTTTCAAAGTTCCCGGATAGGGGGTACCCTAAGACCCGTGGGGCTGCCCAGCCTTGCCTGCGCATCGTTCGCGGTGGATGCGCGTTCAAGGCTTAGTTCTGTTTACCGCACTCCAAAGAGACCGTCGAGGAGCCTTTGTGTGGCCTTGCGATGGTGTTTAGGTCAGGGAGGGGTGTAAAAGTATAGGGCCCGGTCTTCCTGTCTTGAGTTCTTGAGCTTGATTGCGTGGAGATCCTGAGAGAAGGCTACCGACCGCATCTAAGAAAGTGCAGCTGATGTCCCATCGCTGCCGTGTCTGTGGCAAAGGGGGGGTAACGAAAAGAAACCCCTTGAGCATGTGAATGCAGTACTTTCAGACAGCAGCAACTAGTACAGAAGCAGTTCTTGTGGCGCAAAAGGCATCTGGAACGACACGGAGAAGACCAAGCATGGCCTCCCAACAAATCAAAAGAACCAACCACTTCAACAATTATGAACACCCATTTGATACAGCCCAGAAAAGCCAAGCTGTGGAACGCTACGAACAGGACTGGGTTGCAGGAATGGCAACTTTCAGTGTCAAAAGAACTCTGCCCTTTGACCACACACAGAGAATTGAAGTGGTCTAGCTGATGTTGGCATCATCCTGCTAAGGCTCTTCACCCTGCCTTGCTGCACCTTTCCTGTATGAGCTTCTCGACCACTTTACAGTGCCCTTCGACGATTCCCAAATGAAGCGGCTGCTGACCTTGGCAGATGTTTCTATACAAACCAACTGCAGACACGCGCAGGCCCCCTCTCCGAGGCCCATGCCATATCTGTCTGCCACATCCTGTCGCCGACTCTCAGAGATGTGCTTTTTTGGCTAGGTTTCTTGGAAAGCTACCTCCGGTTGCGTTCGGACTCAGAACCTTCAAACCCGAGGGCCCCCACCACCGCACACCTTTGAAGCAGAAGTTCTGTGACCACATCCAACCGGCCCTCCAAGGCTGCCAAATGAAGCGGCGTTCTGCCTTGGCGATTGGAATGCGTGGAGGTTTCCATACGCACCGGCCACTTGTGTGGGTCTGACTTGCGAGCCTAGGGAACCTGAAACCTGCTCAAGTTTCAAGGCGGCAAACCCCTTCTGTGCCTGAGGCCAGCGCCATCCGAGTCCGTTATGTCCTGCATGCAAACAAAAAAACAAAACACCAGAATGTCAAACCAACACGCACCTGCTTTGCTTCATGGGAATGCCTTGTTGAAGTTTGCCAGACGCAAGCTGACCACGTCCAACTTCCCATACAGCGCCGCAATGTGTAGGTGGCTTTGGCCTTAGCCAACAGGCGTTCGACCACAGTTCAGCTTGAGCAGCAGTGCGCCTCAATCTTCGCCGCAAGAAGGCCAGAAAACAAGCTTGCGATGGCACTAGGCCCTGCCCTCATCCACCGGAAATCCAGCAAACGTACTCTTCCTAGTCCTGTTCAGGCAGAAAGTACAGTTCCTTGGCACTGAATCTGCCCTGCGTGAAGTTCGAGGGCCCACGCCATTCTTCGTTTTGTTTGCCTGCACGGCGAGTGCTCTGAGAGGCTGCTGAAGACCTTGAAACCTCTTTGCCCTGACTCCGCTATAGTGTCCCTGCCTCGTGAGTGCTGTTGTGGAGAAGCAGAACCACCTCCTTATGTCCGTACTTTGCTGCCACATGAATAGGTTGTAGACCTGAGTCGGCCGGTGGCACACAAAGCAATGTCAGGACTGTGCCCGCGGCGGCACACAAGCCAGGATTGAGAAGTGCTAGCTGCATGTGAGTCGAAACCTGTTCCTGGACAACAGGATGTGAGGATAGCGCTGTGAACAGTTTGCGGCCCAATCCTCAAACAGCACTACGCGGCTGCGATCCAAGCGCCACAGCAGCAGGCCAAGTTGACGTCGTCGCCAAGTGCGCGTGACGAGTTTTGTGTGAGTATTCAAGCAGGCTCGCAGACTACTAGTGTGTGCAGGATCAAACCACACAACTCATGATCATGAACCCAGCATCAACCAGGCCTCAAGTCTGTGGCTGTAGACTGTAGACCGAATTCAGGTTCGACGCGAGATTTGGCAGAAGCACCGAGAAGGACACGAGACTGTGGCCAGGAAGGATGACGTGACTGCGAGGCCGAGTAATCTGTATACACGATGCTTTGAGATAGCTCAGAAGGAGAAAGAATGCAATCTCTAAGCATGTTGGACAAGCGCTGCATCCATGCAATCGCAATGACAGTGCATTGCCGCATCACTACAGGCCAGGAAGAAGTCCAGAACATGCTTAGGGGGATTGAGATGCACCGTTCGTTTGCGGCAGTCGTAAGCGATTGCCGCTATTGCATCAGACCGAGAAGTTCCACTGTCGAATATCCTGATGCATAGGTAAAGAAGCCCAAACGTATAGGCTACCCGTAGCCCTAGCTGTAGGGCCTACGGCCGGCTACGCGTAGGCCTGTCGGTAGAGTCTGCGGCAGCCTACGCGTAGGCCTATCCGTAGGCCCTCGTGTGGCCTACCCGTAGACGTATCAAAGGGCCACGGGCAGCCTACGCGTAGGCCTACCCGTAGGCCTGCGGGTAGGCTGCCGGTAGGCCTATCCGTAGGCCTACGGGTAGGCTACCGGCAGGCCTACCCGTAGGCCTATGGGTAGGCTACCGGTAGGCCTGCCCATAGGCGTGTAGGTATGCTACCGGTAGGCCTGGTCGCAGGCCTATAAGTAAGCTATCTATAGGCCGACCCGCAGGCCTACGGGTAGGCTACCGGTAGGTAGGCGACCGGCAGCCCTACCCGCAGGCTTATACGTAGTCGAGGCATAGTAGTAGTGATGATCTCGGGGCTGGGGCTCGGGCACAAAAAGGATGGCCTAAGAGTCCATGCGCGCGTGATTTCTTTTACGGATGCACATGATGTCTCGGGTCGAGAATTTAGGGAGCAGTCTCGAGTCCTCCTGGACCTACGGATAGGCCTGCCTGTAGCCTATCCGTAGGCCTACGGGTAGGCCTACCGCCCTACTGGTAGGCCTGTCAATAGGCGACTGGTAGGCCTACAGGGAGGCCTACCAGTAGCCCACTCGTAGGCCTACGGATAGGCCGAAAGGTAGCGTCGCATAGCCTCTACGTAGGCCTGTACATAGGCTACCCGTAGGCCTAGGGTAGACCTACCCATAGGTCCGACGTAGCCTTAGTTTCGGGCTTCTGTATGGATGCATAATGAAATGGAACAAGTGATTCTGACAAATGCCTATCACATGAGCATTGGCATTGGAACGATGAATGAGAGAACTGGTACTGAAGCCCACCACTTGCCACCAAACGATCTGAATGAAGGAAAAATGTACAGTAAATCCTGGCCATGAGACGACCCACGGAACGATTCACTCGACCTTGATGGCACTCCGCAAAACTTGACCATAGTGCCTAGTTGCTCAGGCTGTGACACAAGGCTAATTGCTGCCATTCAATGTGGGGGGGCTTGGGCAGAAACCGGCAAGAGTATTGTCTTTTGGTGTTGTGGCAGCTTTTCGCCATGGAAGCCGGGTGACTTTCTCTTTAAAGGCCCGCGTTCTCAAACACAAGGCTTACAAGGGGCCTCTGCCTGCTACTAGCAGGGGCCTCTGGAGCCGATCTGTTAGTTGAAACATGCCCCGCTTCTACCCCAAAGCTTGACACAGCCATGCCAAAATCCTGGGCCCCTGCCATCGTAGTTGTGGACATCCTGTGAGCTTTGGAAGAAATCCATCTCAAGTGCCACTGGAAAATCCCAACTGAAGGCCTTGCTGCATTGATGCTGCAGCAGGAACTTGACCACTTCAGCTTGGCCATATCGTGCCGCGATGTGGAATGCCGTTTCATCTTGGCTGCGCCAAATTTGTCTGTTGCTGAGGATGCTTGCACGTGTCCACTGCTCCCCACACTGCACATTCGTCGATACGGAGCTGCTGACAGGCCGGTCGCGACAACATTTTGCATTCGGCTTGCTCGGACTGTTGCGCTTTGGCTCGGATCCAGGGCCCGTGCCAGTCTCTGTCTTGGCTTCCTGCACACTTTGAATGGCCCAAGGCAAGTTGAGAAAACCTTTCACTCCTCGCCCCTGTAGCCCTGCCTTGTTGCAGCCAGCTTTGATCAGTTCCTCAAGCACATCCTGATGGCCACACCTTGCCGCCGCATGAATGGGTCTTAGGCCTCGGTGGGTCGGCGTGCTATCCCATACTCGCAAGAGTCAAGAGCGAAGCCACACAGATACCAAATGTGAAACGAAGAAGTGATTCTCCAGGATATCTCCACTTGGATGATACCCAAAGGCTCCCATTCCTGCAGCCCCTGCGGAAATCTAGGGACCACACCCTCGCCGTCAGTGACTTCCTGCGGGCATGACAATTCCAGGTTGTGCTTGAAGGCGTGTGTGAAGCATCCAATGTGCCCATACTGTGTCAAACTGGAAGCTGTCAAAGGTGTACAGGTTTGAGAGTCGGAGTCAAGAACGCGCACGCTGCAAACTTGAGATTGAAATCCACAACTGTTGGGATGCGCTTGGGTGAATGCGTGGGATTGATGACTAATGAAGGCTGCATCTATGTGGCACCTGAACTACAAACTGTGTGCATGGCTTGCCATCTCGATGCCCCCCCCCTGCCTTGTTGCAGCGCTCGTGTAGCAAAAGTTTGGCCAGCTTCCTGTGGCCCTTCATGGATGCTATGTGAAGTGGTGTTCTGCCTCAGCTGACAATTTGCAATACTGCAGTTGCAATTTGTACTAGGGCAGAATAGCTCGAGCAGCAGCCGACGGCTTAAATTGCTACAACTAGCCAGGCGTTTCACAAACGGAGTAGCTCATGCCTGTTTGGTGCAAGGACAGACCACCCCCGAATTTTTCCCCCTTTCTGCATGGGGAGGCTGGGATCGCCCACCATGCCGATCTGGGTCCTCCTGCACAGGAACTTTGTTGCCAGACTACTGAGTCTGCTTCACATGGGACGACTATCATTGTATTCGAGCTCGCTCCAGCCAAAGATGCTGATAGCCATGCCTCATCCACAGATTCTCTGCCAGATTTTCTGTGGCATTCTTTTTCGTGGGCACTCAAAAGGGGTACTCTGATGGATTCTCTGCACGATACCTTGGGGGCACTCCAGTGATGCTTTGCGACACTCGAGGGCTACTTTGCGGGATTCTCTGGGTGCGGGTGCACCAGGGATACTCTGCGATTCTCTGATCATGTGAACTCCAGGGACATCATCCAGGGACACTCTGCCACTCTGCAGGGGTGCAAGGGGAGATGCGCGGCGCACACAAGGTCCACAGGGAACGGTAGCGCTGACTGAAGAGTCTCACCTACACTTGTATCAATCCACCAAGGAAGATCTAGATGATTGGACAGATCCTCGGAGGTGGCGCACTGCCGATGAATGCCACTGCGGCTTGGCCAACTCATACTGGGACCAATTTCGACATCGTGCCTTTTTGCCTACCTCATGGCAAACGCTACCAGTAAGGAGAAGACGGCGAAGACGAGTTGACGGACGATCCAGGTTGAATATCGACTTGTTCGGAGAACTGAAGCCGCCGGAACCTGTCGAACCGGTGAGAGTCCCAAGGATTGCACCTGAACTAGCTACCATTAGCTACCGATCCAGCAAGCTGAATAACAGGTTACTGACCTCCTCCATTACGACCTACGCAGACAGCATCAGTATCACCGATCTATCGCAGCACCGACGTGCAGATTAAAGTGCATCGTGCTCCACGTAGAGTTTGCCACCACACCACGGAAGAACATGCGACAAATCGCTCATCGAGCCGCGATCATGACAAGGTAACCATCGCCGTGCAAGTAAGCAGCAATGGAACGATGCTAGAATGAGTCACATTTTATGTCAAGTAAAAAATGCAATAACTGCGATCATGAGCCATGACATTAAGAACAACTGCCCTCCCTGCCGCGCGACGCCTTGTGGGCAATGAGAAACTGCACAATTGCTGCACGCCCCCTGGCTGCAGCCAAGTGAATAGGCGCATCTCCTTGGAGGGTCCGAAATTCAACGATGTGGAAGGTTGCCATAATTCTGTGTGGTCTGCCGTAGAGTGATAGTTCCGATGGCACAAGTGGTCTCGAAGCTTGAACATACAGGAATATTAAGATGTTGAAAGCAACATGACGAGAAGTTGCCATTGCACGCTGCACACTGCCTCCACAACCCTGCAATACCCTGCATGAAGTGTGCCACAGCTGGGACCTGCTAGGCTACATGTCTTAAACGACCCGTACTCCCCCAGATATCATGCCGATCATGAACCTTTGCAGATTCCGAGCAACCTGTTTGGGCTCAGCACCAAGATAGCCTCCGAAGCGTTTTCGACAGGATTCGCGCTATTGCAACCCAAGCACCATTCTCATCCAACATCCCCTGCGCACATGAGCACGCATAAGATCAGGTCAGGGCACAATTCACAATCAGGAGTGCTCTGCTATAACACAGTCCTACTAGTCCTGCACTCACGCCATTATCCATGCTGACTTGTTTCACCTCAGGGTGGGGCTGCTTCCTCGTGCAGCAACCTACTTTGCTACTGTGATTATGGCAAGTAATCATGTCAATTACAAAAGGATGAAAACTGCACCATCACGCTGGCTGCGAGATGTGGGCTCAGTCGGGAGGAATCAACAAAAGGAACAGGTACCTGGGCCCATTACACTCCCTCCTGTCGAGCTAACCATCTATCCAAACACAGTATGAACAAGCCAAGGCTTGAGTGCGTGATGCACCTGCCCCGCATCGTTGCCCACCAGCGTTTGGACAACTTGAGGACTGCCACAAAGGGCTGCCAAATGCAGGGGCGTCTGACCTCATGGCCACGCGTCTGCAATTTGTTCCACAAGAGCAGGATCAGCAGGTCTAATTACTGAGCCTACCATCCAAAAAGAAACAAAAACGAAGAAAGAGAGCTTGCTTAAGCGAGTTTACGGCGAGTCTACGGTTTTGTTTCGGCACTGACTCCTTGCATAACGCTGCAGAAGCCAGTGCATTTGCGCTCCTCGTAAATGGCACAGGCACGGAGCCATCAGCGGCAGAAGCTGCAAGAGACCCACCCCGAAGCCCGCTCGTGACCGCGAGGTCGAAAGGTGCTGGACCGCGGAGGCCCCAGCGCGCAACAAACACAAACACATCAGTGGGCCACCGACCCTGCACAGCAACAGCGGCGCCAGCCTCGCAGAAGCCAAGCTCAGTTGGACGGGCCAGTAGCAGACCAGCCTTCTCGACTTCTGGGGACAGGCCCGCCGCAATGGCACTGGCAGCTAAAGCAGTACGCAGGCGGTTGTGGCGTTTGATGCGATCGCCACCACACGGGCACGCAAGGGCATGATCACCATGGCAGTCCATCACACCGACAGGGGGCAATACTCTTCAGAGGCAGCGTCGGACAAGGCCGAGGTCGTCAGCAGGACGGGATGACAACCAGGAACCAGCCCCAGGTTCGGCAGCAAGGCGGAGGTGGGCACGGGAAGCCTCGTCGGGAGCCGCGGCAAGCAGGACTTCCCTTTCAACCTCATCCAGGGCAGAGGGCAGCTGCTGCTGCCGGACAGCGACGGGGCTGACTGGCAAGGCCTGCTGCAGCGCAATGGAGGCATTGCACTGTGCGACAAGGGCTTCCACCTTGCATGTCTTCCCAGGATCCACGCCTGTACCCGACGCAAACAATCAACGTTGTCTTGCACAAACTTTCAGACATGGGCCCCATCCAGCCTGGCGTCCCGGTCGGCCCCAATTGGCAGTTGTCCCGCCAAGTCAACAGCATCTGAATCGCTGGCAACAACTCGCTTGGCCCACAGGCTCCCTAGAAGAGAGCGAACGAATACTGTAAACGAAGTGAAGCACAGTACGCGAAATCAAGAAGTGAGAAACGAAACACGAAGAAAAAACACGAGAGCCAGAGAAGCAATGTGTCTTCTCGTAATCAAGGATGACTCCAGGCTGACTCAATTTCTGAGGCGAGGGTAGTGACTGAGGAAGTCATTACATCGCTCACGCTGGACGGAGCTTACCTGTCAATGAATCTGGCCACCTTAAGCCCTCTCCTAGCCTTGTGGTGTAGTTCACCTCGGCCTCCGGCCGGAAAGCGTCTGTCTCCTTCTCGCCGTTTTCAGAGGACTGTTCCTTTTGCCTGGGCCCCTGGACCCCGCAAAACCTGCACCGCCTTCAAACATTCCATCCATATTTGCCCCGCAGCACGATCTTGTTAGATCGCAAGGCCCTTCCATTTCGCTGGTGGGGAAACCCTCTCTTTGCCGCCTTCTTGGTAGCTCCCACCACTTCACTTGGCAACAAGCACGAGCACAACTGCCGATGGTTGCGCACCGCTTGCTGACACCGTAGGCATTCGCCTCGACGGCCAGGAGGCATGTGCTGCAGGTGCTCGCCGGCGTCTTTTGCCTCGACCCTCGGTCGCTTTCCACATCTGCAACCCCATGTGGACTGGAAATTCCGAGATGCACCGCTTGGATTGCCGACATGCACATCCCGTGGCTTGCCCGGCTGCCACGAGGCCGCGCGCGCAAGCGTTTCCAATTAGTCGCGGCTCTTCATGTCATCTCGTTTCTTGCAAAAACTACCCTTTGGTGGACTGTACTGGGGCCGTGGCCTTTGATGGTGACAGCATCCTGCGAGACTTCCCTCTCTGCACACCACTTTGAGGTTGGGCAAAGAGGGCAAAAGGACCTCGGGCTTAGGTTTTGAAAGTACAAAAAGCAGGTTCAAGGGTGAAGGATGGTTGAGCGTAAGATGTGGGGTTTCGATTGCCCTAAGCCCTGAAGTATGAACCCCGGCTTCTGCCTCCAGCCCACATCGGACACAGGTCTCAGTGCTTAGACGTGCTTAGGGCAAACCCTCGGGACTCAGGATTCATCATTGCGTGTCAGAACGCGCTGAATGCCTAGCTAGGGGTTTGGGGTTTTGGGAAGCTTCATGGTCCTCAGCATGTCGCGAAACTGGAAGTCCCCACAAAATACCCTCTAAAACCTGGATCCTGAATACCAACGGCTAGCATCGTAAGCCATGCTCCCAGCACACACCAAGAAGGTAGGGAACTGGGGCACCTACCCATGAACCTCTAAGCACAGGGGCAATATCAAAGCCCAAGAAATAATTGGCTTTGGGTTTTGAAAGGATCGTTGAAAACATCAAACAAACCTTCGCCTGCACATTCCTTCAAACCAGGAGTTCTGGATACTTGCTGAGTCTTGCGATCCTGTCCCCATACTGGACGTGCAATGTGGTGTGCATTATGGCCTGCTTGGCTTTGACCTCCAACAGAGCTTTGGCGACCTCATCATGGTCCTTCCGAGCCGCCTTGTGAAGAGGCCTCTCTCCTTGAGACATGGGCTAAATTGCTCAGCTGCTAAGCCCCTTGTGCTTGTTTGAAGCGGCTTGATGGCTTTCCAAGACCCAAGCCCAGGTTGTCTTCAGAATCCTGCGGGCAGCTGAGCGCCACGAATCTGATCCGAGAGGACATCTGCCATGGATGACTGCATGACAACTGCGGAAACCCACCATGTTGGCGTGTTTCTCGATCAGTTTCTCAAGGACTGCCACAAAGCCGGTGTACGCTGCCCAATGCATTGGTGTCTCACCTTAGGCCAAGAACAACAAATCGAAATGTAAGGAATTCATGCTTCGTTGCCGCGCACAAAACTCCGCAGCAGCTATGAAATGCAGAAGGGGTGAAATGGTCAAGACAGAAACGTTCAAGTTGACGTTGAATTCACAGCTTGGCATAAGGTGCAACAACCTCCCCTGAGCTGCGTAGACTCTAGAGGATACCACCTGAGAGCATCATCATCTGAAGGCCTGCTGTCCCAACAAGTATACTGGGTTCAACAACATTGCCAGCATGGTGCCACCATGGATGGTCAACTCTTGCATTTACAAATGCAGCAACACCATGCTCATCTGGCAGGCTGTAGATCTGTAGTGGGAGTTTCGACGTTAGCAGCAGCAGCAGCAGCAACAGCAGCAGCAGCAGCAACAGCAGCAGCAGCAGCAGCAGCAGGAGGCTCGCTGCCAAATACCTAAGGCTTGTGCCATCCTCATTCCTGGCTTCCAGGTCCGCTGCCTGCACGGGAACTGCACTAGTTGACGTGCAGGGCAGCACGGAGGAACTACGAGTTCGACTGCAATGCACTCGTGCTCCTATTCGCTACTGAAGCTCGCAAGCTTGAGTAGCAACACGGGGATGCACCATAATTAGCCCCAAAAACAAAAAAATATACTGGAATGGCGATTAAAGAAACTGGCAGTGCCAGTGGGAGCAAAATGTGGATGCACAAGCTGCACGCACGTGCAATTCAGAGTGTTGCTCTCAGCTCAAGAAACCAGCCTTGAGCAGCAAGTGCTCAACGATCCTCATTTGCCCTTCTTGAACGATCTGATTTTTGCCTGCTTTGGCAGCATAGTGCAGAGGTTGGGCTCCTTAGTTGTTTGGTACACGGCGTATGGACACATAGAGAGCATGCAACTGACAGTGAGCAAGGATGAAACATGGCCCGAAGAGGAAGGACACTCCGAAGTCCAGAACCAGGCCACGACCGGGTTTTGTTGGCTCTTTGATAATGTCCGGCAGCCCCTGCGCACATGTACTGCACCATTGCGGCATCATCTGGAAATGCAAAAACAATGAGTGCAGCACCACTGGTGATGAGTATCAGCTGCCTGCTGGACCAAAATTTCCACCACAGTCTTCTCACCGTCTCTTGCTGCCCAATGAATTTCCTGTAGGCCTTAGCAATGTCTACAGTGTGCAGGGACATGCGGGCAGTCAGCAGGCGTTACTACATGTCAGAGGAAGACAGCGCTGCTGCGATGCAACGTAAAGAATGATCATCAAGAAAGACCTGTGCTGACACTGTGCTGAAGCCACCCTGGCAGCACGCAGCTGCAGCAACTATTGAAAAACTTGATAAGTGCTGAACCTGCACACTGATCCTGGCAGGGATGGCGCGCGTTGAAGTCAATCGGTAGAGTTTCAGCTTCTGCTGCTGGCACACTTGTTGCTCACACTAGTTGGTATTCTTAACACTCTCACGGTTGTCGCCCTCATCACGGTTGTCGTCCTCATTACCCTCATGACAGCGCTAGCTTGTACAGTCTGCGTCATTACCTTTGCTATCAGACAGAGCATATAGCAAAGTGCTTCACCAGCCTCGATTGGCTGAAGTTCCTTCCTCTTCTTTTGCACCTGAAGGGCTTTGAATCCCAACCAATTGCTTCCACGTTTGACACTTAACACTGCGGAGCTCAAGAAGCCTGGTTTTGTCTTTGGGCCACAAACAAGTTGGTGCAACTTGCCATCTCTACAGTGGGGGTTGAGGCAGACGTCGCATGCCGCATGTGTAGTGCTATCCTGTGTGTACCCGACCACATTTCTGACTGCAGGACACATAAGACACATGCAAAGCCATGGGCCTCCACCAGCCTTTCGTCAATGTCATTTCGTCTGCACAAGGAGTCCCTCTCCAGACGAGTTAGAGTGAGGTCCAGCAGCCGCTTGCGAAAATTAAGGATGTCTTCCACTAGTACTCTATTGCGTTGGCCTGGTTGCATGTTGTCCAGGCATTTCTTCAAGTAGGCCACCTCACCCCTTTGGGACACGCCCAATTCGGGCATTCCCTTGTTGGCCTCGTTGCACTTCAGTTTTGGCGGCCACTTGTACTTCGTCATCCACTCAGTACTGTCGTCATCTGGACCTTGAGGGGTATCTCCTGCTTTGAAGACCACCACGAGCGTGTGATTTTTTTCGACTGCCTTTTCCAGCTGCTTCCTCCATTCTTCGAACCATTTGCAACCAAAATCTGCCTCGCTGCCGTACAAGGACATGCACCAACATGGTTGCTGTGGATCATCTACGTTTTTTGCGTGATCTGCGAAATGAGAGCTTCCTTTCGGCAGGAACACGCAGGCCGTACTTCCAACCGCCTGGTAGCCGTCTTCTCCGCCCTGCAACTTCGTCGAACTCTCCACAAGCATCCCCCAGTCTGCCTCATAAATTCCAGGAAAAGACACGATTGTCTTGATGTCTGTAGTGCTTTCAGCCGAAACAAATCCCACGAACGAGGGATCGGACATGATGACGCGCAATCGGCAGCGACCATCCAAGGAACGAAAACTCTGCACAGCAACAGGGCAACAGCATCATACAACGTCATGGGCCTTTAGCGCTGTTCGCCAACCTAGAGGTAATCTATGGTACTCTACTTGTCATATAACTGCTTGCGACAAGCACTTCCCCACCTTTTGCATAGACTCTGGTTTGCTGGAGCTGGAGCAGCCATGCGGGCGTAGTGAGCAAGAGCATAAGATTTTAAGACCCAGGTTGCAGTTCATGCCACGGCTTTCGACAAGCTGTCCATGAGAAAACGGCCATAGGTTAAGGCTATGTTCTTACAACTTGAAGGCTTCATAGGGTTTAGGTTCAGTTGCCTTCGCTAAAATGGGGTGGTGTAAAGGGTCTTTGTTTGGGCTTTAAATTAGGTTTTACGGATTGGTTTTTTTGCGTTTTACGATTCCTTGCAGGTTGGAGCGTCCCACGCCCGCTTCGCATTCGCATTTTACAGGTGCAGGACTCAGTCGACGTGCCAGACATCAGCACTGCATGTCGAACAGTGGTCTCCCTCGCATGCCTTGCCACGGCAGACGCGGGCGGAGCGCTGCGAGTGCTATGGGGCCAAACCGGTCCAGCATTCAGGCTACCATTTCCGGCGCGTGGCCTGTTCGGCGTTGCGGTTGGCGCTTGGTTGCTGCAGCACACCAGTATCAGACGGCTGCTTGTTCCACATATTTTCTTAGCTGCGAACTCGAAGCGCTAGAACTGCTAGCACGTTGCTAGCGCTTGGGTTGTTTTGGCCGGTGAAGCAATGAACGAGTTGCAAGTGAAGCTTCCGCTAAACACACGAAGTGCAACACTACAAATTCCCCAACCTTAGACTGACTAAGACAACCTTGCGGCTCTAAACCCAAAGAAACATGCGAAGTCGCAAGCATGTTCAACGCAGTGGAAACAGTGGACATGCGGTTCAGAGTTCAACTAATCCGCTACGTCTGCAGTAGGACGGGAAAACTCTGGAAGTGCAGCGGACACTTTTTCTGCCCTGCGAACCAAAGGGAAAGGGGACGAGTCTGGAGTCAGCTTTCACACGAGAGTGCAAAAGGAAGGAAGGAAGGAAGGAAGGAAGGAAGGAAGGAAGAAGGAAGATCGGCCACGCGAGAATACTGGTTGCCACAATAGAATTATAGTTCACGGGCGATATAATTACTGGCCCGTATAATAATACAACTACGAAGAGAGTAAGTTCACTGCATTATAATACAAGCGAATGAAATAAGCGCATGATTTAATGCATGCACTGAGCGAACGAAGTAAAACCACCAATAGGAAAGTTATTCCTGATCCAATAAATGACAGGGAATTCCAGGAAGTAAAAGAATCTGGAAAGGATGGGATTCTTTTTGGAATAACATTAAATCCTAAGAAATGCATTGGGGAAACGGCAAGAAGAATGCCATTAAGTTTGGGTCGAGTATTAAGTGAAGGCCCGCACAGACATCAGGCGTGCTTGGCCATTGCTGCCCAACACTCGGGTTGCACACTGTGAGCACCAATCAAGAATATTCTCGCACAAAATAGAAATGAGATCCCTCAGAAAATGACTCAGCTCAAATCACACAATCAACGCACTCTGCTTTTTCCATCGGTGACTGTGGGAAGTCAACGCGCGAGTGCCTCACCGCACATTTGTGGGGCATGAAGCTCTGCAAGGTTCTGTGCTGCACACATGTGTGCAAGAACCCCGGCTGTACAAACTACTGGCTTCGCATGCCAAGGTCGCGGCAGAAAATGTGCGAAGCGACGCACAGGATTGCAAATGGAGTAGGTGTCAGGACATAGGATTGCAAGTGGGACAGGCACGAACCGCACCACTTGGAGGGTGAAAAAGCACAAGCTGGGCACGAGAACTGATCACGTTCTCGGATGCACACAAGGGCGGGCAGGGCGGGCTCAAAATTATGTTGAGCATGTCACATGTCAAGTGCACGATCTTATGCAAGGCTCAACGGCATGTGTGAAGCTTGACATGATGCCGGTACAGCCTCGAAGGCCGGATCAACACAGCACTCAAGTCTTGCAAGCAAGCCAAAGAATGTTGTGCCCATAAAAAGACCGTCGCATCACATGAAAACACAAATTCTTTAATACCTAGACTCCTAGACCCAAACTTAAAATGCTATCAACCTGTTGACCGCTAGCTTAAGTTT
The DNA here is from genome assembly GCA_905221605.1 of Symbiodinium natans. Taxonomy (NCBI): domain Eukaryota; class Dinophyceae; order Suessiales; family Symbiodiniaceae; genus Symbiodinium; species Symbiodinium natans. Next base: position 558,865 of record CAJNDS010001147.1, on the reverse strand, counting down.
GGGCCGAGTATTAAGTGAAGGCCCGCACAGACATCAGGCGTGCTTGGCCCTTGCTGCCTAACACTCGGGTTGCACACTGTGAGCACCAATCAAGAATATTCTACAAAATAGAAATGAGATCCCTCAGAAAATGACTCAGCTCAAATCACACAATCAACGCTTTTTTTTGGCGGGCGCCTCTTTACTACATCAGTAGCACAGTAGGCCGTTCTTGCGGGTCTCGCAACTGGGCGTGAAACAGATCGCCAGAAAAGAGAAACCAGAACCGAACCACCAAACCACCCAACACACCAAAACAGCCACACAACAACAAACCGACAAACCAGAAGGGCAGGGCGACGAAGCTACTAAGAAGATCCCACGCGCTCAGTACCCAAGCTCGTCGAAGTAGTTCCTGATCAGAGCCATAGCAGGTCGGGTGGGGAAACCGCAAAATGCGATGAAGTGCCAGCGAACAAAAACCACCATCACGCAATCATCCGAGTAAATTGGCAGCCTGCAAGTTGGGTAGCCAAAGATCTGCAGCTGTCATTGCCGACGTTCCGAGAACGGGCGGCGTGAGCCCAAATCACACAATCAACGCACTCTGCTTTTTCTGTGAAAACACAGCAGCAGCGCGCTGAACCCTCTTTTTCTCACGACTTGAGCCAAAGTCATAAGCCGGAGGCTTTGTCAGTAAAACTCTTTACACACAGGTGAAAACTCTGCTCTGCCACGTGTTCTCCACAACCACAAAACAAACTCAAACGTCAGTGGGAGTTCTCGGAACCTACCCAACTGCACCTAAAGCAAGCAAAAACGTGCACAGTCACTTCTACAGCTTCAAGACACACATTCCTACAACTCAAGCACTTCAAAAGGCTTTCCCACTTGAAAGCAGCACTCCCGTCGAGCCTCCAAGGCACAACTACGGAGTTCCCACAACTACACACACAACTCTAAGCCAGCATGCAGGACAACAAAGTTAACATTTCTTTAGATAGGAACTTTCTTACCAAGCGCGCAAGGCATGAGCAGAGCTCAGTCAACATGTCAGACTTATTAAACCACGCAAGTCGGAGGTGAGACGGACGTGGTACCGGTTTCGGTCCGAAGTTCTTGCTCGTAGGCTTGACCTGAGACCGGGACGTCCAGAAGAGAGACTGTGAAGAATGTCAGGTTTTCTAGATATCCACGCCAACTGGCAGGGAAATGACTCCGCCGACGTTCTAAAATATGGGGACAAACTTGGCAGATGAACTTGCAGGCTCTATAGCCTTGAAGGCAAGACGCGTTATCCACAGCTGCAACTTTCCACCTTGGTGCCCATATTTAGCCGTTTAGGGCACGACTTACCTTGAACATAAGTCCGGCACCTGACTACAGATTGGCTTACCGACCCTCTATACAAGCTAAGCGACGGGTGGCTCTGGCGTTCTCGCTCTTACTAACCAAGACCAAATATCCATGCCGGAGCCAGCGCTGAACATTTCTTTCACCCAGCCGCTTAGCACGGAGCAGACGCGGCCATGAAATTGGACTGCGGCAGCAATCTGCCATTGGTCTGCCATCTTGACCGCCTACCACCAGCACCATACAAGAGGGCAGCAGAGAGACCTTAACGTGCTGGACAAGCTCCAGACAACACGCGAACAGCAAAACTACTGATCCAACTCTGCCTCCAGGCCCGGAGACGATTTCTATTTTTGCACACAGCAGTACAAGGCTGACATACACTGCCATAACTTGTACCAGTAATTTTATTCAAGATATAGTATTACCCCACCCAAAGGCGGGGGTCCATAAGGCGCGTCAATTAAGTCCTTCTTTTTTACAAACCGCTGCTGCACTTTTGAGCAAGGTTCGGGGGGGGGGGGGTTCGAACCTGGGGGTTCGAACCAGGGGGGGGGAACAACAACATCGAGAACCTGGGTTCAACCTGGGTTCAATCTTTTTTCCCGAGTTGAGATTGGTTTGCGAGTCCACCGTCTTGGTGTTTGGGACCGGAGTCCGTACTGCTATGTACCACTACACTATCTTGAGCAGCAGAGGCGACTGTACAGGTAAAGCCTTCTGCTACTGGTACCACTACTACTGAGGGTGTGACCTCAATCCTACGAGGTCTTTGCCTCAGCCTCTCACTAGAGGGTGGCACCTCTTGCTGCTGCTAAGCTCCACCGAGCTCCACCATCCGCTCCTCTTCTCCCTACTCGGTCAGGGGGTAGCCCCAGTCTCTGGGGTAGCCCTTTTTCTCTACCCACATCCCTTTCGTGTCAGTAAGACGGCAGCCCTCTGGGTGCACAGCAAGAAATTCTGCACTAAACACCCTGCGACCCCTCGGCCACAGGTACCAATTACCTGTACAAATTGGTTGCTGGCCCTTCTAAACAGGGTTGTCCGTCTGCTTTGCTGAGAGGGAAATCTGCCATATCTGCTCAGCACGCAGCCCTGTGGGCCCTGGCCAGTGAAGTCCGCCAATTCACAGCCCGAGGATGCCACCTCCTCACTCCTGGTTCTGGTCTGGCACTCCAGGTCACTGTGCGGAGGGTTCCACAAAGCACCTCATGCCTAATTACCCCGTGCGAGGGTGGATGAGAGGGTTTACATCACCGGGTTAGGCCACTGCACCCCTAAACTCGTTATCTTTGGCGCAGGGTCGACGACCTCCCCTCGACAAGGCGCGGGGCCACGCTTTCCCCTCGATTCCCCATGCACAAGTGCACTGGCGCAGGGAACGACGCCGAGCAGAAGCCAAACCCAGAAACATAAACCTCAGGTAGCACCTAGAGAAGGGGATCTCGCCTCTGGTAGCTGTCCCTCTCACAAGTGCCACAGTGTCTGGGATCCCGGGGAAGGCACCATCCTTAACCCCAGGGTCGGTGTGGATTTACTGCAGATGAGTCTCAGGCATTAGGGCCGAGGTGGACAAAGAAAACTCCTGAACCTAAGCCTGGTAGGACTGGGCAATTCCCAGCATTGACAGAGGTCCGGAGGGCCCAATATACCACTCATCTCAAGAGGATGAACCTCTGGCTGTGTGAGTCACGAAGAAACTGCCAGACTGACCTCACACTCAAGCCATGTCCTTACACTGGCTAATACTCAGTGTTGGCGTTGCCCGGTACATGTCGCAGGCTTCTGCATGTAGCAGGCTTCCGGAAGCGTTCCCTAATCGCCACTGCAGACTCCCAAACTTCCAGCTCCCTAACTTCCAGCTCTCCAGGGATTGCAAGCGGTGGCAACAGGCTGTACAGACCAGTTCCTCAAGTTCGCCGCAGCTCCGGCTTTCACTCTCTTACTAACCGTGCCTTGCGGTCCCCCCGAGCATACTGGGCTGATCCCTGCCCGCCGGCCCTTGCCCCTATCTGTTCGGGTCAGAGGGTCTGCACCTCTCTGCTGCCTCGGTGCCCCTTGACCACGAGGCCTACGGAAGGCATCCTGTTTTGCGTGCTCGCTGAAACTCTGCTCCAGGGACTAGGCATCGCGGAAGTGCCCTGCCCTGGTAGTTCGCTCCAGTCGAAGGATGCACCTTCCCTCTCGGCTCACCTCTGAGGTTCTGATAGCCAGGCTATCCCTCTTAGAGGGTGGGCTCCATGGCATCTAGGCGGCTACCCCTACCTGAAAGCGGCCTACCACTTGCCTTCTCACTCGAGCCGAGAGCCTTGAGCCAACCTGGGTTCAATTTTTTTCCGAGTTGAGCGAACAAATGCAATTTTTTTTCCGAGTTGAGCTTGGTTTGCGAGTCCACCGTCTTGGTGTTTGGGACCGGAGTCCGTACTGCTAAGTACCACTACACTATCTTGAGCAGCAGAGGCTAACTGTACAGGTAAAGCCTTCTGCTACTAGTGCCACTACTGAGGGGGTGGGACCTCGAGCCTATGAGGTCATTGCCTCAGCCTCTCACTAGAGGGTGGCACCTCTTGCTGCTGCTAAGCTCCACCGAGCCCCACCAATCGCTCCTCTTCCCAGTACTGGGTGAGAGGGTAGCCCCTAACTGTGGGTGCGGATTGCCTCAAGTCCGCTTGCAAACTACCCTTCTCCCTTTCCTGTCAGTAAGAGGGCATCCCTCCTGGTGCACAGCAAGGCATATACATTCTGCACTCAGAACCTGCGACCCCTGGGCACCTTCAGGACCCAGCGGGGTTCTCGGTCAAGGGTGTAGCACACCCTTGACCCCCCCCGAGCAAGCATGGTCAGGAACCGGGTTTTGCCCTGGACCTCATAGGAGGCCCGGTCGGGCATCTGGTTTGCTAGGCCATTGCCTCGACCTCGGCTGCTTGCTCGGAGGATGAGGGGGCTTGGTCCCAGTCTCGGGTGGCCCCCCACCAGCTGGAGGACCACTCTCCGGACCAGTGCTTGTCCCCCCATTGCTGCCATCCTTCCCACTCTTCGTGCCCCCATCCAGGGTGGGCAGCACGTTTGGCTGGCGGTGGCATGGGTGGGACTCTTTGGGCCCTGGCTTTCTTACCCGGCCTGTTCCGTTGCCTCTGCAGGGTGTAGTCGTCTACGTACCTCTGCGCCGGGGTCCTGCGCTCGAGCAGGTACTCTCCCTTGCCTTGGGCTTTGCCGGGCTGCCTGCTCGGAGGAGGAACCTCCCTCTTCCTATTCTCCCAAGCCTCTGCCTCCGGAGGCTGCCCCTCCCCTGCCGGTGTTGTGGGTGGCAGTTCCTGGTTTTCTTCCTCCTTGGTCTCGGCAGGGGCTGCGTTGGAGGAGGCACTGGCTTGGGAGGGTAGCCCCTCCTGAGTGTCGTCGCCGGCGGGGTGGTGTAGAGCCTTTGGCTCCCCGGGGAGGCCCTCCGGCTTTTCTTCTTCACTCTTCATTGGGGCTTCCTGGGCCTCCTGGCCCTGGGAGGGCAGGTCCTCCTGCTTCATTTCCGCCATTGCGCACGGAGGGGTTGGGCCCTTCTACTGGCCTGACTGCCTGTGCTGGCTGAAAAAGGCTGCGGATGGGATTTGTTGCTTCTGGCTTGAAAAGCGACTCACATCGGGAGTCCTTTTTAAAACAACAAGCAGCGGCAAGTTTTTGCGAAACCGTTCGGGTTTTTAGGGACAGCTGACCACCACAACCCTCGCACACCCAAAGCTGCCTAGTTCCTAAAAGTTTCAAAACATGCGTAACATGAACCCCTTCAATCGCAACCCTCCCTTGATGCACACATTGGTGTGCTGCCAGCGCCTCTAAGGTCTTGCGGTTTTTGGTGTGCAAAAGTTTTAGCTGGCACTGGGCACACCGGAGGTTGAGACCGTCCCACTCCCAGGCATGTATGGATTTGGTCCGGACCAATTCCTGGAACCATTCCTGCTGGGTGGTGGTGTGGCCACGGCCTATGTTGGATCCAACCCGCTTTTTACAGGGCCTTGCATTGGTCTCGGGGTTTTTGCGGGCCTGCTTGTCCTGCAGGAAGACCTTGTAGACTGGGTGCTGGTTCTCTCCTACAGCGGTGAGGATCTTTTCAGCCCTGCTCGCCAGGAACTCTTGGGCTTTCTTGCTGCAATGGTCCTGACACTGACTGGCTGCTCGGGCCTCGGGGCGGGCCAGCTCGGCCGCTTTTTCCCCACACAGTTTGTCCGCCAGGTCATTGACCTGCTGTCTCCACACGTGTTCCGCACCGACCTTCCGGAGGAAATCCTCCTCTGAGACATGGGACGGGACCCATTTCATTTTGAGGCGGTCGACCTCCGTAGCTTGTAGCTCCCACCAGATGTCACCGTGTGTTTTCCCCGGTTTTGGGTTGCGGACACGTTTCGGGACACCAAGGCAATCGAGCGTCGTGTCAACTGGGCCTTTGGTGTATCGGGCTAGCTGCAAAACTGCATACATCTCACCCCGAAAAACCGTCTGAGGTCCCGGAACTTGACCGACGATTGCCCCGACCTGGACATACTCTTGGCCTTGCTTTTTACAGGCCACCACTGCGTAGGCTACCTGCCTGAGTCTCGGGTCCGCCATGAAAGGGCCCCCGCTAGCATCTGTGCCGTAGACAAGCTCCGGGTCACTGAGGGGCTCTTTGTTGGCCCATATGCCCAAGAAGGTGGGCTTATCTTCCTGGGGAGGTGGTACCTGCCAGTCGGGTTTGGGCGGGAGTGCCCTGGTCCACAGTGATCGCGGGCCTTGGGCCCTGCCTTCTTGGAACCATGCTGGCAGCTCCCAGTTCTGGGCTTCCCACCAGGCACAATCCAAGAGCACATGCTCCCAGTCTGCTTCCTGGTGGCACCGGGGGCACACCTTGACGGCAGAGTTTTGGCTGCACACCAGGGCTCCTTGCCAAACACGCCTCAGGGCTGAGGCTTTCGTGGTTCGCCCTTCTTTCTTGAAACCCCCCAACAGTTTCCTCCCAACTGTCCAATCTATTCCCCCTTTTAACTCAGGAGCAGCGATGCCGGTGGCGATACGGTGGTCCACTTCTTCCTGATAAGTTTGCTGGAGGAGGTCAAGGACACGACACTCCTGCTGTGGGGTGTGCATGGTGTGCCTGGCACCCCGGGTGTCCAGCCACTCATCACTGTCCCTAGGCTGCCAGCCAAGGTCGAGCAGGTATGCAACTGTAGCCGCAAGAGGGCCTTTGACCATTTGCCACCTGCTGCTGGCTTCCTCTAGTTTTTGGACTGTAAGGCCCCAGGTTCTTTCCAGCAGATCTTCCTTTCCGGTCCACCTTTTCTTGAGCTGGAACCAGGCTTCAACCTGCTGGACCATCAGCGTGCGACCCGGATCCTGGTACCTGTCACTTACAGAGGATAGCGCCACCTCTAGGTTTCCCATTTTCTGTCTACCACACTGCTCAGCCAAGGCGGTCCGGAGCTTGTGTCTCCGGGTGGGCGGCATTCCCTGGGCTTGGTGGCCCCAAGTAAGGACGGAGGCCACCCCTCCCCTGAAGAGGCGGACTTTGGCCGGGACACCCGGGACTCGCAGTTGTTTCAGCTTTTTCTGCCGATGGCCCGCTTTGTGCCTGCGGGCTCGTTGCACCTTGACCCGCCTGACCCGACCCAGGGCACAGTCCAGGCCTAAGTCTTTCATGCTGTCACAGATAGCCGGGTCCCCTTCTTTACGCAGCTTTTGTAGTTCCCTCCTGGCTTCTGCAGTGGTGCACAGGAAGCCTATTTTCTTCAGGGACAAACGGAGGTCACTACCTTCCAGAAGCCGGCGAAGGGTTTTATAACCTTCATAGACCGCAAATGCTGCCTGCTCGGGATGTCGCGCTTCGAAATCCGCTCCAATATCATCGACCCAGGTGTCCAGGGCGGTGATACTGTGGAGCTGAGCGGCCTCCTGCATTATTGGCTGGAGGTAAACCCTGGCCATCATTGTTGCGAACGGGCACCCTGCTAGGATGCCCCTCGCAGGGAGGATCCCTTCCGAGAGGAGATCCTCTGCCACGAGATATCGCGTTCCCCGGTAGACTTGCATGACCAGGAGGGCTATAGCTGGCGGGAAGCCGGTCGCCACTATCCGCTCCTCCAGTTTGGTCCAGTTGACACTGTCATAGAAAGTCTGTAGGTCCAAAAGGACCGCACAGGCATGCTTATTAGCCGCGCGGCTAACTTCTCCTCTCAGGAGGCGCGGCATGCCTGTTTCTAGACAGGTATTGCCCGGGGAGGCTTTATCCCATGGGAACTGCTCTGCAGTTTCTCGCATCCATTTCTTTACAACCTGCGCCCTGCAGAAGCACCAAAGCCGATAGGTGATGGATGTGAGGGTTATAGGCCTTTCTATGTCAGCATTCTTGGGTAGGAGGGCCACATGGTGCACCTGCCAGTGCTGTGGCGCCACTCCTGTGGCTTCAGCCAGGTTCAGGGCTTGGGTGAGCTGCTCGTAGGCCGGCTCAGGGAGGTTTTTGAGGGCAGCATAGGTGAGCCCATCAAGGCCTCCTGCTTTGTCAGTGACAGTCTTGAGGATGGCCTCCAACACATTTGCTGTTATTTGAAACAGCTGGGAGGACTTTGCAGCATCCAGCAGGATCTGGCTAATCGGGGGGGGTGTTTCTACCTCTCCCCAAACCCATTGCTTCCTCCTGGCCCCTGGGCGCTCTTCGCCCGGGAGGTTCTGGAAGGGCCGATCCAGGACTCTCTCACTCTTCCTGAGAGAGCTGTAGAGAGGTCGCATCCCTTTCGCTAATCCCGATTGGAGCCAGTCTTTGTACTGTGCCTGCTGTTCCTTGGCTCTCTGCATTTGGAGGGCCGCCTCCTTGTGTCTGGCCACAACACTCAGGGACCTCCACTGTGGGGTTGTGGTTTCACATTGCCTGTGCAGTTCTGCGAGGAAGGCATCACCTTCAGCAATGTCTGGGCAGGCTGGGAGAGTGCCCAGGTCCGGTAGATACTGCTGGGAGGCTGGTACCTCTTCCAGGATTCGCGCAACGCGTGCCCACCAGCCCACTTCAGATCCTTTGGGGGCAGTGGAAGGGCGCTGCAAAACCAAGGGCCCCCACTGGGCCTGCACACACCACCCTCTGCCAGTCCTCGGGGCTTCGTGGCAGTGCTCCAGGTTGGCCGCCCAGGTTGCCAGTTTCCAGGTGCTCTGGTCCTCTTGGGCACAGGTCCTGTCCATGATGGCAAAATGGGAGGGTTGGACCTCTGGCCATTCCTGGTGTTTGAGGTCTGCTGCCAGTTTCGGGAACTGGGGAAGTTTCCAGGCTTTCCACTCGCTGGCACCATCCTGGATCTTGAGGTGCAAGGCTGCGTGCGGTTTCCACGGGACTGCCCAGGTAGCAGACAACTCCGCCAGGGCTTCCAGGCTCCTACTCACTACCCCAAAATCCAGCTCCGCCCCATGGTTGCAAGTAGCTTCTCCAGTGGCTACCATTCTCCCCCGCATGACCTGAATCAGGGCTGTGTCCTGAACTTCAGTCGGGTCCAGGTTCCAGTCCCCCAAGATGACCCAGGGCTCTGGGAGGGTTCGCACGAACGCCACCAGAGAGGATAGCACCTCTGCATTTGTGGGGCCATTTAGGCCTTCTGTGTCTCTCAGGTAGAGGGACACAATCGTGTAGTCCCACCGTCTTTGCCTCAGACTACGGCTGTGTAGCCCGCCCCTTTGCATTGGTAGGTGGCTTTCTGCCACACACCGCTATTTTTGGGAAAGGCACAAGCAGTGCCCCCCAACCTTGTGCCCTTGTCCGACAGGGAGGCCGGCTCAGCATAGAGATCCCAGCCTAGGGATTGCAGTGTGGCTCTCCTTCCGTGCAGCATTTCCGGTGTGAGGTGGGTCTCCTGCAGGCACACCACCTTTGCTTTGGAGGAGGTTACCCACTCCAAGGCCCCGTTGTTGAAACTGGTGACATTGGCACTCATAATGCTGAGATACTGGTCGGGCGAGGCAGAAGGCTTAACCTTCTCATGGGTGGGCGCTTCTGAGTCGGTGCCCTCGCCATGCACAAGGTGGTCTTCGCGGTGCTGCTGGCCCAGCACCTGCTGCGGTGGCAGGGGCTCCCTTCTTTTGAGGAGCTCAGAGGTTATCACCTCCTGTGCCTGTTGGATGGCTTTTTCGGTGATATCCTCTCCTTGCTCTAGGGCTTGCAGGGAGTCCTCCGCCATCTCCTCCTCTTGGGCTTCTATGAAGCTAAGGAGGGTGGCTTCCTTTGCCTGGAAGGGGCTCTCGTGGTCTTCCAGGAGGCTGACCACCTCCTGCCACGTCATCTCCGAACCCAGCTCCTCTGGGCTGCAGAGGGAAGGTTTCACCTTCTGGACTTCCTCATGCCTTTGTGGTGGGGGGGAGTCTGGTGGAACCAGAGGGTTCCCATCAGGGTTCACCTCCCACAGTGGCTTTATTTGTTCGTCGTCTGCTGGTGCCTCATCATCCGTAAGGTCCAGCTTGAAAAACTTTGGTCCTGTGATTGGAACGCTTTCTGGCGACTCCTTTCCAGGCCGACAAAAGTGGCTGGGCTTCTGCCAGCCTTGTTCGCAACCACTGCTGTCTGCAGTAAGTTGCTTCCCTAAGGCCTCTCTCAATCTTTTCCCATGTAGATTGATGTGAGCACCTTGCTTATAGTATTCAGCACACGCAACCAGGAACTGCTGGGCAGTTCGCAGCATGTGTTCCAGCCCTAGGCTGGGGTCGCACATTGGCTCTGTGGGGCCCTTGCTTTGGGGCTCCAGGCCCCACATGCCGAGTCCCTAGGCCACCGGGCCCAACCCCGGCGGGGCATTGGCGTTGCCGGGAGGCATCCCCTCCTGGGAGTGCTCCTCAAGGCCTGGAGGGGTAGGGCCCTCCTGTGTGCGACGTCTCTTTGCTTCGCGCTCCGCTTTAATCTCATGGAGCTTCTTCTCTTGCTCCTCGTTGAGGCTTACCCCCAATTCATGGAGGATGCTGTCAACCTCCATGTCTGCAGCGGATTCACAGAAGACTTTCTCCTTGAGTAGGCCTGAGCTTGCCTCTACCGCCTTCTGTGCCTTCTCAGCTTGCTCATTTAGCACAATCATTTCTTGTAGAAGCTGCCTTAATGACTCCTTCGCCATGTCGATTCGCTTCTGCAGGCCAATCTTTTGATCGGCAATGTGCTTGAGCTTGCCAGCGGCGCTTTGCCAGCCCTGGCTGGCTTGGCTTGCGGCTTGGGAGGGCGTAACCTCCTGACTGGCCTTGAGGCCTTTCAGGTAGGCTTTAACCTCCTCCGGCAGGGCGGCTTCATGCTTCTGGCACAGGTCTGTGAGGTCGTCCACCTCCTCCTTGACCTGTGCCTTGGGTGGTTTGTACCCTGCTTCCTGGAGGTTCTTTTGCACCTCTGTAGGCACATTGTCCCATGCCACTCCAAGGGCTTGCAGGACCTTGTTCGGCAGTGGGGTCTTCGGAGTCTTGGGCTTCTTTGGCGGCTGCCAGTAAGCAGCCTCAGCCACTGTGGGCCATTGTGGCTTCCACTGGCTCCAGGTCTGTCTCACCTTTCGAATGCTGTTTGCCCAGGGCGTTCTGCATTTCTTGCAGAGCATGTGCGGCTGAGCCTTGTCCGCCCAAATCCATCCTGTGCAGCTTTTGCCACTGCAACAGATGTACTCGCGGGGGGCTATGGCAAGAGGAAGGCACCTCCGGGCAAACTGTCCTAGGCTGGCTACCAGGCTAGGAAGGCTGAGACCTCCGAAAACTTCCCTCAGGCTACTCCTTGGGCCGAAACCTTGAGCCACAACCTTGAGCCACAACCCAGGTTCAATTTTCCGAGTTGAGCTTGGTTTGCGAGTCCACCGTCTTGGTGTTTGGGACCGAAGTCCGTACATACTGCTATGTACCATACTACATCTGAGCAGCAGAGGCTAACTGTACAGGTAAAGCCTTCTGCTACTAGTACCACTACTGAGGGTGGGACCTCAAGCCTATGAGGTCATTGCCACAGCCTCTCACGAGAGGGTGGCACCTCTTGCTGCTGCTAAGCTCCACCGAGCCCCACCAACCGCTCCTCTTCCCAGTACTGAGTGAGAGGGTAGCCCCTATCTGTGGGTGCGGATTGCCTCAAGTCCGCTTGCAAACTACCCTTCTCCCTTTCCTGTCAGTAAGAGGGCATCCCTCCTGGTGCACAGCAAGGCATATACATTCTGCACTAAACAACCTGCGACCCCTCGGCCACAGGCACCAATTACCTGTACAAATTGGTTTGGCCCAGCTACAGGGTTGTCCGCCTGCTTCAGCTGAGAGGAAAGAACTGCCGTAACTGCTCAGCCTGCAGCCCTGTGGGCCCTGGGCAGTGAAGCCCGCCACTCACAGCCCGAGGATGCCACCTCCACACTCCTGGCGTCTGGCACTCCAGGACACTGTGTGGAGGGTTCCAGAAAGCACCTCCTGAAAACTACCCTGTGCGAGGGTGGATGGGACCACCTGGACAAGGCTTATGTCTACAAGCTTGGGGACACTGCACCCCTCAACTTGGTATATTTGGCGCAGGGTCGACGCCTCCCCTCAACAAGGCGCGGGGACCACGCTTTCCCCTCACCCCATGCACGAAGTGCACTGGCGCGGGGAAACACGCCAGGCAGAAGCCAAACCCATAAACATAAACCTCAGGCAGCGCCTAAGGCGGAATCTTGCCTCTGGTAGCTATCCCACTCTTAAGCACTGCCGCCAGTGTGGATTTACTGTAGATGAGTACTAGGCAAGGCCAAGGTGGACAAACTAAAGCTCCTGACACTAAGCTTGGTAGGACTGGGCATACCCCAGCATGACAAAGGTCAGGAGGGCCTTATACCACTCATCTCAAAGAGGATATAAAACCTCTGGCTGTGTGAGTCACGAAAGAGCCCGCCAGAACTATCTCACACTTCAAGCCAATGTTGAACTGGTTAGCAGCCAGTGTAGGCGATAGCCCGTTACAAGCCACAGACAATGTAGCAAGCTTCCAGAAGGGGGCATGTGCTTTCGGCCTGCTGGCCACTGCATCACGTTCCCTAATCGCCACTGCAGACTCCCAAACTTCCAGCTTCCTAACTCCAGCTCTCCAGGGATTGCAAGCGATGGCAACAGGCTGTACAGACCAGTTGCTCAAGTTCGCCGCAGCTCCGGCTTTCACTCTCTTACTAACCGTGCCTTGCGGTCCCCCCGAGCATACTGGGCTGATCCCTGCCCGCCGGCCCTTGCCCCTATCTGTTCGGGTCAGAGGGTCTGCACCTCTCTGCTGCCTCGGTGCCACTTGGCCACGAGGCCCATGGAAGGCATCCCTGTTTGGCACGCTCGCTGAAACTCTGCTCCAGGGACTGGGCATCGCGGAAGTGCCCCGCCCTGGAAGTTCGCTCCAGTCGAAGGATGCACCTTCCCTCTCGGCTCACCTCTGAGGTTATGATAGCCAGGCTATCCCTCTTAGAGGGTGGGCTCCATGGCATCTAGGCAGCTACCCTACCTGAAAACTGCCTACCACTTGCCTTCTCACTCGAGCCGAGAGCTTGAGCCAACCCAGGTTCAACCTGGGTTCAACCCAGGTTCAATTTTTTTCCGAGTTGAGCTTGCTTTGCGAGTCCACCGTCTTGGTGTTTGGGACCGGAGTCCGTACTGCTAAGTACCACTACTATCTTGAGCAGCAGAGGCTAACTGTACAGGTAAAGCCTTCTGCTACTAGTGCCACTACTGAGGGTGGGACCTCAAGCCTATGAGGTCATTGCCTCTGGAGGGTGGCACCTCTCGCTGCTGCTGCTCCACCGAGCCCCACCAATCCCTCCTCTTCCCAGTACTGAGTGAGAGGGTAGCCCCTATCTGTGGGTGCGGATTGTCTCAGGTCCGCTTGCAAACTACCCTTCTCCCTTTCCTGTCAGCAAGAGGGCATCCCTCCTGGTGCACAGCAAGGCATATACATTCTGCACTCAGAACCTGCGACCCCTCCGCCACAGGCACCAATTACCTGTACAAATTGGTTTGGCCCAGCTACAGGGTTGTCCGCCTGCTTCAGCTGAGAGGAAAGAACTGCCGTAACTGCTCAGCCTGCAGCCCTGTGGGCCCTGGGCAGTGAAGCCCGCCACTTCACAGCCCAATACAGCCACCTCCACACTCCTGGCGTCTGGCACTCCAGGACACTGTGTGGGGGGTTCCAGAAAGCACCTCCTGAAAACTACCCTGTGCAAGGGTGGATGGGACCACCTGGACAAGGCTTACGTCTACAGGCTTGGGGACACTGCACCCCTCAACTTGGTATATTTGGCGCAGGGTCGACGCCTCCCCTCAACAAGGCGCGGGGACCACGCTTTCCCCTCAATTCCCCCATGCACGAAGTGCACTGGCGCGGGGAAACACGCCAGGCAGAAGCCAAACCCATAAACATAAACCTCAGGCAGCGCCTAAGGCGGAATCTTGCCTCTGGTAGCTATCCCACTCTCAAGCACTGCCGCCAGTGTGGATTTACTGTAGATGAGTCCTAGGCAAGGCCAAGGTGGACAAACTAAAGCTCCTGACACTAAGCTTGGTAGGACTGGGCATACCCCAGCATGACAAAGGTCAGGAGGGCCTTATACCACTCATCTCAAAGAGGATAAAACCTCTGGCTGTGTGAGTCAGGAAAGAGCGAGGGCATGTGCTTTCGGCCGGCTGGCCACTGCATCACGTTCCCTAATCGCCACTGCAGACTCCCAAACTTCCAGCTTCCTAACTCCAGCTCTCCAGGGATTGCAAGCGGTGGCAACAGGCTGTACAGACCAGTTGCTCAAGTTCGCCGCAGCTCCGGCTTTCACTCTCTTACTAACCGTGCCTTGCGGTCCCCCCGAGCATACTGGGCTGATCCCTGCCCGCCGGCCCTTGCCCCTATCTGTTCGGGTCAGAGGGTCTGCACCTCTCTGCTGCCTCGGTGCCACGAGGCCCATGGAAGGCATCCCTGTTTGGCACGCTTGCTGAAACTCTGCTCCAGGGACTGGGCATCGCGGAAGTGCCCTGCCCTGGTAGTTCGCTCCAGTCGAAGGATGCACCTTCCCTCTCGGCTCACCTCTGAGGTTATGATAGCCAGGCTATCCCTCTTAGAGGGTGGGCTCCATGGCATCTAGGCAGCTACCCTACCTGAAAACTGCCTACCACTTGCCTTCTTACTCGAGCCGAGAGCCTTGAGCCACAACCCAGGTTCAATTTTTTTCCGAGTTGAGCGAACAAATACGATCCACCGTCTTGGTGTTTGGGTTGTGAAAACCGTGCCTCTGTACTGGCACTCCTGATGGCCCTCTTGGCCCTATGGTACAGGGGGAGGAAAGCACCTCCTCCTAGGCTACCATCCACTTTGGGATGCTACCAGAGGTTGTACCTCAGGAGAGAGGATTTAACCTCCTGGCAAAACCACCTCAGGTTTTGGTGCAGGGGTTGCAAAACCGTGGGGGCCAGGGGTGCTCTCTGGCAGCGAGGATGAACCTCTGCTTTCATCCTCTTTGGGATGCTACCAGAGGCTGGTACCTCCCGAGAGGTTAGGAACCTCCTGACAAAAGGTCCCTCAAAGCCTTTGATGCACTTGGTGCAGGCTGACAGAGGGAGGCGGTCAGGGTTCCGCTCCGGTAGCGAGGATGGTACCTCGTGTCATTCCTCGCTGGGAGGATGCAACCTCCTAGGCTGCATCAGCAGGTGGCTCCCTCAGAAGGACCAACTCCCAGCGAGGCTCTTCCATGATGTTGCCGAGGGGTCGTGCTAGCCCATAGTCCGGGGAGGGCAACTCATATAGGACTTTCATGTCAATGAGAGCCTCGACAAACACCATGTCCATGTTCTTTAACTCCCACAGCAACAGGCTTGCCAGCATGGGGATGCTAGCATGGTGGAGGCTGACCCACCTCCTGACTTTGTTGCTTAGGGTGGGGGAGTCTTGGTCGAACCACCGGAAAAAGGAGACGAGCCGGGTTTGGCTGGGGAAACCGTAGTGTTCCCTTGTGCCCCAGTTGGCTACGTCCAGGGACGTTAACCGGTGGTACTTCGGCATTCCCAAGTACCCCCAGTTATGCTCCCCTTGATCCCGGGGATGGAGGTACCCCTCCGGAAGGCGTAGTCCTGACCAGAAGCACAACATAATGCACATCTGGAGGAATGAACCATCCGGTGTTGGGCGGATGGGGGCCACCATCCGCTCAACTGAGTAGGCCCTCAGGTCCTGGGCCGGGATCCCAGGAACCTCGACCTGGAGGGTGAACCTCCGACAGACCTGCGGCCAGGAATCGAGGGACAGCGCAAAAAGCTCCCACTCGAAGTGGTGGGCCTCTTGGGGGCCCACCTTCAGGACCCAGCGGGGTTCCCGGTCAAGGGTGTAGCACACCCTTGACCCCCCCCGAGCAAGCATGGTCAGGAACCGGGTTTTGCCCTGGACCTCATAGGAGGCCCGGTCGGGCATCTGGTTTGCTAGGCCATTGCCTCCCTCGGCTGCTTGCTCGGAGGATGAGGTTACCTCCCTCGTTCGCTGGCCTATTGCCCGTGTTGAGGTCTGCCGGGGGCTCTTGGTCCCTTGGGTCCTGCTCCTCAACTGGGGCAGGCTCCTGGCTGGTTTCGGAGGTATCCCCTCCTGAGCTCTGGGCTTGGTCCCAGTCTCGGGTGGCCCCCCACCAGCTGGAGGACCACCCTGCGGCAGTGCTCGTCCCCCCATTGCTGCCATCCTTCCCACTCTTCGTGCCCCCAGCCAGGGTGGGCAGCACGTTTGGCTGGCGGTGGCATGGGCGGGACCCTTTGGGCTGCTTCGGAGACAGCCTGCTGTCTCTGGGCCCTGGCTTTCTTACCCGGCCTGTTTCTTTGCCTCTTCAGGGTGTAGTCGTCTACAAACCTCTGTGCCGGGGTCCTGCGCTCGAGCAGGTACTCTCCCTTGCCCTGGGCTTTGCCGGGCTGCCTGCTCGGAGGAGGAACCTCCCTCTTTCTATTCTCCCAAACCTCTGCCTCCGGAGGCTGCCCCTCCCCTGCCGGTGGTGCGGGTGGCAGTTCCTGGTTGTCTTCCTCCCTGGTCCCGGCAGGGGCTGCGTTGGAGGAGGCATTGGCTTGGGAGGGTAGCCCCTCCTGAGTGTCGTCGCCAGCGGGGTGGTGTTGAGCCTTCGGCTCCGGGGAGGCCCCACCCTCCGGCTTCTCCTCTTCACTCTTCATTGGGGCTTCCTGGGCCTCCTGGCCCTGGGAGGGCAGGTCCTCCTGCTTCATTTCCGCCATTGCGCACGGAGGGGTTGGGCCCTTCTACTGGCCTGACTGCCTGTGCTGGCTGAAAAAGGCTGCGGATGGGATTTGCTGTTTCTGGCTTGAAAAGCGACTTACACCGGGAGTCCTTTTTAAAACAACAAGCAGCGGCAAGTTTTTGCGAAACCGTTCGGGTTTCAACCCTCAACCTGGGTTCAACCCGGGTTCAGAACCCGGGTCAGAATCCAGGTTCAACTTCAACGCAGGTTCGACCCTGGTTCAATTTAAACCGGGCCCCTTTAAGCCCCCCTATAAGCCTCCCTTAAGCCCCCCTTCAAAGGGGTCCCTGCAAAGGGGGTTTCTTTGGGGGGGGGGGGGGGCGGCAAAGGGAAGCCCTTGCCCCCCCTTTAGCCCCCCTTGAGCGCCCCCTCAAGCCCCCCCTTAAGCCCCCCTTAAGCCCCCCCTAAAGTCCCTTCTTAAGCCCCCCTTAAGCCCCCCTTAAAGCCCCCCTTAAAGCCCCCTTAAAGCCCCCCTTTAAGCCCCCCTTTACGCCCCCTATAAGCCTCCCCCTTAAGACCCCCCTCACTTCTCTAATTTCGAATAATGAAATCTAAAAAACAAATACAAAAATAAAACAAGATTTGAAGGGGGTGGAATTTAGAATAAATTTCCTTCTCTCTCTTCTTGAAAAGAAGATAATGTTTAAAGTCTCACTTCTCTGGCTTCGAATAATGAAATCCAGAAAATAAAACAAGATTCGAGGGGGGTGGAATTTAGAATAAATCCCTTCTCTCATCTTCTTTCAGCCCCCCCCTTTAAGACCCCCTTTAAGCCCTCTTCAAGCCCCCCTTCAAGCCCCCTTTAAGCCCCCTTTAAGCCCCTTCAAGCCCCCCTTTCCCGGAAGCCCCCCCTTAAGCCCCCCTTAAGCCCCGCCTAAGCCCCCCCTTAAGCCCCCCTTAAGCCCCCCCTTAAGCTCCCCCCTTTAAGCTCCCTTTAAGCCCCTCTCCAACCCCTACTCTTCTGCTTTCGAACGATGAAGACAAGAAAGGAAAAGGTGGATACACCAGTTCTGTACTTCTCTGACGTGCAATTGGGGGGGGGCTGCCCCCCCCCCAACCCCCCCGCTTAGAAACAACAACATCTGATTTTCGAATAATGAAATACAAAAAACAAAAGAAGAGTCGAGGGGGGTAGAATTTAAAATACATTCCCTTCTCCCTTCTCTTCTGAGTTTTCGACGAATGAAATACGAAAAACAAAAGAATATTCGAGGGGGGTGGAATTTAGAATAAATTCTCTTCTCTCTTCTCCTCTGATTTTAATGAAATACAAAAAACAAAAAAGATTCGAGGGGGGTGGAATTTAGAATACATTCCCTTCTCTCTTCTCCCTTCCTCCCACGCTACATTCTCGCTTTTCCTTCCTCCCGCTCCCTCGTCTGTAATTTAAAATAAAGTCTTCGAGAAACCGGAACAGTCTCGTCTCTACTTCTCTGATTTTTCGAATAAAAAATACAAAAAACAAAACAAGATTCGAGGGGGGATGGAAGTTAGAAAAAAATCCCTTCTCTCTTCTCCTCTGATTTTTCTAAGAATGAGATACAAAAACAAAAAAGATTCGAGGGGGGTGGAATTTAGAATACATTCCCTTCTCTCTTCTCCCTTCCTCCCACTCCACATTCTCTCTTCTCCCTTCCTCCAACTGCCTCGTCTCTATATAAGTTAAAATAAAGTCCCTTCTCTCTTCTCCCCTCCGTCCCACTTTACAATAAGTAAATGGGGGGGGCTGCGCCCCCCCCTCTGAGTTTTGAACAATGAAATACAAAAACAAAACAAGATTTGAGGGGGGTGAAATTTAGACTAAAGTCCTTTCTCTCTGCTCCCCTCTTTCCAATTCACAACAGGCAAAATGGGGGTGGCTGCGCCCCCCCCAACCCCCCCGCTCTTTACTTTTAGAAACAACAACTGTCTCGTCTCTACTCCTCTGATTTTCGAAGAAGGAAATACAAAAAACAAAAGAAGATTCGAAGGGGGTAGAATTTAGAATAAATTCCCTTCTCCCTTCTTCTCTGAGTTTTCTTCGAAATACGAAACACAAAGGAATATTCAAGGGGGGTGGAATTTAGAATAAATTCTTCTCTCTTCTTCTCTGATTTATAAAATACAAAAAACAAAAAAGTTGAGGGGAAATTTAGAATATACATTCCCTTCTCTCTTCTCCCTTGCTTCCACGCATCCTGTCCACTTTGAGAACAGAAAATCTTATCTCTACTTCTCTAATTTTTCAAATGACAAATACAAAAACAAAAATCAAGGGGGTGTGGAATTTAGAAAAAAATCCGTTCTCTCTTCTTCTAATCACATAAAATAAAGTTCCTTCTCTCTCCCTTCCCACTTTACAAGAAGTAAATGGGGTGCGCCCCTCCACCCCCCCGCTTCAAAACAATCAGACTTTGATCAAACTTTGGTTGCCCTGGGTTTCAACCAGGTTAACCCAGGTTATCTTTTTTTTTTGACGCCTCTTTACTACATCAGTAGCACAGTAGGCCGGTCTTGTTGGGCTCGACGTAAAGGGTGAAACAAAGTCAGCGCACACAATCCGCCAGACACAACAAGCAACCACCAAGCAAACAAACACCAAAGAAACAAAGCGAGCAATCGCGCTGAACTACTAGATACCCCACGGACTCAGTACTCGAGGTCGTCAATGAAGTCCCGGTTCACAAGGAAGCACAGAGCTTGTGGGGGAATCGCAAATTGCGACATTGCCAGATTCTCAAAACCACCATCATGTAGCCACTGGTGCGACAGCGGTTATTCAAACCGAGGTCATCAGAAGAGGTTCGGATCACGTACTCGTTGTCAAGGACAGACAACCGACACTCAATGGCGAAAGGATGTTGCAAGTCAGACTCCCTAGGGGGGATGAAAGATGTGCATATGCCCCATGGTGGTCAGCCAGTGGGGACTTAACAGCAAGAACAATCAAGGCAAGACCGGCCCAGGGCACTCCATGGTGGTCAGCCAGTGGAGTAGCTCCGAGTTTTGGGTGCTCCATTCACCTTGGCGTACAAGTGCCCACCCAGAGAGGTGTCCGCGCCCGGCACAGGGGGCATATGCCCCATGGAGGTCAGTCAGTGGGGACTTAACAGCAAGAACAATCAAAGCAGGACCGGCCCAGGGCACTCCATGGTGGTCAGCCAGTGGAGTAGCTCCGAGCACAGGGTTCTCCAGTCAACCTGGCGTACAAGTGCCCACCCAGAGAGGTGCCCGCGCACGGCCAGAGGGGGGGCGAGAGTAGCTGCAGCTACCGATTCCACGGGGAGAGTCCACAGCGAGTTACCAAACCCTAACGCCACAGGGTTTAAAATGACAACGAGGAACCTCCCAGTCCAGGCATCTCACACAAGGCCACGCAACCTTGGCGCTGGCCTGCGCATCGGCACGCATCAGGTCCCTCCAAACCCAAACCCGCGAGGTACGTCGGTAAGGAGATGGGAGGGCTCACATCACATTGGTGCCGAAGTGCAAGGATCTCCATAGTATTGCTACTTTGGTCCAATCAGAGCCTTCAGGTAACATCCACGCGGGCGGGGAGCCCACTTGCCCTGCCGCAGGCCAAGCTCAGACGAGGGTGACCCTCAAGAGTCTCAAGAGGGCCAGGTTGTTCTACAAGTGGAGAATGGCTCCCTGCCAAGTCAGTGGGTGCATAATCTCCACGTAGAAGTGTCCACAGCCAGCGCGCCGAACTGCTAGGTCACCCTGTGCACTCAGTACTCGAAATCGTCGAAGAGGCCGGGAGCACACATGTAGCACCGAGTTATCTTTGATGCGCATTGGAAAGGGATCAGCACCACACCCACCAAGCATGGGTCCCAACGTCCCCAAAATGCGTGGTATGACGCAGCCACTGCTCATTGGGCTGCCATTAAGGCTCATGCAAGCCAAACATCCAACCAAGCAGCGACTCAACAGCTTCTGGTTTTGGATGTACTGTCATGGCACCCCCAAGAACCCTGATCCTTCGGCCCTGCGTGCAGTTACCTTATTCCCCTTTCAGTACAAGGACGAAGGTGTTGTGCAGTACAGGCAAATCCTGGCCTTCATGAGAGCCATGGTGCTTGGGGTTGCTGCGGGGTTCCCTGCCTGCTTGGGTGTACATCTCTGCTCGCGTCAAAGCAGCCATACATGACTACCTCCCCATCGGTAGGTGGCCAAGCGTGATGTAAGCTCTCACATCTTCTCGCCGATGTCTGTCGGTTTGGGCATAGAGGGTCTGATTCTAGTTATTGAACCCTCAACCCTCACCGACCAAGGAGATAGTTGCTTGGCCTTGAGTGCGAAGTTTCGACTGGGAGACTCTCCCGCTTCCTGCGGGGCAGGTGGGGTCCCGCCTGCTTGGGTTTACCTGATGGCTCTGATTGGAACGAAGCAGTCAAGCCTGCTTTGGCCGTCGGACGAGACTCTTGTAAGTCAAAAGAACGTTGCGCCTTGTGCTCGGAGAGGCTCCACTGGCTGACCACCATGGAGTGCTCTGGGCTGGTCCTACCCTTTGTTCTTGCCGTTAAGTCCCCACTGGCTGACCACCATGGGGCAACTTTGTACTTCGGATCAAGACAGTTGACACCTGCAACGTCCCGTGCTAAGGCACGACAATGCCCCACTTGTGATGGCGGACTTGTGAACCTTCTCGTGAACGGCCTTGGCTGGTGCTGAATGTATTCGCATCGGTGGCTGCATGGTGGTGGTTTTGTGAATCTGGCAACTCGCATTTTGCGACGCACCTGCGCACTAGAAAGAGGCGGAGACATCCACTTCTCGCAAAGCTGCAAGGTCAGTGGTTCGCAGCTCCAAGAAGCGCCAATCATTCACCTGTGCCTCGGATTCGTCCTCCGCGTCCGACATGTCATCCATCGGGCAGGAAGAGCCTTCGTTAGTTTCGGAAGAGATGCTGACGACCTCCGGCAAGGTTGCTGCAATCTTAGGCATTAGTTTTAAGAAGCTTACTCCTTATTTGCAGAGGCCGTAACAAGCAGGGTGTGTCCATTGTGTTTCGCAAGATAGACCAGCAGATGTCCGTTGTTTCAACACTCTAAAGGGGTGGCGCTGCCATAAAAGAGCTTTGGAGAAAACCCTTTGAAGGGGCTTTCAAGGGGACTTAAAGGGGGTTTAAAGGGGGGGGACTTTAAGGGGGGGCTTTAGGGGGCTTAAGGGGGGGCTTAAGGGAAAGCTTCAGGGGAAGCTTAAAGGGGACTTAAGGGGGGGCTTAAAAGGGGGCTTAAAGGGGGCTTAAAGGGGGGCTTAAAGGGAGCTTGAAGGGGGGCTTAAAGGGGAGCTCAAACGGGGCTTAAAAGGCTTCAAGGGGGCTTCAAGGGGGGCTTAAGGGAAAGACTTAAGGAGGCTTACCGAGGAGGCCACGCACAAGCGGACGTGACTTTTGCACACAAAAGCGGACCCAGAATCTGGCCTCGGAACAATTTCCTGCGCAAAGACCCGGAGCACATATGGAAAACCTACTCCTGCGGAAAAATACAGCTGGGTTAGCCCCAGCGGCTCCTGGCTGCCTGGCCGCGTCACTTCTGATTCTCCCTGCCATCAGCATCCACCTCCACAACCTCACCTGGCAGCGCTGCAAAGCCGCACGACACACTGCGCCGCTTGCATCTTGCCTATCTGGACGAGCGCCGACCGCATCATGTGACAAATTCCAAAGTTTGAAGTAACGCTGAGGAAATCCATGGTGCCATGGAAGCTCATGGAAACCCTCGCTGAAGCTTCTAACATCTTTTTCCAAAGCCGTGCAAAGCATGAGAAAACCAATCGAAACCCCGCGGAGATTTTGCAGGAACCCTCACAAAGCTGAACTGGAAGCTTCAAAGACCTGCGCACGACCTATATAAGAAAACCCACAGAAACCCCGCGGAAACCCTCACACAGCCCTAAGAAACCCACGGAAACCCCTTCAAAGCTGTAAAAAACCATGGAAAACCCACGGTAACCTTCACAAGACATTAGAAAAACCTTCCGAGAGCTTCAAAAACCTACGCAAAATCTAACAAAACCCACTGAAACCCCGCAAACCTTAAGAAAACCCCAGGGAAACCATCTGAAAGCTTTTAAAAAACCAAGGCAAAACTTGACAAAACCCACGGACATCCGCGGAAACCCTCACAAAACTTTAGAGAAATTCAAGGAAAACCTCCGGAAAGTTCAAAAACTGCACGAAATCCCACGGAAACCCTCACGAAACCCTTGAGGAACCTACCAAAACCATCCAATAGGTTTTAACACATGCACGAAATCTAAGGAAACCCACGGAAACCCTCAGAAACCCCGCGGAAACCCTCGCGAAACTGTAGGGAAACCCAGGGAAACCCTCCAGAAGCTTAACAAACATGAACGGAAACCCTGCGGAAACCCCTTTATCAGGACTGGATTCACCCTTTGGCAATTTACAAAGTTATAAAGGACAGGTGCAGGAAACCCGCCACCCAATCACCGCACGCCAATGTCAGTATTATACTACCGGTCGTCCCCTAAAGGGTGAAGGACGCAAGAGGTGTTCTTCTGCTTCTGGCGAGGACCTGTGTCAACCGGAGCGCCGAAGCTGGGGCATGCCTGCCATACGAATCAATGGTCGCTGACCGTCTAAGAAGCACTTCGCACCTTCAGGCAGAACGTCAAGGTACACATTGGTCTTTCACCAATCGGGTTCAGAAAAAGGAATACAGTCTACGTCTGCCTGGCTTCACCGTCCACGTCACAACTTGCTATAGAACAAGACTGACTTCCTGCCTCAGGGTTCATATCAGACTCAACCCAAGGACCTGACTGAAGGCATGACTGGTTTCTTGCACCCAAAGCTTTGACCCCGCGCATGGCTGTTGCTACAACCATACACAGCTAGGCCCACCAAGCAGCGCACGGATGAGCTTGGACACCTCCGGCCGCGCACCGGCCGGCCGCGCCTGCGCCCCGCAACGAATGTGAAGCCTCTCGCATCGCCAAAAATCGGCCTTGAAGACCTCGGCAACCTCCTCCACTGAGTACTTCGCTGAGCGAGTTGCGAAGGGCTTGCGACACCTTGGAAGCACAAACATGGACCCTACGGACTATGTCTGGGCACTTTTTTCGGCCAACAAATCAGGCTCCGACGTGGCAGACATGGCGCAAGTACGCAAGCTGTGGCCTAGGAGCTGCTTGAGGCAAGAGAGCGCTCAGCGAGCAGCGGCTCAGATGCAATCTGTTGAAGACACATGGCCCGTAGGCGCAAAAATTAGCAAAAGTCTCTGAGAGTCTTGCAGATCTCAAGGCACCTTGAAAAAACAATCCGGCACAAAATCCAGCAAAACAGGTCTACGTGCAAACAAAAGCAAAAGTACATTGCAAAAATAGCAAACAAACGCAAAACAACGCAAATCTCCGAAATCTCCTGTGAACAAGGAACAACATTTAGGGCTGCTAAACACAAGCTAAAAGACAACCGCATGAAAGTGGCCTCCACAGTTGCAGCTCCCTTTCTGCTGCAGCATTACAAAAGCAAGCAGCTGCTTCGGACAAGCCCCTGATCCCCAAGCTTATGTTCTGCACGCTGCTCCCCAAGGCTCCTGGAACAAGGGCAGGCGCAGGCACGCTGCCAGCGGCGTGAGCACAGGGCTCAAACTTG
>CAJNDS010001147.1:531511-534612 GCA_905221605.1 Symbiodinium natans | reverse complement strand
TGGGACTTTTAGGATTTATGGTCTAAGATTTAGGGATTAGGACGTTTCAAGCCCAAGTCCGGCAGAGTCCAAGAGCAGAACAACACGCCTAATTCAAAGCGTGGCGCTGCAGATTCAATAAGTCTGAATGATTAGATGTTACACTGCAGCTTTTCAAGGGTGAAAGAAGGTGAGGGATATACGAACAGGGCGCATCCTCTCTGGCAGATTTATCATTGAGTGCCCTGACGGCCCATATTAGTTACCATATTCGGACCCCTTAAGGCCGAAGTATATACTATTTTGATGCAACCCTTAGCGATGGGTCTTTCCGACGGCATGTCAAGGTTTCAGGGACGGCTGGGCTCGTCTTTGTTGCTTGGAGGAGGGTCGGGCAACTGAGTAACTCTACGGAATGATTACTAAGTTCCCGACCGCACCCCATGAGAAGCATGGCGAACAGTCTGTACAGGAATAACCCCCCAGCTTCCCAGAAGCTGGACTTCAATTGCCTCCTCCGAGGGCAGCAACTGGATCTTTTCCCTCTAGCCGGACATGGGCGGGCGAAACCTCTCCCCCACCCCACCCTCCCTCAGCATCTCGTTGTATCCTTGGCGTCCGAGGGCCAGTTCGGCCTGCTCCACCCCGGACACCGGCAGGTTGCGGCGCTCCAGAAGTCCCGCCTGCAGAAGAACCGAGGCCTGATCCCAGTAGATGCGCTCCGCCGTGAGCTTCCAGCGTCCCTCCTCCTTGGAAAAGGTGACACTGGCCACTAAGGGGATACGGATGGGACGGTGGGTCGGGGCCACCCCCGGCAGCAGCCAGTCTACTTCGGAGCTGTGGTTCAGAGACAACACCATCTCATCTACAAGAGATCCGTCTGCCACGCTCACCGTCCGCTTCAGCGGCAGCAGCTGCATGGGAGGGTTTTGGAAGATGAAATGGTTCTCGTAGAAGTAGGACAGCAAATCGAGCCCCGAGCCGCCCACGAGGGTGGGGAGGTGGGCCACCTTACTTCCCCAAGGCCCATGGAAATGTAAAGCTTCAACTAATTTCAGAATACGCCTTACGCCTACCCCCCCTGAACCTCTGACAGTCTCCAAAAACAACATGCTAAACTCCCTTTAAGATCACCGATGGGGGCGAGGAATGCGTCATGGTTCGCATGGTCTCTGCGGTGCTCTTCTTGGCCGGGTCGAATTCATAAGCCAGGTGCTCTTCCTTGGGTTCAGGTTTCTGAGTTTGGGCTTTAATAAGATTTGCTACCTCATCAGAATGCAAGAAGCTTAAGATTTAAAACTTCCAGAACAATACTACCACTTACAATAAGAACCAAATATATATATATATATATATATATCTATTTATGTATTTATATATATATATATACATTATATGTATGGTCACCCCCCCCAAGATTTACACCCTCCTTGTCTACACTACTCTTCTGCTTGCTTCCACACACTTGTGTACAAGTAGTGCACGCCGAAAACACCGCAAGTACCGATAAAATCGTACTTGTCGAGCATTGACGCGACTATTTTACGTAACACATCGCGCATGCAAAAATGTATATAAATCTGCAACCGCACTTCGGTTTAAATTGCGTGACCGTTTATACTCCGAAAGCCAAAGAACCTGGAAGGTATAGCAGTCTTGCTGTTAACACCTCAAAAATCTCGTGGTTTTTTTTGTTTCTTTTACTGTTGCCTTAGTAAACAAATACATAGTGTGATTCAAAACAACATCTTAGCTTTTGTACCTGCGACTATCTTTCTCTTAGCGACTGGCGGTCTGCTGGCGTGCTGAGCTGGTCTGAAGCGGTTTCTTTCAGGATCCCAAGGAAAGGGTCTCTCATACAGCGACAGCAACAACGGCAACAACAACAACAACGCTGCAGGCGTATGTGGCCGCGCGCGCACGTTTGGAGAAGAGAGGAAAGCATTGTAAATACCGATACAATCGATAGTTGAAGCAAGCATCACACGCGCGTAAAAACATACAATTTTTCTCTAAATTCGGCAGACGTCTCACGTCTTCTTTTTTCAGAAGAGCCAAGCGTGGTCGTGCTCGTACTGTCCGAAGTGCTTTGGATCGGCTCCGACCTGCCCGGAGCGATCCAAACGGTATGTGCAAAGAGCGAGTGATAACACGGAAGTTATCATCGTGCGGGCATGGATGCTCTGGCCAATCGCACGGACGCGTAACACGGACGTAATCATCGTGCGGGCATGGATGCTCTGGCCAATCGCACGCACTGGTAACACGGACGTAATCATCGTGCGGGCATGGATGCTCTGGCCAATCGCACGCACTGGTAACACGGACGTAATCATCGTGCGGGCATGGATGCTCTGGCCAATCGCACGCACTGGTAACACGGACGTAATCATCGTGCGGGCATGGATGCTCTGGCCAATCGCACGGACGCGTAACACGGACGTAATCATCGTGCGGGCATGGATGCTCTGGCCAATCGCACGCACTGGTAACACGGACGTAATCATCGTGCGGGCATGGATGCTCTGGCCAATCGCACGCACTGGTAACACGGACGTAATCATCGTGCGGGCATGGATGCTCTGGCCAATCGCACGCACTGGTAACACGGACGTAATCATCGTGCGGGCATGGATGCTCTGGCCACGGAGGTGTTCGGCGTGTAACACGAGGAAAGGACCGCAAATACCGATGTTTCCGGCGTGCAACACGCGCGAAACACTGTAAAGACCGATGTTGTGGGCCTGTCCCAAAAGGCGAAAAGTGGAGGAGCCGAAAACACCGACGGCAGCGAGGGTTTCGGCATGTGACCTTAAGGAAACACTGTAAATACCGAGGAAATCGGCATGTCGGTTTTGCGCGGTGACATGCGTCTGGAGGGAACAACAACAACAACAACAACAACAACAACAACAACAACAACAACAACAACAACAACAACAACAACAACAACAACAACAACAACAGCAGCCACAACAACGACGACAACGACAACGACAACGACAACGACAACGACAACGACAACGACAACGACAACAACAACAACAACAACAACAACAACAACAACAACAACAACAACAACAAGAGGAAGAAGAAGAAGAAGAAGAAGAACAGCAACAAGA
>CAJNDS010001147.1:526511-529011 GCA_905221605.1 Symbiodinium natans | reverse complement strand
ATTCCGAGACTCTTGGACAATGGGAATCATAACCCCTCGACGTCAAGAGCTTGGAAATAATGTTTTTTTGGTTTTTTGGCATTTTTGGTTTTGGTTTGTTTTTGGAACTTTTTGGTTTTGGCTTTTGTTTTGGTTGGGGTTGCTCTGGTTTCACCTCCCAAGAGTCTCAGAAGTTTGGTGCTTTTGGTCATTTTGGTTTTTTGGTTTTGGTTTTTTGGGTTCGGGCTTTTTGGCATCCTGATTTTGGTGTTTTTTTGACATTGTTTGGTCTCGGGAAACCTATAAACGCAGATCTTGGGGGGGGGGGGGGGGGGGGGTGGCGAGCATAGAATATATATATATATATATGTATGTAATATATATATATATACATATATATATATATACATGTGTAGTATATGTATATATATATATATATATGTTGAGTCAAAAGCTTGGAGCTATGCTTCCCAAAGCGAGATGAGCTCCAGCCTCTCCTGTGCCTCGGAGTGCTGCGGGAGGCGATGCAGTAGAGCCAGACCCAGCAGTGCCAGCGCCGGCACCGCCAGAGAGGGGGCCACCGAAAGCCATCCGAAGCTTGTCGAGGCCGCCCGAGGAGACGCCATGGCCATGCGAAATGGCTGATAGACGTCCCCTCCCAAAAAATAGGTCGAAGCTGAGGGCCGGCAGCTGTAGCGCAGATCAAGCTGCGAGTTATAAGGTTGGGCTCCCCGTAAGAGTCAGGAACGGGCCCGGAAAGTTACATGAGCAGCACGAGGCTGTTGATGCAGTGGCAGAATATTTTTCAGGAGCCAGTGATGCACTCACCTTCTGGCGCGGGGTCTGCGGGGCCCAAACTACGTTGGGACGGACCACGAAGGAACGATTCCGTTGCGACTGGTGCGGCACCTACAGTGGAGCATCATCGACATCGACATCGACATCGACATCATCATCATCATCATCATCAGCTGAAGTAGGAGCCAGGGACTGCATGCCCTCTCTGAACAAATGATGGGCCTTCTTGCGAACCTGCTACTGCTGGAATCTGTTTGTAGCTACCGGGTTACTTACCATCAAGTTGCAGGATACCTTAGTTGCAACGGTTGTTCTGCATGGTACTTTCATGACTACTTCGAACTACACTACACCCTCGGCCAAAAGTCCTTGACTCAAAACTCAGCCCGACTTCTAACCTACAAGGCTGGGGGCTTAGGGTTATAGGGTTTGGGGGTTGGGGTTTATGGGGTTTATGGCTTTAGGGTTATAGGGTTTTGGGTTACCAAACTCATATAATCTTCTAGCATTAGGCTCCTGGGCCTAGAACGGCTCAAACGCTTGAGAAAGCTGATGGCGTATCATTCGGAATAACACATCTAGGCGCGAAACCGCTCGGCCAAAGTTCAAACTCATGTAGACACTTGTTTCTGGTCTTCTCCTTAACCCCCCAACAGTACAACTCATGCTTGGGACCGGTGTTTGAGATGTATCATGCTCCAAATGTAGAGAGCTTTATACTGCAATTTGTAATCATATTGCAAAATTGCTGAGCATTGAAAATTTTAAGCCTTCACCGCCCACACCCACGCCGGCGGACAAAAAATGACGGTCACTCCTAAGCTTAAACCGGCGGAAGGGCTTTTTTGTTGCAAAGGTGTGGCTCGGCCATGTTTCCTTGCAAAAGTGTGGCTCGGCCTTGGTTCTTGCTTCGGGGCTGCGAATACTGTAAATGGCCGCATTTCTGCGTTTGCACATAACAGCATTTGTGCGGTGCCAGAGCCTGCAAATACTGTAACTAGCGGCATTTCTGTGTCGTCAGATGCTGCAAACACTGTAACTAGCAGCATTTCCGAGTTTGCAGAGGCCGAGGCAGCAAATACTATAAATAGCAGCAGTTCTGCATTTTCAGAGGCTGCAAATATGGTGAGTAGCAGGATTTCTGAGGTTGGAAAGGCTGCACATGATGGGGGTTGAGGGTTTGATCTCGGCAAGCATAAGCGGCATTTCTGAGTGCTGCAAATACTGTAAATAGCAACATCTGCGCGCCTGCAAATACTGTTAATAGCAGCATTTCTGTGTCATCAGAAGCTGCAAATAATGTAAATAGCAGCATTTGCGCGTGTCCAGATGTCGCAGTTCCGAGTTTGCAGGGGCTGTAAACACTGTACAAATAGCAGCATTTCTGCGTTTTCAACGGTTGCAAAAACGGCAAATAGCAGCAAGTTTAAACCCCTCCTCCCCCATTTGCAAACACGATGCAGGCACGATGGGTTTCAGACAAAATGTTTTTTTCAAAGCTTTGCGCGCCTAAAAAGAGCGGGGGGCGCAGCCCCACCATTTGCAAACACAATGCTCGCATCGTCATGCATTTGAAAAAGGAGCGTATGGCTTATAATCTGCAAACACAGTGCTCGCATCATGTGTTTGAAGTTTCAGACAAAATGTTCTTTCGAAGCTTTGCGCGTCTAAAAGAGCGGGGGGGTTGGGGGGGGGCGCAGCCCCCCCATTTGCAAACACACTG
>CAJNDS010001147.1:469011-521511 GCA_905221605.1 Symbiodinium natans | reverse complement strand
CGTCCGTGTTACCAGTGCGAGCATGGCTTTGGGAGTGAAACGCACTTGACACAAGCCTTAACCCTCAAGCCCTCAAGCCTAAACCCTTCGCCTCTTCCGACCAAAGCAGGCCAAAGTCCACCAAACCTCAACCCTAAACCCAAAACCTCCTTGGACGACCGCTGATACCCAAACCCTGTACCCTAAGCCCTCAGCCTGCTCCCAGCGAAGACTCTCTTGTAGTGGCGAGGGTTACAGGGTTAGGGTTGGGGGTTGACGGTGTCTGTGCGCTTGAGGGTTCCAGGTTTCTGAAGGGTATGTAGGCTTGCGCCATTTGCCGCCACGCCCGCTTTTCCTGTGGTTTTCCTTCGTCAAAACGAAGAAGTTGACCTGTCTGGGCTTCTTCGGTGGCTTCCACGCAGCCGCAATGTGCTGCTTTGTAGCCGTGTTTTGCCTACACACGCTGCTCGATCAGGAATTTCCGTCCGCAGCGCGTCCTAGCCAAAACGCTCATTTTTGACGGAAACATACACGGTTCCGTCACAAAAAAAAAACAAAACAAAACCGTTTTCACACGCTGTCCTTGAAGGGACAGGTGTGTTCCGTCCCACGCAGGCCACGCAAAATGCATTTATGCAACACAACCAAAAAGTACCCGTGCCCTAAACACGCTTCGCCGCGTTGTTGCTGTTGCTGTTGATGTTGCTGTTGCTGTTGCTGTTGTTGTTGTTGTTGTTGTTGTTGTTGTTGTGGTTGTCGTTGTCGTTGTCGTTGTGGTTGTGGTTGTGGTTGTGGTTGTTGGTTGTTGGTTGTTGGTTGTTGGTTGTTGTTTGTTGTTTGTTGTTTGTTGTTTGTTGTTTGTTGTTTGTTGATTGTTAATTGTTGCTTGTTGTTTGTTGTTTGTGGGTTGTTGTTTGTTGTTTGTTGTTTGTCGTTTGTCGTTTGTCGTTTGTCGTTTGTCGTTTGTCGCTTGTCGCTTGTTGCTTGTTGCTTGTTGCTGGTTGTTTGTTGTTTGTTGTTTGGTGTTTGGTGTTTGGTGTTTGGTGTTTGGTGTTTGCTGCTTGCTGCTTGCTGCTTGCTGCTTGCTGCTTGTTGCTTGTTGCTTGTTGCTTGTTGCTTGTTGCTTGTTGCTTGTTGCTTGTTGCTTGTTGCTTGTTGCTTGTTTGCTTGTTTGCTTGTTTGCTTGTTGCTTGTTGCTTGTTGCTTGTTGCTTGTTGCTTGTTGCTTGTTGCTTGTTGCTTGTTGCTTGTTGCTTGTTGCTTGTTGCTTGTTGCTTGTTGCTTGTTGCTTGTTGCTTGTTGCTTGTTGCTTGTTGCTTGTTGCTTGTTGCTTGTTGCTTGTTGCTTGTTGCTTGTTGCTTGTTGCTTGTTGCTTGTTGCTTGTTGCTTGTTGCTTGTTGCTGCTTGTTGCTTGTTGCTGCTTGTTGCTTGTTGTTGCTTGTTGCTTGTTGTTGCTTGTTGCTTGTTGTTGCTTGTTGCTTGTTGCTTGTTGCTTGTTGCTTGTTGCTTGTTGCTTGTTGCTTGTTGCTTGTTGCTTGTTGCTTGTTGCTTGTTGCTTGTTGCTTGTTGCTTGTTGCTTGTTGCTTGTTGCTTGTTGCTTGTTGCTTGTTGCTTGTTGTTTGTTGCTTGTTGCTTGTTGCTTGTTGCTTGTTGCTTGTTGCTTGTTGCTTGTTGCTTGTTGCTTGTTGCTTGTTGCTTGTTGCTTGTTGCTTGTTGCTTGTTGCTTGTTGCTTGTTGCTTGTTGCTTGTTGCTTGTTGCTTGTTGTTTGTTGTTTGTTGTGTGTTGTTTGTTGTTTGTTGTTTGTTGTTTGTTGTTTGTTGTTTGTTGTTGGTTGTTGTTTGATGTTGTTTGTTGTTGTTTGTTGTTGCTCTTGTTCACATGACATTACAGTAATACACACAAACACGGAGGCATGCACAAATACACATACAAACACGTGTAGGTACACACACAGACACACACACACACATATATAAGCAAATGTACGCATTCATAAACATTCACATGTGTACATGTAGACACCTATGAACATGCAATGCGTAACTGTTAAGTGCAATGTATGTATGGTCCACGCATGTATGTAGAATTACGAGCACGCGCGGGCTTGAACCTGCTTGTTTCTAAAAACTTGGTCGTGGATTAGCATAGCTGGTTTGATTCCTCGAAGCTCCCGCACAATTCAATGTCTAACAAAACTCCAGCTTTCAGCGTTTATCGCCGGCACATCAACTAGCCTTCGAGCACCTCTTACGATTCACAACAATTCCTGCACAATCACCAACAAACAAAAACTAAAAATTACCAGACCGTTACCATCACCAGGATGAAGCTGCACCAGCTGGTTCAACCTATGATCCCCCCTAACCTTTCGATGCTTCCACATGGCCACTAACTTCAAGGGGCTGATACTGTCCCACGCAGCACGCGGGGCAATCCACCAGACGTAGAGCACAGCACCCGCAGCACAAGAGTGGCGTGCCGGTTCTCAAGCAAACGTCACACTCCAAACACAGCAAGCTCTCCTGGCAGGCTTGGCAAATGGAAAAGTTACGGACGTAAACGGAAAATGGTGAGTTAAAACAGGTGACAAATGTGACATCAATTTACCATCAACCAAGTGGTTGACTAATGGTTGCACAAATGAAAATCTCTCTTTTGAGGGCGGAGCATGAGGTACGCAGGTCCTGTGATGCGCAGCCAATGTTGTTGTTGAGTTCAAGCAAACCTGGTTCATAGTTGGGATAGTAATAAAAATTTGAAATTCCATTCTTATTGAGCTTAAGTACCCTTAAAAATGCAAAATGTTATCCCACTATGACAAAGAAACAGCCACTGTACCAACAGCAGCAAGCTGAATGCACCACCATCTTCTTCTCGTCGAGGCCCATCTTCAGCTGCTCTGGGGCCCACATCTCGGGATGGGAGCGGGCGCGGGCCCGTTGCCTAAGCCCTAAACCCTAAACCCCTAAACCCTAAACCGTAAACCCTAAACCCTAAACCCTAAACCCTAAACCCTAAACCCTAAACCCTAAACCCTAAACCCTAAACCCTAAACCCTAAACCCTAAACCCTAAACCCTAAACCCTAAACCCTAAACCCCAACCCCTAAACCCTAAATCCTAAACTGTGTGTGCCTTTGCATCCTCTAGAGCCGCCAAAAAAAACAGCAATGATTGCTGTAAAAAATCACTCAGGAGCGATTCTGCAAGTCTGAGAACGGGACTTTTTTATGATCCATGTATTGTGTTCATACACATGTGTGTTTGCCAAATGCAGAAAACCTCGGGAACAAAACTGGAAAGCATAGGATCCCTGTATGGCACATGCACCTGCATTTGCCAATGTGCCATCCTCAAGCATGTCCCGGTGTCGGTACGCATATGTGCACCATGCATGGATCCTACCGGTAGTGGAGCTCAAGTCCGTCTGCAAGTTCAGGGCAAGATTTGCCCTCCCCAGGTGCCATAGTCGGCGCCAACATTCTCGGCACGTTATAATCCAATTCTCCAGAAAAGAACTAACGGATTCCTTCCGACACATGCGTGATCATGCGTTTCTCCCAAACGCAAAAGGCTATCCACTATAGGAAAGAGCATGGCGTTCAATGCATGTCTTGCCGAAAAGTACCGAGAGCTGGAGAGGCTATAGAAGCATTTGACGTGTTTTTGCAGGGTGGCTACTCGAGTTACTAGCCACACATAGTCACAATCACCAAGCAACCAGTAATGCCACACCAAGGCCATATGACATATAGATGTGTATCATCAATTTGACCATTGCTACACCCAACATTGCTATAGTTTATCCTTTCATCATTGCTGGATCCTTTTGCACCATCATTAGCATTAGCTTAACCACTATCACATGGTTGATGAACCAAACATACTCCATGTCACCAATAGATGGTGCTGCAATGCATTGTTGCAATTTCACCAGTAGTCACGGTTTATTTGCCACCGTGATTGCACCATCATTACGGCAACTTAATAACTTCTACATGGTTAACTAACATTGATTGACGAAACACATCCATCCATCAAGCATCAATCATGCAATCAATCATTTACTAAGCCGTCACTAAACCCTAAACTCTAAACCCTAAACCCTAAAGCCTAAACCCTAAACCCTAAAGCCTAAACCCTAAACCCTAAACCCTAAACCCTAAACCCTAAACTAACGCCAAGACCGTATCAGTAAACCCCAGGTTGATCAAGTAAGGGGCACCATCTTCGTAGGGATTCTTCACTTGTTGGTTGTTGCCGAAGTAACGACCCCTGGCTTATTAGGCTAGACCAACCCCAAAAAAAGATGCAGAAAAGTGGAAAACCCCTGGAAAGATCATGAAAAGCACATGGAATACCAACCCCTCGAAACACGTTTCGGCATCTCTTGGAGGGTTCCTACGTGAGCCATGGTCAATCCAATTGTCAACCAATGGATGACCGTCGCCTACGAATCGAAAGATGGTATTTACGAAAAGCAATATAAGGATGGTCCTCGATCAATAATAAGAATGCCCCCATGATTATTATTGGCCAAAGATGTCACCAAAGATGTTTACCAACAATATTACCAATTATGTCAATGATGGTATCCGAATATGGGGTTCAGGGTTTAGGGTTTAGGGTTTAGGGTTTAGGGTTCAGAGTTCAGGGTTTTCTGCACATTTGGACCAACATCTTTCAGCTTAGGTCCCTAAGGTATTTGTCGGGCGTGAGAGTGAAGCCGCAGTTGTATCCTGGATTCAGCGTCTGAGGCTTCGGACTCTGCTGATTAGTAAAACCTCCGCAGTTGAGTGCCCTGATTCTAGGTTCCTTCTTGTGGTTGCTGTTAAGGGGCGGGTCTATTCCTCAGGTAAGCCTAACAAACAGACCCAACCTCAGGGTCCTAAGTTTACAGCTATCGAGGCAAAGCAGCAAACCCTTTCATCCTAAAGTCTTCGCTACCGCGGCCACGCCTCTAAGAGTCAAAGTCTACGCAATGCTTGGTTAGGTCTGTGTAGTGACTGTTGGTTCGACTGTAGGGTTTAGTATATGATCGGAACCCAAAAAGGCAAGGCCGAAAATTCCTAAGGCCCTGCACCCCCAAGCTACCTTGGCGCACCTTTTTGCCAAGGAGGGCATGCTGCCCGAGCAAGGACTCCTGAAGCTGAGACGTATCCAGCTGACCCGAATGAAAAGATCTGTATTCATGGGGGCTTAGTACTCTCTTCCCCCATCTCCCTTTGCCTTTTAGGACTCACCCCTTCCATCCGGGCTTTTGTTCATTAAGGTTTTCGACGGGCGAACACCCAAGCCGTGTAGGAATATACCTACAGAAGCCCAAGACGAAAGGTAAGTTACAACGTGAAGCGTGAATTTACCGTTCATTTTGTTGGGTTTATTTTTCGCTCTCCACTCTCTCCCTCTCAGGTCCGTGACCTCACCGATCGTCGCACAATGCTGGCTTGTGTTCTGCCGCAGCATCTTTGAAAGCTGGACAGGTGAGGATGACACCCCCCCCCCCCCCCCCGAATCTCGGGTGGCCCCATGCAGCAAGGCAGGCAGACGACGCGCCACTCGAGCAGAGCAATTTCCACGCATTGTCAGATCTGATCTTGGAACCAGCCTGAAAAAGCTCCAGGAGTTCAACTTAGATTTTCTTTGTCAAGGTTGCGTTGGCGGATTACGAGTCTTGGTCTAGCAGCACGCCCGCTCTCTTGTGGTGCTTGCACATGGCCGATACTGAACTCGCGATGCCATCGGCGCATTCCGGTAACAGCGTTATCTGCCCAACCTCGCGAAGGTTTCTCAAGTGCAGCGGCGTCGATCGCACGTAAAGGCAACACCAGTTTCCACGTCACATGGCTCGGGCACAGTGCGAGCTGCAGTTGCCACGAAATGTCGAGGAGGTTCCTGACCACTTTAAGCAAGGCACGCGTGCAACGAGTGGCTGAACTCTCCGCCGCCAGCTGGTCTATGTCGACAGCTGCAGACCATGGAAGCGAAACCACCACAGAACCGAGATGCTCGGCGGCCAGGGCATGGATGACATCAACTACGGAATGGCGAGTTGCGGCATTTGTCAGCAGCTGCTTGTAAATCACACAGGCTTCACCACCCGTCATACATCTTGCCGCAAAAAATCAGGACATTGGGATAGGGAGACACAGACAAAGTTCTTGCAGGGTTTTGGGCCAAGTTTAATGCCAGGGCGAACCTCGTTTGAAGTTTCCGGCTTCTTCTTGCCTCTCGGTCTTCCCTACCTCTAGCAATCCGACGAAGGTGGCACGGCGTAGACACACTGGACCTTCTAGAGCAGGATGCCTTGCCCAGCAAGAGCGAAGAAGTGGAAGCGGCATCACAAAGCTTGCCCTAACGCATCATCCGGACAAGGGAGGCGACGCAGAAGCTGCAAGCTGCAAACCCTAACCCCGAAACCAGTGACGGTCCGAATGGCAACCCAGACCACCTGCTGCACTATCGGGGTTTCGCCGATCTTGGCTCCATCCTCACAGCGAGGCTCGAGGTTCACGACTGTAGCCTGCAAGGACTTTGGGGGCCTCCGCCACCAGGTATGCTGGAGCCAGCTTCTCTCTGCATGCGGCGACTTTTCAGTAGGCGTTGAATGCTTGCTGGTGTCTAGGCTCGTTTGGGGCTAAGGCTTAGGGCCTGGACGACAGCCATCGTCTATACAACCCTGCACCGCCAACAACGAGAAAAATCACAAGCTGATGAAAACCATTGAAAACCCTTTGACACTTGTGGTACAGGGCTGAAGCATGAAAATTGCATCCCCCACTGCGTCCACTGCATCACTAGATGTTGGAGTCGGACAGAAGTTTCGCCGCAATGCCCTCATCCTTGAACAGGAACTCCGTCCAAAAGAAGCTAGTGATATCGATCATTGCCAAGCGCCCTGTGTTCACCTCAATGTTGTGCAGGCCCTTCTTGTCGGCGCCTTTTGAGCGAGGGCGGAAACCGAGGTCGCCAGGGCACCGCTCCTTCTTGTACTCGACGCTGAGGAAGTTGCCGTCTTTCTCACTCTTCTGCAAGTTGTACTCCGCCAGCGCCTGGTAGCCAAGCGCAAGCGCGATGACCGGACCCCGAAGCTTGTCCAAACCGAGGGAGCCATCCAGGGTGTCCACGGCCACGACTCCTCCCCACGGCCGAGTCAAAGAAGACGGCGAGGAAAGCAGTCATTGCGAAACGGCCGTGCGCTTGACCTCGGATTGCGGAGCCCAAGCGAGGTTCAGGGGGGTCGAAGCCGAGGCCTGCAGCGCCCAGCCATGGGTCCTGGAAGTCGCACCGTGCCATGCTGGAGTCGCGAGTTTGTGCCTGCGGCGGCACGGTGCCCCCGTAGCACTGCCGAGGACTGGGCAGACGCCGGGTTTGTTGCGGTCGGAAAGCAGCCATGCGTTAGCCCAAATGGCTGGGACAATGGTGTTGAACGTCAGTGACATTCCTACCAACTTCCAAGCCATCCTAAAACCCCCAAAACCCCCCAGCCGGCGACTTTCTGTAGGCGTTGAATGTTTGCTGGTGTCCAGGCTCGTTCGGGGCTAAGGCTTAGGGCCTGGACGACAGCCATCTTCAAAACAACCCTGCACCGCCAACGATGAGGAAAACAGCTCCCGCTCCCGTTCCAGTTCTCTGCCTGACCACAACGCTCAGCAAAGGCGTCACACAAAATCGGCCTATCAGAACGATCGCCGAGCGCTTGCCTTAAAGGTTGGGCAGGCCTGGGCTCCTTCGCCTTGGGCTTCAAAGCGCGTGAAATGCTCAGGTTTTCGAGAGACTTGACTGCGGAACTTGTCTCTGACTTGTCTCTGGGGTCCCCATGGCAGCAGTCAGCACCTGTTTTTCTCGCTGGTACCCTAAGGATTTGGGCAATACATCTCCCACATCCGCCAAGGCCTTGATAGGCCTTGGGCCGTGGGTGTCTGGGTAGCATAGCAGGTACCTCACCTCCAATCCCCTCCGATGTCCACGTGATGAAGTTGGCGCCCCTTTCTTTGGTGCTTTTTTTGCTTGGAATGGGTAGCCGGGGACGGACCCCAACCGCCTCTTCAGATGGGGCTCGACGTGCTGCGTGGTGGCGAGCACGCTGCAGCAAAACCCCCGAAGACTGCATCCGTGCACAAGAAATCACCCACCCTAGGGAAGCTCGCTCCGCGCCTGGAGAAGGCGTGAACGCTCCAGCCTGTGG
This sequence comes from Symbiodinium natans, assembly GCA_905221605.1. Lineage (NCBI taxonomy): Eukaryota > Dinophyceae > Suessiales > Symbiodiniaceae > Symbiodinium > Symbiodinium natans. Next base: position 513,345 of record CAJNDS010001147.1, on the reverse strand, counting down.
CAAGGGTCGCACACATGCTGCAGGCTGCCAAACACAAGGCAGATGACGTGCGAAAACCCTAAACCCTAGACCCAGCTCGGAATCGCTGGAATCGCTATAGCAGGAATTCCCGAGGAGCAACGGCGCGGGCGGGGATGCTTCAGCCAACCAACCCTGTGCGCGTGAGTGAAAGCAGTGGCCAGGCCAAAAGTGAGGCCCGGAAAACTGCACTGGCGGAGACTGCGCATGGAATCATTCTGCCCATTGCTGGGGTCAGCAGAAAGTGGTCTGTAGCCTGTGAGGGACATGACCTCAACCAACTGAAAACTCCTAATACCAAACCCCAGCCTGACTCTAAATACTATTCTTCCCGGACCCTCCCGGCACCCAGCCCAATACTAAGCCTGTTTGAGAATGCGGGGGGGGGGGGGGGCCTCCGCCCTTGAGTTGAGCCGTTAGGGTTTCAGGTTCAGGGCTGTAATTTTCCGGCCGAGGCGAAGTTGAATCCCAAGGGGTGGGGGGGGGGGGGGGGGTAGTATTAGGGGAAGGGATGAGTCCACTGCAAGTTGCAGCTTGTCGGCTCCAGCGCACGATGCACAGCGGTCCCGCTCAGGTAGCCCGCACAGGTTTCTGTGGAAACTGCCGGGCAGGATGGAAGGAGGAGACGGAGTTGGGAAAGGATGTGAGCCACACTTTGGAGTTCTTGCGGCACACCGATCATACAAAGGTCACCAAACAAAGTCCGCTTTTCGGAAGGGGACTGAGGATAGCCGCCACTCAGGGGCAGTACGGAACCGGCAGCATTTACAGCCACCAACCTGGCACTGTGTAACCCTAAACCCTAAACCCTAAACCCTAAACCCTAAACCCTGACACTTTGAAGCACTTCTGAGCGCCTCAAAGCACAAGAGTGTGGAATGAAAATGGTACCGAAGGGGGGGGTCAATGCCAAATGTGCGACCTTTCCTTCACAGGGCGAGAGCGCGACGGATGCTGCCTGCACAACGGCACAAACTGAGGTTTGCCTGGAACACTTGGGACTTAGGGCTTAGGCTTACTAGGGATCTGGGATGTTTAGGGGCTTCCAAGGCAACCTCCCAGAGCCGCACCGGGCTGGCATACCCAAACCGGAGGGCCAAGAGTTTGTCGGGGAAACCCCATACCTTGCAACACTCAATTGCATCTACCCGGGCCCAACCATCGAAGCCAGCGAAGTGAACCCGGCCAGGTCGCGCAAAGATGCGCAAAGTACCATCCTCCACGGCTTCCATTCATGCATCAGTGTCTGAGGGCAGTTTGGATGGGCAATTGAAAGTCAAGGCATGCAACCCAAGGAAGTTCCACCGTTCCGCTGTCCGCTGGACTTGCAGGCACCACCCTTGGCTTCGCCATTGCGCTGACGAAGCCGTCTCTTCGGATCTGTTGTGAACCCGATGTAGGTACTCACATCGCAAGAACGCCACACGAGCTGGCCTGCTTGTGTCACACAGCCGATGTTACTGATATCCTCCGCTCGTTGCGCGCAGATTGCAGCAAATAGCAGCCAGACAGCAGCGAGCCATCTTTCCCCGTGGGCATGTGGATCGTGTGCTCATACACAGAGGTGGGTATATCTTGCTTGGTCGGATGTAACAACAAGATCCCATACTGCCCACCCCCGTAGCATGGGATGTCGCACGGTTTGCATCAATGCATGGCAGTGCCTGGCGGCACCCAAGTTCAAGACAGCTGCATGCAATGGCGCAGAAGTCACCCATGCCTTATGAAGGCCGGTGGCCTCCTCTTTATCTGTTACCCTTATACCTGAATACAGCCCCTAGATACCCCTAATAAGAACCCCGAATATATGCCCTATATCAAACAGAAGTCCTACTTAAAGAGACCACTTGCCAGGGCAGGCGCCGAGGTGGCCCCGCTCTGGAACTCAGGCCGGTGCGAGCAACTTCGCTAGGCAAACCTAAGAACATGACAAGCTCCCAAGCTACTCATGCACAGCTCAGGGCAATCGCTACATGTATATGAGTTAACCTTAAGCAGATGGTTGGGCGGATGGCATGAAGGATCCCAGGGGCAAAGCTGAAATTGTTTGCGCAGGTCCGGACTGGAAGCTCGCAGTAGCTAACATGACCCTAAACCCTAAACCCCCTAAGCCTGAATGAGGAATCTGTGAGAACTGCAACGCACGGTTGGGACGCCGAGGGTGCCTCTGGTGGAGTTCTTGCAGCACGCGGAACATGAAAAGGCCACCTACACATCTGGAAGTCTCGAACTTCAGCCTTAAGCAAGTACCTAACAAGTCATCCGGAAGATACCGGAAGACTGTATGCAGACTTTCGATGGTCACATCAGGGGGAGGTGCCGGGAGGGATGTGGCAGCCATTATCCAACTCTGTGTCGACATCTTCTAGTGACTCTAGCGACAGCAAGTGCTTGTCGCCGCTTCCTTGGAGCTCTCTTGACACCAGACAGACATCCCTAGAACTGCAGACACGCGTAGATGGTGACAACTTCAGAGCCTTTGAACACCGATGACAATTGAAGCTGCGAATCATCGGTCTAGCCACGCCAGCCTACACGGCCCTGACCTGGCATGCGGAGCCATCCAATCGGGCATCATCACTGCGCATGAGCAGAGTCTCGAAGGTCCCGGGGTCTCCCTACAGTAGCCCTGTCTGTCATGGAGACCAAGATTTCCAACAGGAGACGCGAGCCAAACCTAAGAACATGAAGAACAGCCAAAAACTGCCCGATGCTGGCCAACAGGTGCTCGTTCATGCAGATCCATAAGGCATGCCCTGGTTGTGGAGCAGGCGACGGCGCAGGGCGCAAGTCTATGGCAATCTAGCAACCGCGTCCTTCAAAAACACACGTGTGCTTGGCTGGGATAGAGGCGCGGCGGCAGGCATAGGATGGCAGTGATCGGCGAACGTGGGGCGGAAAACATGACGCCATTGCATGCACGCGGTAATCTCCTACAGCTGCAAGGTGCATCATTTGCGGGACCGAGCCAGAGGGCGAGAAGTCTGGCTCTGCGCTGCCCTCCTAGCTCCTTTCTGGAACTGCGGGAAGGCGCGGAGAATAAGGAGTCTTGTCTTTGCCACAACTTCTGAGGGCGGAGCGGGAACAAGTTGCAAGATGAAAGACAAGGCAACTGCATACAAAGTGTTCCCGGAAGCCTCAGCTGCATTCAGCTCATGGCAAGGAGCCGACGTGAGGCTTTGCGTGGACAAACTTGGCGGACGTTTCGTCCACCCACGAACTTGCCCTGCACCGGGTCACACGTTTTGCCATCAGCAAATGTCGAGGACATCGAAATGCAGCCACGCCTACAGCCGTTCTCCCCCAAAACCTGTTCAGTTGCGGCAGCAGCCCGAGATTTCTGGATCGGCCTCGGCGTGTTGAGCTCAAGAACCGCTCATGCAGATGGGAGGTTGCTCTGGAACTCTCATGTGATCGCTCTTTGCTGGAATGCGGGTTGGGGGGAGATCTTGATGGATGTTGGACTCTCGTCGCTGAGTTTTCGCAAGCTTGGTCTCACCGACCCAACCTCCCAGCAAACCGAAAAACTCAGGCCCCTAGCAGTTTAAACAAGCGGCTCACGCCGCCGCGCCGGTCATCTGGCTCTGCAACGTGTGCCGCAGAATGGCGAGCACGCTTGAGGCACTTCGCGGCGTTGCTCCTACCAGTGGCCGGGCCAGTTGAGCAGACCCTAAACCCTAAACCCTAAACCCTAAACCCTAAACCCTAAACCCCTGTTTGCGGGAGCTTCGAGGCCAATAGGCCACATCAAGAAGGCCCGAAGAACGTACTGGGGCTTTGGGGGGTGTACCTAAGGTTTAGGGTTTAGGGTTGAGGGTTTAGGGTTTAGGGTTTAGGGTTTAGGGTCTACAGGCTGACTTGACCCAAAGCCTCGTTCCAGATCTTTCTCCAAAGGGGCACGGGTATTCGTTGTTCCGATCCACCTAGTAGAGAACCACATGCTCTGGCTCAATTTCAGCTTTAGAAGCTCTAGGCCCCCAAAACCCTAGGCCCTTGAGTAATGGGTACTTTCAAGCCCATCCGGGTTGCCTCAAAGCCCGAAAACTCGCACCCTCCAGGCAAATTCTCGTGGGCCTGAGGAGGAACCGAAGCCGTGTGCCGACTGCCATGGCCATGGCCGCACCATCAGGGTTTAGGGTTTCGGGGTTTAGGGTTTAGGGTTTAGGGTTTAGGGTTTAGGGCTTAGGGTCTCGGGTTTAGGGTTTAGGTCGGGCATTTATGGTTTTTGCGGGCTTGGCTTCAGGGGATTCGGCGGCCTAATTGGGGGGATCTAGGGAGAGTCGTGGCTCCTCGAAGCCCCTCCTTTGTAGTAGGAAAAGAGTATGTGCTTTTATGTATAGAGGAGCTATAATCGGAACCCAGAACCAAAAAGGTATTCAAGTATAGTACTCCAAAACCTGATAAGCTCCGTTGCAGGCCTTCAGGTCCGGAGCATTCTTAAAGCTTAAGTGGGGCCATTTAGGGGATCGTTAACAGTTTAACTGGTGCAACCAGTCAAGAAACAAAAGAAACAACTACCATGCTTCTCCGCACTGCTTGAGACCAAAAACTCTCGAAAACAAAACCTCGACGTGGGCTACTTCCTAGACCCTAAACCCTAAACCCTAAACCCTGAACCCAGGGTCATTCAGGGCGCAGGATATTCCGAAGTCGTGCGACTTCGGAACTCTGCACTCGGTCGTGCGTGTCTTCCGACCCTTTTTTCGCCCTACTTCACAAGTAACGCGTCTTTTCGCAGCCTGTCACAAAGAAATCTTGGTTTTGATTTCTCGCAAGATGAGCATCAGCCTGTGAATTAGGACAAGGGCGAGCCGCAGATTCTGAACCCCAAGCCCTAAACCCTAAACCCTAAACCCTAAACCCTAAACCCTAAACCCTAAACCCTAAACCCTAAACCCTAAACCCTAAACCCTAAACCCTAAACCCTAAACTCACGAAAGAATCATCCAGCGGCGCCCCAGCCTCAGCGCGGGCAGCTCCGAACCCCGCACAGCCCATCATACTCTCAAGGGGTTTAGGGAAGGGTTTAGAAGTTTAGGGCTTGGGGTTTAGGGTTTAGGGTTTGGGGCTTGGGGTTTAGGGTTTAGGGTTTAGGGTTGTGGGCTCGGGATTTAGGGTTGAGGGTTTAGGGTTTAGGGTTTTCGGTGTTGGACTTTTGGGATGAAGCCTCCTGGTAACACGAGCGGGATTTGGGGTGGAGGGTTTTGTTGCTAGTCTCCCCAAAGACACCACGCGTATACGCTCTCCGACATGTAGGAGGATTCATATATACATACACTTTTGCACCCACCAATAGCAGCCTAAACCCTAAGCCCTAAACGTTGAAGCTGCACCGCGTCCGATCAACGCAAAATGTGGGACGGAGCCTTTGCAGCGTCCCCATCGATTCTTAACAAGATCATCGGCTTCCCTACTACCCCCTAAATAGCCTTAGCTATAGGGGGGGAACCTAGCCTCAAATCATAGGGGGGAACCTAGTATAGTAGGGGAACCCATGACAGGAGAGCAGCTTGGAGGGGTTAGATCTCACTCCTCACACTCCTCAAAGAACTCAGACGATCCTCGCATGGATGTCTTCTCCGCGTCGACGCCGCCGTCAATGAGCGTGACCATGTTCTCCAAATCGGCCCGGGAGATTGCGGTGCTAGAGGCGGTGGCGTTGATGCCCAAGTGCTGCTCAAGCTTCTGTCTGATCGACTTAAGGTTGCTAACCGTGTCCTCCAATTCTTGCAGGCGCCGGGGCTGCGGCACCGTGTAGAGGCTGTTGATCTTCGCCTGAAGGGCGGCATTCTTGGTAAGGAGGTTCTTGGCACAGGCCGCATGCACTGCCGCGCCGTAAGGGGCAATGGCAGCCGCTGACGTGGTGATGCCTGCAATGCTTGCCCCACAGAGGGCGCTCACGTCCAAGAAGTCTTGGCAGTGCACGACAACCAGGTTAATGAAGGTGACCACCTCGGGCTAGGGCTCTCAATTGAAGGCTTGAAGTGCGGGCTTAGGGTTTAGGGTTTAGGGCTTAGGGCTTGGGGCTTAGGGTTTAGGGCTTAGGGGTTAGGGTTTAGGGTTTAGGGCTTAGGGTTCAGCATCTCAAAGTCCGAGCATTCACTAGTCAAGCAGCTCGTCAAGCGTTGGAAAAAAAATCCCACCCAACCAAGAAACCCATAACATTGAGAAAATATAAAGTTCACTCAATACTTCCCCGATAGGCTTAAAGCTCAAAAAACAATTGGTCCAAAATATTTTAATTTTTAACGGACCCAAAACCCGAAATCTAATCTAAGGCCCACAATAAGCCCTTTATGCTCTTAGGGCCCTAAACCCTACGGTTTAGAAGCCCCTATCGGTGAAGGCTCGCTTTTAGTCAAAAATCCAGAAAACGAGAGCCCACCCAGAACTGTCGATTTCAGTACTAAAAAATCGCATTTTTAACTGGGACCCGGGCCGATCCTGGGCCCTCATTTGGGGTGTTTTTGGAGGCAAACTTTCCCTCTCAAGGGGTCGGAGTTTGAGGCAAGGGGGGGGGGTCTCAGAAGACTATTTTGCCTTTAAAATTGAAAAATACGACCCCCCCTGCACTAAAACTATGCTGTGAAAAGGTCGCGGGGGCGGCCCTTCATCAGAATTGAGGGTTAAAAACCCTGAAACATCCTGAAAAACATTGAAAAACCTTGAAAAACACTGAAAAACTCTGAAAAACCTTGAAAAACTCTTCACCGAACTGAATCCGAAACTCTCGGGCCCTGAGGCCCTAAACCCTATGCCCCAAACCCGAAGAGCCCTAAACCCTATGCCCCAAAAAGGAAAAAACCATTTGCCGACGAAGGGGGTCAAGGTTTAGGGCCCCCCCGGGTGGAAAAAAAACCATTTGCCGACGAAGGGGGTCAGGGTTTAGGACCCTTCCGGGTGGAAAAAAACCATTTGCCGACGAAGGGGGTCAGGGTTTAGGGCCCCCCCCCGGGTGGAAAAAAACCATTTGCCGACGAAGGGGGTCCGGGTTTAGGGCCCCCCCCGGGTGGAAAAAAACCATTTGCCGACGAAGGGGGTCAGGGTTTAGGGCCCCCCCCGGGTGGAAAAAAACCATTTGCCGACGAAGGGGGTCAGGGTTTAGCACCCCGCCGGGTGGAAAAAAACCATTTGCCGACGAAGGGGGTCAGGGTTTAGGGCCCCCCCCGGGTGGAAAAAAACCATTTGCCGACGAAGGGGGTCAGGATTTGGGGCCCCCCCGGGTGGAAAAAAACCATTTGCCGACGAAGGGGGTCAGGGTTTAGGACCCACCCGGGTGGAAAAAAACCATTTGCCGACGAAGGGGGTCAGGGTTTAGGGCCCCCCCCGGGTGGAAAAAAACCATTTGCCGACGAAGGGGGTCGGGGTTTAGGGCCGCCCCCGGGTGGAAAAAAACCATTTGCCGACGAAGGGGGTCAGGGTTTAGGGCCGGGTGGAAAAAAACCATTTGCCGACGAAGGGGGCCCGGGTTTAGGGCCCCCCCCGGGTGGAAAAAAACCATTTGCCGACGAAGGGGGTCAGGGTTTAGGGCCCCCCCGGGTGGAAAAAAAACATTTGCCGACGAAGGGGGTCAGGGTTTAGGGCCCCCCCGGGTGGAAAAAAACCATTTGCCGACGAAGGGGGCCCCCCCCCGGGTGGAAAAAAAACCATTTGCCGACGAAGGGGGTCAGGGTTCAGGGCCCCCCCCGGGTGGAAAAAAACCATTTGCCGACGAAGGGGGTCGGGGTTTAGGGACCCCCCCCCGGGTGGAAAAAAACCATTTGCCAACGAAGGGGGTCAGGGTTTAGGGCCCCCCCCCGGGTGGAAAAAAACCATTTGCCGACGAAGGGGGTCAGGGTTTAGGGACCCCCCCCCGGGTGGAAAAAAACCATTTGCCGACGAAGGGGGTCAGGGTTTAGGGCCCCCCCCGGGTGGAAAAAAACCATTTGCCGACGAAGGGGTCAGGGTTTAGGGACAAAAAATTAGGGTCATTAGGGTTTAAATATATAGTAAAAGAGAGGTTTAGGGTTTAGGGTTTAGGGTTTAGGGTTTAGGGTTTAGGGTTTAGGGTTTAGTTTAGGTTTAGGGTTTAGGGTTTAGGGTTTAGGGTTTAGGGTTTAGGTTTTAGGGTTTAGGGTTTAGGGTTTAGGGTTTCGGGTTTCGGGTTTAGGGTTTAGGGTTTAGGGTTTAGCTTTTAGGGCTTAGGTTTGGGTTTGGAGTGCGGGCTTGCAGGCTCCAATGGAAGCTTGCAACAAATCATCGCATCCCGCCTGGGAGATGTAGGCCACCGCACCGCCGATGTCGACGGTGCAAAGTGCCTGGTGGCAAGAATTGGAGTTTAGGGTTCAGGGTGTAGGGTTTAGGGCTTAGGGCTTAGGGCTTAGGGTTTAGGGTTTAGGGAGTTTTGAGGGTTGAGGGTTGGGTTGAGGGTTGAGGGTTGAGGGTTGAGGGTTGAGGGTTTAGGGTTTAGGGTTTAGGGTTTAGGGTTTAGGGTTTAGGGTTTAGGGTTTAGGGTTAGGTTTAGGGTTTAGGGTTTAGGGTTTAGGGTTTAGGGTTTAGGGTTTAGGGTTTAGGGTTTAGGGTTTAGGGTTTAGGGTTTAGGGTTTAGGGTTTAGGGTTTAGGGTTTAGGGTTTAGTTTAGGGTTTAGGGTTTAGGGTTTAGGTGCTTCTTTTGTTGTTGGTCCCTTACTTGGAGGCATGGGCACTTATAAGTGGTGTCTCAAGCAGCGCAGCTCTGGCTCTGACCATATTTCGAGTACTTCTATTTAACCCCACCTATAAGTACCCATGAGCCTTCAAGTAGAGAACTTGGTGTCACAAGCAGCCCCCGAAGCCCCCTCAAGCCCCCTCAAGCCCCCTCAAGCCCCCTAAAGCCCCCTAAAGCCCCCTGAAGCCCCCTGAAGCCCCCTAAGCCCCCTGAGCAGACTAAGCCCCCTGAGCCCTGCCAGGGCAAAGCCTCGGGGACTCCGGTCAGCTTGTTGAAGGCAGAGTCGAGAGCCAGCCGGCCGCAGTTCCCCGTCTTGACCGCCTCTTTTAGGGGTTTAGGGTTTAGGGTTTAGGGTTTCGGGTTTCGGGTTTAGGGTTTAGGGTTTTGAGGGCGCAAGTTGCTTCACTCTTCGCAAATTGCTCCTCTCGCGCACGGAAACTCAGGAGCGGGGGGGGGGGGGGGGGGGCTTTTGGGGTTGAGGGTTTAGGGTTTAGGGTTTCGGGTTTAGGGTTTAGGGTTTAAGGTTTAGGGTTTAGGGTTTAGGGTTTAGGGTTTAGGGTTTAGGGTTGCCTTCGGCCAACTTAGGCCGGCTAAAGGAAAGGGGGGCGCCTGAAAGATGGAGATGCCCATGTTGGCGATGTTGCTGGCGACCATCCCCACATCCACCTCGGGTGTCCCCCTTTTTTTGGTTGAAAAGGGGGATTCTAACCCCCTTTTCCCCCCCCCCCCCCAAAAAAAAAAGGAGGAAATAAGGGTACCCGTAAGGTTTCAAGAGGATTATAAGGGTACCCATAAGGTTGCAAGAGGATTACAAGCCCTGAAGAAGGAAACAGAGGGGCCTACTCCGGGCCCAAGCCACCATGCATTGGACGCCGTTGCCGATCTTCCCTTCGCCGATGAGCAGTCGACGTTGCCGCACGGTCTGGTCACCAAGAACGCTGATCTTCGTTGTGGTCAAACCTCACCAGGTGGGCCCCCTAAAAGCCTCTGAAAAGTAGGGTTTGGGGTTTGGGGTTTAGGGTTTAGGGTTTAGGGTTTAGGGTTTAGGGTTTAGGGTTTAGGGTTTAGGGTTTAGGGTTTAGGGTTTAGGGTTTAGGGTTTAGGGTTTAGGGTTTAGGGTTTAGGGTTTAGGGTTTAGGGTTTAAGGCCCTTTTAAAACCCAACACAAGGCTAACAATACCAACAATCCCTCCTCAAGGGCCTGAAGCAATCAGCTGCTGAGGGTGACAGACGGGGGAGGTCTCAAGTCTGCCGATCAGATGGCTAACAAAGTCTCGTGGCAACTCTGCAGACCCCTCAAACCTTGCGGCTGCGTTAAGCGTTCAACCGTGGAATTCTCCGCAGCAGGAATCAACTTGCACTGACCTAACGTACTTGTGCATCATGGCGGTCGTCGGAACGATGTAAAGCAACCCGAAGAAAGCAAGCTCGCGTCACACCACAACAAAACATCCCCAAAATGGTGCTGGGTCACTGGGCGGTGTGGGCGTGCAGGTGGCTGCTGCTAGGGAGGCTGTGGCCGCCAGCTCTCCCATGACGGAGATCTGGGTTGTTTAGAGGGTGGTAGGGGGATGGGGAGTTGAGGCACTTGTGCTCGGACTTCTTGGGGAGGAGGTAGAGGGGCTAGTTAGGGTTTCAGGTTTCAGGCCTGAAGTCTGGAGATGGATGGAGATGGTTCAAGGCATCTTGCTGTCTGAATTGAACCCCCACGAAATGTCCAAAGCCAGCCAAGCAACAAGGCCAGTGACGCCTGCAATGATGCGCGAAGTGTGACACCAGACCGCGGAACAAGTGTTGAGAAGTTTTAGAGCTACCTAATTAGACGGTTCTTAGGACACGCTGCTATGTATTGCTAGCTAGGTAGTGCCACGTGCTGCGACTTAGGGCTCCCAACGGCTGCTCCCGGCCTACGCCGCAGAGGGCATTGACCGAGATGGTGAGCGCGCAGTTCGAGGCGGCGAAAGACAGCTTGGCGGCCAAGTTCCCCACCCAGGCTACCAGGATAGCACCATCCACTTGGCACGCCAACTGGGCCGAAGGCTTGCAAAGCAAGAGCTCATGGACTGCACTCATTGTCTGCAACAAAACTTCAAGCTGCACTCTCTGGCCAGCCGACTCTCTACTGGAGGTTTCCCGCGCCTCGGACTCTCCGTCGCGCGGCGGCGGGCACACCCTGATGATTGCGTTGATGTCGTCTCCCATTCCAACTGCTGACACCTTACCACTGCTTCAAAGGGGCCATGCCAGGGGTGTAGCTTGTTTTAAAAACTCTCCTATGTTCTTCTCATCCTAAATTATTGCAGTCTTATGTTCTGTTATTGTGCAAGTATTTTGCTATATTCTCACATTATCATATTGATATAGTTATGTTTCTTATTTATATATATATATACGCATATGTATATGCATACGCATGTGTATATATATATATATGTGTGTATACATATATATATATATATGTATTTATTTCTTTATATGATTACACATGTCACAGGTGGCACTCTGAGAGGGGCACAAAAGCTTCGAGGACGTTGAAGGCGCAGAAGGCATTGCGACCCTTCGTCAGTTCATCCGCGTTCTTCTGAGCCTTGTACGCTTTCACCTCGTCCTTGGGATGGCAGGAGCACTCCAAGAAAACAGGGGCCGCACGCCACATGAGTCTATAAATCGATGCCCTCCGTTCCAAGCTGCATAAGTCAGCATCTTGCGGGCGGCATCCTTGCAAGCATCCGATTTGCCCCCCTTCACCCTAAACCCTAAACCCTAAACCCTAAACCCTAAACCCTCTCTCGCACCAAAAGCAGAAGTCTGGGCGGCCGACAGCGGGATCAGCAGGCAGCTGCCTCACCTCACATTGACGGGGTTGAGGGTTTAGGGTTTAGGGTTTAGGGTTCAGGGTTTTGTATGGATAGAATGCAGGAACCCTCGCCTCACGATCTCTGTACTGCTTCGAGTACTCCTGCGCAGGGAATCAGCGGGTCGGGACCATGGGGTCATGTTCCCCTCCCCATGTACTTAAAAGAACCCTAAACCCTAAACCCTAAACCCTAAACCCTAAACCCTAAACCCTAAACCCTAAACCCTAAACCCTAAACGTCCTGACCCGCCGACTTCATGGCCTTCAGCACCACCGAATCAGCCAGACTCCTGAGCCACAAGAGGAAGCGAAGGAGGCCAGGCTTGTCTCGCAAGGAAGGAGTTGCATGTGAGACTTGGTCACTTTCAGCCAAGTCAAGGCAACCCTAAGCCCTAAACCCTAAACCCTAAACCCTAAGCCCTAAACCCTAAACCCTAAGCCCTAAACCCTAAACCCTAAACCCTAAACCCTAAACCCTAAACCCTAAACCCTAAACCCTAACCCTAAACCCTAAACCCTACACCCTACACCCTTAAACCCTTAAACCCTTAAGCCCTTAACCCTAAACCCTAAAAGCCCACATCGCCGGCCTGTTCTTGATGCCCTTCAAAGTGGAGGCCTTCAGCGCGATGTTCGCTTCCACGTCGACCGCGGATTTGCCCTGACAGACATGACCGAATCCCTTAGCATTGCGGCCCTATATATACCCTTTAAGGGATTATAAGGACCCTATATGAGGTAAGGGTATGTATTTCTTGTATCCCCAAAAGGACACCAAACATATACACTCACCAATATTAAAAAGGAACCTTCTATACACTCACCAAAAACAGTAAGATATACCCTGGTTCGGCCCCAATTCCCTCATTCCCTGCTAACCAACAGTAAGACACGTACCACGGAATGTCATGGAGAAGAAGGACCGAGCCCGACAACCTATCGAGTAACCTACCGAATTAGATCTGGCGTTGTGGTTTTTGTGTACTCACATGGAGAGTCCAAGCGGGGCGGGGGTTTAGGGTCTAGGGTCTAGGGTCTAGGGTCTAGGGTTTAGGGTTTAGGGTTTAGGGTTTAGGGTTTAGGGCTTAATTAGGGTTTAGGGTTTAGGGTTTGGGGTTTAGGGTTTAGGGCTTAGGGTTTAGGGTTTAGGGTTTAGGATTAGGGGTTTAGGGTTTAGGGTTCGTTGTTTTTCTGGGAAGGTGCAAAGGCTATTGATCTCTGCTTCGGCCTGCAAAGCTCCGATGGCTCCGAGATGAACGCGCTTGCAGGGCTTGGCGCTTCTCAGGAGGAAAGCCGCAGAAGCCAGGCCGACCGTAAGGAACAAAGCGACCTTCACGGCCTTTCGGGCGCAGGGTTCAGGGTTTAGGGTTTGGGGTTTAGGGTTTAGGGTTTAGGGTTTAGGGTTCAGGGTTTGGGATTTAGGGTTTCTTAGGGTGTAGAGCGTAGGGTTTAGGAAGGCTGAGCACGCCTCCCTTTATGCGTACCTCCACACAACTCCCCTTTAAGGGGGAAGCCCCCGGTGTGCACCTTGTGCTACCCGTAGTACCTACCTTTCCCTGATGCAGGGCTTAAGCATGCAAGGGGTTAGGGTTTAGGGTTTAGGGTTTTAGGGATTAGGGTTTAGGGTTTAGGGTTTCAGGGTTCCAGGGTTCCAGGGTTCCAGGGTTCCAGGGTTCAGGGTTCAGGGTTCAGGGTTAAGCGGTTCAGGAACCAGAGCCAAGGGGATTTGGAAAGAGCTTCCCTCGTTGCTCGTCCCAAAAACCCCTTCAAACCAACTGCCGGCGCGGCGCTCGGGGAACACGGCAAGGTGGGGAGTTCTTCGACTCCCCATTGTCAGAGCTCAAGACCTCTACTTCTTCAAAGCTGGCCATGCTCCTGGCAGGGCGGCTGAAGGATCAGGACTTATGGCGCCTTCGGTGCTGGCGCTTGGTAAAGTACAGCTCTGTCGTGACGGAGCTTCAGAAACCAAGCAGGGACGCTATCTGGGAGTTTACGAAAAAATATGCGGCCCCTATATTTTACCCCTCCCTAAAATAGTAGGATTCCCTTGTAATAAGGACCCCTTACATCGTAAACCCCTATCTGGGAGCTTGTCAAAGGATCGGGCCTGCCAGGTACCACACAGCAGGAGTGGCACAAGGGGGGCCCTCCCCAAACGCGTTCAAAGTTCCACAAACCCGACATTGAAACCTCAAACCTCAAACCCTAAACCCTAAACCCTAAACCCTAAACCCTAACCCCTAAAGGTTCAGGTGCGACTAGAGTGATGGGAGTAAGGAGGTCCCTGTCCTGCGCCGGCTCCTGCCCAGTCAGTGCAAAGGATCGGCTTGAGCCACGTGCTCTACAGGGTGGAGGGTTTAGGGTTAAACCAACCCGTTCTAACTCACCCTAAACCCTAAACCCTAAACCCTAAACCCTAAACCCTAAACCCTAAACCCTAAACCCTAAACCCTAAACTCTAAACCCTAAACCAAAACCTAAAACCCTAAACCCTAAACCCTAACCCCTCGGATAGGTCCAATGTAGTAAATGCTGACCCCGTCCGCCCAAGCCAACTGGTCTTGGGCACACAACTGATACGAGTCTATCTGCCCCCAAACCCCCTGAAACCTAAGCCCCTAAACCCCTAAACCCTAGACCCCAAGCCACCAAAACCCCAAACCACACACGAAAAAGATGCACCCAGAACCCAACACCCTGAAATTCCGCGTAGGTTCGTAGGCTCCACAGAGCCCTAAACCCTAAACCCTAAACCCTAAACCCTAAACCCTAAACCCTAAACCCTAAACCCCAAACCCTAAACCCTAAACCCTAAACCCTAAACCCTAAACCCTAAACCCTAAACCCAAACCCACCGAGTTGCAGAGGCGCATCTCCTCTTTCTGGGCAGCGCTGCGCGAAAATCAGTCGAAGTCTTCTGAGCATTTGTGGACCACCGGAGTGAGGGAGGGATTGAAGACCCCCCCGTAGCTGAGGTGCGTGTTACGTACTGCAACGGTGGCTCGGATATATATATATATATATATATACATAAAGCGACTCGTAAACCCTACAACCCATGAGCCTGGACACAAAACCCCCTGCCACGCCGCGCCTGCCGAGATCAATCCCTCCCCGAAACGATGAAGACGGGCTTGGCCCTGTCTTCGGGACCCGTCTTCGACTAGCTTCCCAGGGAACCCCCTCCCTTAAGCAATATGCCTTGGGTGTAGGATGAGCCCTTGATATGAAGCAGGGTATATATTTCTTGCACCCCCAAAAGGACACCAGGTATATACACTCACCAAGATTAAAAGGAAACCTTATATACACTCACCAATAACAGAAATATAAACCTTGCTTCATATGCTTCAAGGCATCTTCCTTACGGGGTCATGGGGCGGCACACTGGGCTGATCCACTTCTGTCTAAGCAAAGCAATGGAGCCTTGAGCAAGCTACTGTTTCCCTTCGCTCGAGGCTTCCAGAAGCGTGCCGCACAACGCAGAGAACTGGGCTGATGCAGGACAAAGTGCTGGCTATTCGTGATGCATACTCGTACAAGAGACTCACCGGGCGCCGCTTTCCTTTCCTCTCCCGAATGGCAGCGCTTAAGTACCCAAACCTGCAAGCCCAAAACTCTGGGTGCAGCGTCCTACCCTAAAACTTCGTCGGACTAGCACAGCTCAGGGCAAAAACAGACAAAAGCTGGGGAGCGAATCTTGTGCCTAAGACATGCTCTTGAAAGCCAAGAGCTGCTGCCCTTCTCTTGGTGCAGAGAACTCTGTGAACCCTGTTGGGATCTTCGCCCAAAAGAGAAGCGTTCACAAGCTGCGCACACTGGGTCTGCTCAACCGCGGTCGATGAAGGAGTTCCACCACTGTCCAGACCTTGGGCAAAGAACGGCTACAACACACGCGCTTGCGAGCGGTGCGGTCTGCCGTTTCTGGACACGACTTTTGCGGCCGGCATTCACGACTTTGGTTCACGCCGGCGTGCGTTGAAAGTGACGTGCCTGTACGCAGCCGCCACATCGCGCGGGTGTCTTGTGGCGCTCCACAACAAGATGTGGCTTTTTGGCTTGGTGAAAGCGAAAGGACACCTCTGCTCCTGAAGCCATTCGCAGCCGTCGCCGCTCTCACAAGGAGCTCTCACTCTGAGGCGCATCATGCTGCTCCACCTTTGAATATGTCAGGGGTGAGGGTGTATCACATGTCATGTGCCAACTGCGACGCACTCAGTGACCTGTGAGACACCGAGCTCTGCTCATCATCAAGTTCCGCGTGTGTTGCAGATGGACCATGGAGCAAGTATGGTTTTGCACGGAGGCCTTCTTCCGCCACTCCGAAAATCGCCACTCCTTCCGCTGCCGAATGCTCTTTCCAGTGAGGCCCAACTACCCTCAACACAGCAGGGCTCTCATCCCCTCCCCCTAATATTAAACCTAGTATTAGATTCCCCCCCCCCTATATAGATCTATATATTATACATATATGTATACATATATATATATATATATATGAGCATAATGGGGGGGGAGTGTGTTTCATACTAGGGGCTAGGGGGGGGATGTAATATTCGGGGGCTGTAGCGCTCTGGCCCGAGCCCTCCTGCGAGGTGAACTGCTCCCTGGGCATGCTCAGGACCTCATCCACGAAGCACATCAGCTGATCCATCTCCGTCGCCCAGCCCTGCGTCTGAAAAAAGTCGTGTCGTAACTGGGAGCTGCCCCTGAAACCCTAGGGGGGTACCTTGTTGGGGTCCTTGCTACTAAGAGAATCCTACTGTTTGGGGATTTTTTTTAGTGGGTCCCTTCTTGCCCCCCACACTCCACCGGGGTCTGAAGAACTGGCGCCTGCTCAAACGCCTGATCGAAGAAGGCAACGTGAGGCAAGTCAAGGCGTCGAGCCTCCCGAGTCGATCGTGAATGACAGAACAGTCCCTGAATGTGCCCCTAATAATAAGACTAACACAAACAATCAAAGGAATCTGATACAAATTCCAATAACAAGGGTAACAAAAGCACGATACATAGAAATAATGAAATCTTCAATCCCTGGCAATCCTTTTTGAGGCAGCTTCGCCTTGGCGACGTGATCTCGGACGCCTTCGGTGTCAACCAGACCTTGTAGCGCGAATGGAATTCGGCGCAGGTGTCGTATTGTCTGGCAGCTTCAATCGAGCCGCCTGGCTCCTGTGGTGCAACATAGACACGATCTCACCGGTCTCTATCACTGCTCGCATCTGCGGTTTCGGGTTTAGGGTTTAGGGTTTAGGGTTTAGGGTTTAGGGTCTAGGGTTTAGGGTCTAGGGTTTAGGGTTTAGGGTTTAGGGGTTGGGGGTTTAGGGTTTAGGGGTTTAGGGTTTAGGGTTTAGGGTTTAGGGTTTAAGGTTTAGGGTTTAGGGCACTGTCCCCCGAATCGAACGTGACAGGTCCTGCCTGGGCTCAGCGAACCGACAGCAACGTTCAGGCCCTCAGCGTTCCTGCCCGGCTTGCACAAATTCGAAAAGTGCGGCGTCTGAACAAAATAATACAGGGGCCTTAATAGTTAGAATAGGGCTTTGGGGGTTATTGCAGTATCATCATCTAGGGACCATGAGGGAAAATGATCAGTACTTCTTCCGACCCTTACAGTAACCCTGAACCCTGCGCCTCCCTAAACCTCAAACCCTAAACCCTAAACCGCAAAGGAAGAAGATGCCAAGACCGGCTGGCTTCCTGCTTGCAATTTTTTGCTAGCACTGGCTACTCAAAACCCAAAAAAAATGGTTTTAAGTCCCTACGGAAGCTTCCAGCTGCTTGCAGTGCAGGAGCAGTTGCTGGAACAATCGGTAGAAGGCTGCTTTCGTGATCCCATACCTGTAGAGGAAGCAACGGTCCCCGTGCGATGCTTGAACAAGCTGTGCTACAACATAGTAGAAGTCTGGACGAGCGCGAAAGCAGGCCAAGATAGTGAGAAGCTGTTTCGCAAGAGTCATTTTTGACAAGTTGGGGCACGTCGCTGTGCCACGCTGCGGCCGATGTCTCGGATAGGATGGCGCTCACAAACTAGGCATGACGGATGCTATGCATACCGGCATCAAAGCTAACTTGCAAACGAATGGGCGCGACAGAGGTACCAAGGTGAAGGATACGGCCACCGTGCAGGCGAGGGAGCAGCGCCTGTAGAAGCTGCAATGCTGGACCGCGCGACATCACAAGGCACTCCACTGGCCTGCGTCAGCGCAAGCGGCGCGACAACGTTAACGCGCATGGCTTCCTTCCATCAGATCACCATGCTGGAGGACCCCTTTGCAATCCGGAGAACAGCCGTAGCCACATGGCCATGGGGGTTATAGAGTCCGAGTAGTATGATATGCATCGTCATGTGGCAAACTGCTGGGCATTGCTGGCCGCGCCAGCGTTGCGAGATGACGTTGATCGTTCTGGACACCACATGCCCACATGCCCCGGCGCGCACACGAAGCGTCAAGAAGCTTTCTTGTCAAAGGCTGCTTGCCCAGATTGTTTTGGGGCCTCTTGTGGCCAGAGTCGCCAGTGTCTGAGTGTGCAAGGTCCCATACCCTACCTACAGCAAAAAAGGAGGCAAGCCAAACCCGCAAGGGGCGTCACTATTCATGCGTATATTTTTATGTCAACTGAGTAGGAAAAATAAAGTACATTATTAACATATATAAGTGTATATATAAGTATAAATAAGTATATCTATATATATATATATAAGTATATATTTTTATATGAGTATATATATATATAGGCTTAGGTCTTTCTCCGCTTCCTCGAAGTGATGGATTTCCAACTCGGCCAGCGGCCCTGGGTCCCCAATGGCAGCATTCTGCACCTCGCGAGTCTTGCTCAGACAAGCTGGTCAAGGGTTTAGGGTTTAAGGTTTAGGGTTTAGGGTTTAGGGTTTAGGGTTTAGGGTTTAGGGTTTAGGGTTTAGGGTTTAGGGTTTAGGGTTTAGTAATTTAGGGTTTAGGGTTTAGGGGTGACAGACACCGTTGCCTTTGTGAGAGAAGCTCGCGTCTTGGCCCACTGGGCCTGAAAAGGCTACAGATTGGTCCAAGCCAAGTGACCAAGAGCGACACCGACGCCTCAGATGGCAGCGCATTGAGGAGCCTCAAGGCACGCTGTCAGCCGATCATATTTGGCCATGAGGGTTGAGACCAGCATGGGCGATTATAGCCTATAACCCCTTATTCTAAGGCCCTTTATAGGGTTGATATTCTACCCGAAAACCCCTCAAAAAGGCCCTTTATAGGGTTGATTCTGGGGCTTGTAGGGCCTTAATGGCCCATGCTCAGAGTCAGGGGTGAGACTGCATCATAGCATCAGTATAAGCACCTGGCCTTTCGCGACCATCCTCTGTGCCAATGTCGCAGGCAACGAAAGAGACGGCCTGCGACACGAACTCGAACCCCTACTATGACCTCAATAGCCTTAATAGGGATTATAGTACCCCTACTATAACCTTAATAGCCTTAATAGGGAGTACAGCACCCCTACGATAATCGCTATGAGTGACTGTGAGCATGATGGGGAGGCGTATCACTTGGCTGCACTCAGGAGGGTAGCTATAAATTAAACGTTTAGCTGCCTTAAGAAGAAACCCAATAAACCCAAAAAAGGTAAGGATCTAAAGTTACAGTAAAGTACCACAAAGATCAATGTTAGGGTTTAAGCAGCAGCGCCCACTCGGAGCTTAAAGTCGGCCGGCAGCCTCGGGATTCCTCGCCATCCTCCTCGTTTCTTGTAGGGCTTCCTGCGCGAAAGCAGGTGTTGCAAGGCTAGCCCTTAACCCTAAACCCTAAACCCTAAACCCTAAACTCCAAACTCCTAAACCCAAAACCGAGACTTCTGGTATCTGGCCTCTCGTCTCCCGCAGCAGAGCACTGGTCCGCGGCTGCTAAAGTGGCTCACCAGGCCTCGCCCGTCTGGGATGAATCCATGAAGGGCTTAGAGCTTAGGGTTTCGGATTCAGGGTTTAGGGTTTAGGGTTCAAGGTTTAGGGTTGGTTTAGCGTTTAGGGTTTAGGGTTTAGGGTTTAGGGTTTAGGGTTTAGGGTTTGGGGTTTAGGGTTTAGGGTTTAGGGTTTAGGGTTTAGGGTTTAGGGTTTAGGGTTTAGGGTCTAAGGTCCTGCCTCGACCGATCCCGGAGCCCCCGCCCGAGACCACGACCCAAGCCGTGGCTGCCATGGCGGCCACTGGGGAGGGTTTAGGGTTTAGGGTTTCGGGTTTAGGGTTTAGGGTTTAAGTTTTAGGGTTTAGGGCTTAAGGTTTGTGTCTTTAGGCTGGCTTTGCAAGAACCCGAAACCCTAACATTAGCCTAACATCCCTAAATCATTGCATGGCATCTCGGATATCTCGTTGAGTGGCACCAGAAGAGAATGGATGCACTTGTGGAAGCCGGTGTGTCAGGTCTTGCAGACAGCGGCTGCTGTTCGTTTTTGGTGCTAAGATGCACCTGCGGTGGCCAGCAAAGGGCAGCGAGAACATGGAAGACATGATGACAGGCAGCATGCTATCTGCATCGTCATGGCCAGGCATTCGAGCATCAACACAAACATGGCAGCAACAGACTCCACCGAGGCAGCCGCAAATTCACCACAAGGGGGGAGGGATTGGTCCTACTTCGGGTCACCCCCCCCCACCCAATCCCTATCAAAAGGTGCCCAAAGAGAAAGTAAGCCTAATGCAACGCAAGCCAAGGGCAGCGCTGGCCCCGCTGCGGGGCATCGGCGTCACTTCCTCCAGGCCATGGATAAACTGCAGGGGATTTCGGGCTCAGGGTTTAGGGTTTGGGGTTTAGGGTTTAGGGTTTAGGGTTTAGGGTTTAGGGTTTAGGGTTTAGGGTTTAGGGTTTAGGGTTTAGGGTTTAGGGTTTAGGGTTTAGGGCCCCACAAGCCCTCGATGCGCGCGGCTCAAAGCCTCAAGATCCATTCCAAGATAGCTGACAACCCTCAGGCCTGGACCCCAAACACCCCAAACCCGACACACCCTAAACCCGAAACACCCTAAACCCGAAACACCCTAAACACCCTAAACCCGAAACACCCTGAACCCTAAACACCCTAAACCCTAAACACCCTAAACCCGAAACACCCTAAACCCTAAACCCTAAACTCTAAACCCTAAACCCAAAACCCTAAACACTAAACACCCTAAACCCGAAACACCCTGAACCCTCAACACCCTAAACCCGAAACACCCTGAACCCTAAACACCCTAAACCCTAAACACCTTAAACCCTAAACACCCTAAAACCGAAACACCCTAAACCCTCAACAACCTACCCTAAACCCTAAAAACCCTAAACCCTGAACCCTACACCTCAAGTGAATCCTCCCAGGAGCCTAACTCTGACTCACCGACCGGGTGCCTTCCCCACTGGGGCTTCTCGGCACCGGAAGCGTCGGGGGCTGCAGCCCCTGGCCCAGACCACGACAAATTTGCCTAAGAACCCCCAAAAAAACACAAATATTCGTCCTTATCAGGGCAGTTTAGGGATTTGTGTTTTTACGTTTTTGGGGGGGAGTTCTTAAGCAAGTAGATCATGTGGAGGGTTCCAGGGTGCCTACTTTAGGGGGTTCATCACGATTAGAGTATCCTGACAGTTTTTCAGGGAAACCCCCCCCCCTCCTATTTGGGTAAAAGAACCATGCGCTGCGCCCTAAACCCTAAACCCTAAACCCGAAACCCGAAACCCGAAACTAAACCTTAAACCCTAAACCTACTTCTGAGGGCGTGCTTCGGCTTCGGCTTCAAAGCCAGAGTCGAGGCCCCTAAGCCCTTGAGCCCTAAGCCCTGCAAGCTGCAAGGACGAAGCCCGAAGCCAAGACGTAAGGACGAAGCCCTAAGCCCTAAACCCTCAGCCCTCAGCCCTAAGCCCTAAGCCCTCAGCCCTAAGCCCTTGAGCCCTTGAGCCCTTGAGCCCTTGAGCCCTTGAGCCCTTGAGCCCTTGAGCCCTTGAGCCCTTGAGCCCTTGAGCCCTTGAGCCCTTGAGCCCTTGAGCCCTTGAGCCCTTGAGCCCTTGAGCCCTTGAGCCCTTGAGCCCTTGAGCCCTTGACCCTTGAGCCAGCCTTGAGCCCTTGAGCCTTGAGCCTGAGCCTTGAGCCCTTGGCCTTGAGCCCTTGATTGAGGCCCTTGAGCCCTTGAGCCCTTGAGCCCTTGAGCCCTTGAGCCCTTGAGCCCTTGAGCCCTTGAGCCCTTGAGCCCTTGAGCCCTTGAGCCCTTGAGCCCTTGAGCCCTTGAGCCCTTGAGCCCTTGAGCCCTTGAGCCCTTGAGCCCTTGAGCCCTTGAGCCCTTGACCCTAAACCCTAAACCCTAAACTCTAAACCCTACTAAACCCTACTAAACCCTAAACAACCCTAAACCCTAAGCCCTAAATTTGCTAAGCCCCAAGCCCCCCCCAAGGCGCACCTGTGGAGACCGATCTCCTCGACACCAGCCACACGAGACGCCTTTCACCTCTCGAGGGATACGTGGGGGTTTCCAATGTAGGGTTTTTTTGGGTTTAGGGTTTAGGGTTTAGGGCTTAGGGTTTAGGGTTTAGGGTTTAGGGCTTAGGGCTTAGGGCTGAGGGTTATAGGGTCGGCGGGGATATATTTGGAGCACCTCCACTTCCGCAGATACCCCGATATTTAGGATGCGGACAAAGGGTTCTTGCCGGTTTGAGGTTTAGGGTTTAGGATTCAGGGTTTAGGGTTTAGGGCTTAGGGCTTAGGGTTTAGGGTTTAGGGTTTAGGGCTTAGGGCTTAGGACTTCGTATGGTGGCCTCCGCAGCACTCGTGGGCGGAGCCTGGGCAGCGCAAGGCAGTGCGACGGAGGACAAGAATCTTGGACTGCGTGAGGCTTGTATAACTCTTCTGAAGTCCTTTCCCTAAACCCTAAACCCTAAACCCTAAACCCTAAACCCTAAACCCTAAACCCTAAACCCTAAACCCTAAACCCGTTGGGGTCACAACTACTCAAGCTGGGGCTTCGGCCAGCAGCCGTTGTGGCTGGAAGGACTCCGCTGCAGGAGTGGTCCTCAACAGCCCCAAGTTTACTTCGTTGCCCAGTATCCGAGGCGAGCTAAAGGTCAACCTTTGGGATGAGAATGGGTTTTTTCTACCCCAAAAAGGTTAAAGGTTACCTACCCTACTATATACTAAGTTTAGGACTTGCATAGGGCTTAGGGGCTTAGGGGTGAGGACTATGCTGAGCCTGGCGATGGCTGCTTTGAGAGACAACTGGCCATGGAGAGCTTCGCTTTCTAAAATCCCTAAACCCTAAAACCCTAAACCCGAAAATCCCTAAAACCCCTAAACCCTAAAACCCTTAAACCCTAAAAACCCCTAAGAGGACGACTTCCATGAACTGCTAGAAACTACGATACTCATCGTCAAATCTCATGCCTTGAGCGTGGTGTTCGCGGGTGGCCCTGTCTTTCAAATGCCCTAAACCCTAAACCCTAAACCCTAAACCCTTAACCCTTAAACCCTAAACCCTAGGTTGGGATGTAGGCATTGTCCGCCGTCGCTTGCTCAAAAACCCCTGCCGAAGCCTCTGACCAGGAGACCTCGAATCCTAGAAGCTAAATAGGAAAAATCTCCTACCAAACTCACTCAACCCTCTATTTGAAGGACGGGGGTGGGAAGTGGGAATTTAGGGCGTTAGCCCGACACCCAAAAAGGAGAAAAGTTGGGTGGATGCCTGCATAAGCAGGGGGCGGGAAAAATGGAACATCCCAACCTGTCTAGCGAGAAGCCTCTAAACCCTAAATCCTAAAACATGCCTAAAACCTAAAATCCCTAAACCCGAAGCCCCAAAACCCTAACCCTAAAACCCCTAAACCCTAAACACCTGAACCCAAACACTCCTAAACCCTAAAACCCCGAAACCCGAAACCCCGAAACCCTAAACCCCGCTAAACCCTAACTCTAAACCCTACACCCCTAACCACAAAATCCCTCAACCCTAAACCCGAAACCCCTACACTAAACCCTAAACCCCTAAACCCTAAAATCCCTAAGCCCTAAACCCTAAAACCCCTAAACCCTAAAATCCTTAAACCCGAAACCCCAAAACCCTAAACCCTAAAACCCCTAAAGCCGAAAATCCCTCAACCCTAAACCCGAAAGATACCCCTAAACCCTAAAACCCCGGAAAACCCCAAAACCCTAAATATCCCTAAACCCTAAATCCCCTAAACCCTAAAACCCCCCAAACCCGAAACCCCTGAACCCTACACCCCTAAACCCCAAAATCCCTCAACCCTAAACCCGAAACCCCGACACCCTAAGACCAACCCTAAACCCCTAAACCCCTAAACCCTAAACCCTAAATATCCCTAAACCTAGACCCTAAAATCCCAAAACCCGAAACCCCTAAACCCTAAACCGTTACCCTAAAATCCCGAAACCCGAAAACCCCCAAACCCTACACCCCTAAAACCCTAAACGCCCACCCTGAACCCTGCACCCCTAAACCCCAAAACCCTCAACCCTAAACCCGAAACCTAAACCCTAAGCCCGAAAGCCCTAAACCCTAAACCCCTAAAACCCTTCAACCTCTCAACCCCTAAACCCTGCAAAGCCCTAAACCCTGTAAAGCCCTAAACCCTAAACCCTAAACCCTAAACCCTAAACCCTAAACCCTCGGTTGTTTTTTTTCCTGCCTTCTTTGATGCGGCAGCCCTAAACTGAAAGCCGAGGCTCGGAGGATGGAAGCTGCGAGAAGGCGACGCTCCCTGGAGCTTGATCAGGCTTTATGGGCTTTGCGGGTCTATTGGCACATAGGGTTTAGGGTTTAGGGTTTAGGGTTTGGGGTTTGGGGTTTGGGGTTTAGGCTTTAGGCTTTAGGCTTTAGGCTTTCGGCTTTAGGCTTTAGGCTTTAGGCTTTAGGGTTCAACTACTGGGTTAGGGGCTGAACAGGGCTTAATAAGGCCTGGATTGCCCACTCGCTTGCAAAAGCAGGTGCAACTGCATTTACGTTGGCTGAACACCACGCCCGAAGCAACTCGGCCTGGGGGTACTGCGGCTGCTGGAGTTGGGATGCTTGAGTTGCTTGGGCTGCCTGCGCTGGCGCTGTTGGTGCAGGTGCTGCCTGCATCTGGGCGTGGGCCTGGGCGGCCTGGGCGGCCTGGGCGGCCTGGGCGGCCTGGGCGGCCTGGGCGGCCTGGGCGGCCTGGGCGGCCTGGGCGGCCTGGGCGGCCTGCGCCGCTTGGGCGGCCTGCGCCACCTGTGCGGCTGTGGCGAAGTGGGCTGATGCCGATGCTTGACCAGCCTGTGCTGCTTGAGCTTGTGCCTGGGCTCCTGATGACAGGATTCCGTGTCCCGGCTGCCTGGCACCATCAATCAAGACACTCAGCACTGGTGAGAGTGAGTCTAATTGGGAGAATCAAAAGAAGACACAGAAAAAGACACCCTGGGGTCACAGAGATTCGACCAGATCGCATCAAGAAGGCCTCGAAGTCCAGAAACCCTGACTGACATACTACTCTGCGATTACAAGGGGACTTGCCAGGTTGGCCCAGGTGATACCACGCGACGACACTGTAAAAAGCCAGACACAAGCGGAAAACCGGACACATCAGCATGGCACAAATCCAGTCAGGTCACTCGTAAAGATCACGAGTTGGCGGCTGCCTGGGCAGATAGAAACTTGCTGACATCCTCAAGCCACAGCCCTGAAACCCTAAACCCTAAACCCTAAACCCTAAACCCTAAACCCTAAACCCTAAACCCTAACCCACGTTTCAGCTGAAAGGCTCGTGGAGCCGCGCTTGAAATGGAAGAGGCTCGTGAACCTCGGGATCAGCTTCAGGGGTCCCAAATCTTCCAAAGCCCCTTCAATAAGGATTCTAACCTAATCTATACTAAGGCCCGAAATAAGGATGCTACCCTAATCTATACTAAGCCCCTTAAATAAGGATTCTACCCTGACTTATACTAAGGAACCTTACGATGATTTAGGGTATATTCCTTATTTAAAGGGTTTTGGAAGATCTGGGACAGACATGGGGGTCCCAGCTTCACATTCTACATGATAGGCCCAGGTGGAAAGCAGAAACCCTAAACCCTAAACCCTAAACACTAAAACCCCTAAAACCCGGAAAACCCTAAAACCCTAAAACCCTAAAACCCTAAAACCCTAAAACCCTAAAACCCTACAGGAAGCCGCGCCTGGCCCGGCTCCATGATTGGCATGGCCTGTTCAGAGCGTACCCGAAGGCCCCCCCAAATCCTTTGAAGCCCCGAGCCCCTGTCACGTTCCAGGGGTTTAGGGTTTAGGGTTTAGGGTTTAGGGTTTAGGGTTTAGGGTTTAGGGTTTAGGGTTTAGGGTTTAGGGTGTTAGAAGTACCCCAAATATGGTTACAACCATAGTTGCCCCATGTTGCCCTACTTATGACCCCACTTATATGTACCCTTTGAACCACCAAGTGTACATGCACAAAAAATGGCAGCGTGTGTGTCTGAATGTGGCAGCAGCAAGAAGAACAAAGATGACCAGACGGTGTTAGTTAGTTGGCAATCGAAAGCAGGCGTTCATGGCATCATCACCAACATCAAGGCAGAGGCCATCATCGTCACCACATTCCGTCTCACACTGCGCGCAGCAGGTACCAGCAAATCGCCGAAGCAAAGCACTGGTCACTAAACAAAGCGGCACAAAACCATCACAATTCCAGGAACCTGCGGCATTCTCACGTCCATCAGGGCACGTTACTTTGTGAGGGGGGCATTCCATACCCAATGCAAGTGCCAGGCAACAAAAAGAAAAGCCAGCACCCCAAACCACCCCAAGCCCGGAGAATGCATTTTTCCCATCCCTGAAGCACATCACACACACACACACAAACACGCACCCGCCTGGGTGCCGCCAAGAGAGGGAGCGAGGGAAGGGCCTGAACGTGAGTCAACACAAGGCCGGCATTGTCCTTAAGGAACTTCAAGTAAGCTACCACCATAACCCTTTAACCCTAACGCCTAAACCCTAGATATGGATGGATAACAGATATTGAAAGCGTAAAGGGTTTTAAGGTATAGGGTGATCAGGGTTCATGGTTTAGGGTTAAGAGGTTTCGAGATTGGAGGGTTCCTAGTTTAGGGTTAAGAGGTTTCGAGATTGGAGGGTCCCCCGCGCTCCCAGTTGCAATCCAAGGCTTGGGTCACGAGAATAGTAACTTACCGTAAGATCCTCAACTGCAGGCCAGTTAAGCATTGGGAATTCTTCGGATCCTTCGGGGTTCTGCAGGTGCTGGGCAACCTCGTATTGCGAACCCTAACACTAAGGTCAACCTATAAAGCCTGTAATCCTTCAGTCCTCAGCCTTAGGGCTCTTCGGGCTCTTAGGGCTGTTAGTTAGGGCTCTAAGGGCTGAACCCTGAACCTCCTTCTCTTTGTGGGCGGGGGGGGGGGGGGGGGGAACTGGTGAGGCCCTTGCGGCGTCTTCTGCTTGCAGCCGCACCGTCCTCTCCTACCTCGGGGGGCCCTTGGGAAAGCTGCGCAAAGAGGGACGGCAACCGCGCGCAAAGTCCTGGACAGCCAGATGTCGCGGAGGGCTCGCGGGCTGGAGGCTTGGAAGGCAGTAGCCTGGAGGCGTCACGAGCTGCTTCGGGTGCCGATGTTGCCCAGAAAAAACCATAGTTTTTGGAACTTGATTCAGCTGAGGTTGGCCGTGCTGCTCAGCCAGCCGGCTATCTCCTGTACTCCCCTTCGAACCTTCATAAAAACAATATGTTTAATATCCTCCTGGGTTTTATATAAACAAAAATACAAAAACAATTCCCAAGGGGGGATATAGTCTCTGGTTGCGGCGTCGCCCGCTTCAGTGCATCCCACTGCTGGCCTCTCGCCGAGTCCTCGCCCAGCCAACTCAGGCTCGCCCAGGCGCTCCAGGCCGGCACCTCCACTTCCAGGCCGCAGAACACGATTCCTCGGATGGCCCCCCACAAAAACCCTCCGAAAAAATATTCCTGAATAAAGGATCCTCTTAAAGCCCACAATAAGGGAACTTATATACATTATCCCAAGGGCCTGCCTAGATTCTGAGCAGGGCGGCCTGGTCGTCCTTCAGTGCCTCGTAGCAGCTTTCCGAGCAGAGTCGCCAGTAGCGGGTTGCCGGGCACAGGTACAGAGGAGCCCTCCCCTGGCATGCATCACAGGCCCAGAGCTCTGTGGGCTCAGGGGATGCGGGTTTCTCCCTCCCCTCCCTGCAGCTTCGCTTCCGAAAGAAGTAACCTGCACCACTGTTAAAGGTACTATTAACAATAATTCTGCTTGTTCCTTATTTGGCTTATGTAGTCATAAAAATGTAACATGATGTTCAACAAAATACCAAGTAACACTCTGCGCGCATGCTGGGGTAGCAGGGCAGCGGGATCCGGTGCTTCAGCACATAGCGGGACTGCAAGCTCTCGTGGAAGGACCGTGTGGCCGTCATGCCGGTGCACCACTCACCCACGTAAGCCACGTACTTCCCACGGAAGTTCTTCAAGGCCTGATCCGCACAGTCAGCTTCCCCCGGAGGTGGCATGCAGAGCAGCAGCGCCTCGCAGGAAAGCTCCCTCAGAGAAGAGGCGTCCCCAAAGGTCACCTTGGACTCGCCTGCGCTTCCATGCGCCCCGGAGGGCGGGTCGATGTCCAGCGCCACCACATCGACGCCCCTGCGCCGGAGGAGAGCAGCCCAATATCCCACACCGGCGCCCAGCTCCACGAGCCCTCCGGCGGAGCACTTGCTCAGAAGCTTCAGGGCTCCAAACGTCGGCACTGCAAAGCCGTGACATCTGGCAGAGGCATCTCTGCCTGCCAGCTGCCAGCTCAAAGCCGCCTTCTGAAGCTTCTGCTTCTGAGACAGGGCATGCCCGTGCCCATGTACCAGGCAGCTGGCCTCCAGCCAACGTGCTCGCAGGTAGCGCAGAGGCCACGGAGCGGGCTTCCACGTGCGGCCGGCGCCCCTTCGCAGCCAGGCCTTGCGGAAGCCCCACAGCAGCGAGAGCTTCAGGGCGCGCGGGGTGCCCGAGGCCAGGGATTGCATGGCGGCTTTGAGGTCCTTGCGTTGCAGGTGGTAGGCGCAGGATGCTTCCGAAAGCTCGGCAGGGTGTAGAGCAGCTGAACCACCTGAGCGCGCCCAAAGTCGAAGCAGAAGCTGGTCGAAGGAGTCCAGGTGCCGAAGAAGCGCTTCGAGGGAGCCCGTTTTGGGCACCCGGAAGGCGTTCAAGGCGTAGGCCCACTCCGCCTCTGCTCCTGCCAGCAACTGGAGCGCTTCTTGCAGCTTGTCCTCCAAGAAGCGCCGCCACTCGACCTCCGCGCCTTTCGTAGGCTCTGCGAGGCCAATGGCCCAAGACAGCCTCAGCGCCGCAGCAGCTGCACTAGCAAGCTGCTGTGCCTTGTTCACATCAAGGGTTGCCTTGGCAAGCTCCAGCACGCGGGCGAATTGCTCCTGACCGATGGCAGCTACCTTCGGCCATGTCGGGCCCTCTGGCACCTGGGAGAAGCTCCGAGTTGCCTCTTCCGCACGGGAAAGCAGCGCTTCCATCGCGTTTCTCTTCCGCTTCTTCGGCCTCGGCCTCTCAGACGGCTCTGCGTGAGGCGCCGTGCCGTTGCAGAGCGTAAGGGAGGGGGGAATGACCGGTGGCCGGTCGGGTCGCGAGCACACGCCGGTACGGAAGATTTTGGAGCTGGAAGTAGGGCTAGTGTCCCCTGGCTCGGCTCTGGCAGCCTCGGCTCTCTTCTTCTTCATGGCGGTTCCCTGAATCTTGGAGGCCCTCCTTGCATACCCAAACCGGCGGCTGCAGTGCAGTCATGTCAGCATCGAGCAACTTGCTAGAGATGGACCCGATGGACAAGTCTCAGGACTATGCAAGTAATTAGGGGGTTCTCCACTTCAGGGCACAACGACGCTGTCTTTGGGAGTTCGGGGCTCACACAGCTGAGGCTTGCGCGTACGCCCATCCCTTCCGGATAGGGTGGCGGCACAGATCTGAGGCAGAGAGGCGCCAACAACAAAGGAAGCTTGCGAGCTTTCGACGCGATGCAGGCTTGCTGCGTAGATCATATGCCAAAAAAAAGCTGGACTACAAAAGCCCTCGAAATCTGGCATTCGGCTATCAGCGTGCTGCTATAGAAAGCCAGTCGGGGTGCAAAAAAAAAAAAAGGCCTGTCCAGTCCAACTCCATGGCCATGGTGGCCTCGGGGGCCCCGCACCCAAACACCCAGAAGCCTAGGGGGGGGGGGGGGGGGAACGTCGGGGGAACCAAGTTCAAATGGCCGGCGTGAGTCGGACCAAAGGCGAAAGAGTTGAGAATTATTCATGGTGAGAAGGAGAATAAGACAGCTAAGCCTGCGCGGCAAGAGGCTTGGGAGAATATTTCCTGCCGGCTGTTGATGTGAGGAAGCCCTAAACGACCAGAACTCTTTTGCGTGCTCGTGTTCAATCATCTCAGACAAGTTTTGTGTGTGTGTGTCAACATTCAGCTTTGTGGGGCAACAACAAGCAAAGCCACGTTCAGCAGCCAAGGCTTGCGCAAAGC
Organism: Symbiodinium natans; assembly: GCA_905221605.1. Lineage (NCBI taxonomy): Eukaryota > Dinophyceae > Suessiales > Symbiodiniaceae > Symbiodinium > Symbiodinium natans. Next base: position 483,292 of record CAJNDS010001147.1, on the reverse strand, counting down.
GTTGCACATGTAACAGTTCATCGAAGACATACAAGAGATTCGGGAGCCAAGCTCAGGACATTCGCAACGGCGGCTTACAATTGTGGTGTCCTTTTCTTGTTATGGCCTGACTCAACGTGGACCCCACTTTCGACCTCTGTCCGTCTAGCTCGGCTTTGTTTACCCTAAACCCCCAAACCCCGAAACCCTACACCCTAAACCCTAAACCCAAAACCCTAAACCCGAAACCTGAAACCCTAAACCCTGAACCCTGTTCATTTGGTTCGGCGCCTGGCACTCGCCGACTCGACTCACTCACGTTTGCATGTGCGGAGACGCCGCTTTTACATCCCTTACGCCCTTAGGGGCTTGGGGGGGGCGTTCAGCAGCTTTGGGGTTTAGGGGTTGAGGGGTCCAATATAGGGGCCATTAGAACAGGGTTTTGGGGGGGTTATTATAGTAAAAGTATAAAGGGATCATAAGGGAAGACTCTTAGTCTTAGTAACTATTCCGACCCCTCTATGACACCCTGAGCCCAGTCTGAGCACCCAGCCGTTGCTCATCGCCGGGGGCCTCCCACACCGACAGGAGAAAAAAAAAAGGATCTGTAGGGGTTTAGGGTTTAGGGTCTAGGGTTTCGGGTGATTTAGGGTCTAGGGTTTAGGGTCTAGGGTTTGAGTAAGGGGCAAAAAGATGGAGGCACGGCCTCACTATCCAACCCTGCTACTGATGTACAGTTCTGCGGTCCTTCTTACGTGCATCAAACCCAAGCCGACTGGGGGGGGGGGGGGGGGGGGGGTGGAGTTGCTTGAAGAAACTCGTTTCGCGCCCAGAAAATCGGACGTCCTCTCCTCTCTGAAAGTCAGATCTTGTAACCCTACTTTGGAGTAGACCAAAACAAACGTATGTACTCTTGGGACAAGTAGCTATAGTAGGAACCCTGAACCAAGAAGTGTTCAAGTATAGTACTCCAAAACCCAGGCAAAGGAAGAGAAAGCCACCTGAAAGCAGTCCTGGAGTGTGTCTTTTCGCCTGGGATTAGGGTTTAGGGTTTAGGGTTAGGGTTTAGGGTTTAGGGTTTAGGGTTGAGGGTTTAGGGTTTAGGAGGATGGCTTGGGGTTAGGGCGGGCTGCGCCTGTCCATGGGCCAGCGCCCATTGCCTGGCATGGTGGAGGAAGAGCGGCTACTCACAAGCCAGTCTCCACATCCATCAGCAACATGATCCGGCAGGGGAACCACGAGCAGTATGAGAGCCGCGAGGGCAGATGCGTTTGCGACCCCAGCATGAAGCCCTAAACCCTAGCCTGGAAAGGTGTTGCAACCGCCTTAGAATGCAGACAGCGCGCACCTGGGGTCAAGCCCCCTCCTCGACCCGAAGGGGAGAAGGGCTCCAGGGTCATCTTAGCCAAACGTGGAAGATGCGTCGAATCGGACGAGGGTTTAGGGTCTAGGGCTTGGGGCCTGGGGTTAGCAATGAAATGGGGTGCTGGCAACTCTTGAGTCAGTCTCAGAAACGGCCCAGACCCACTGCGCAAGCTCAGCTGCTGGAGTAAGGCACGGACAGGCATGGGCGAGCCACTGTAACCGCCCGCCGACTGCAGCACAGCTGAAACTGCTGGGTTGGACAGCTATACTTAAGTGACCCTGGTGATCCAATGGAGCATGGCATGAACCAACAGGCAAGTGAGGTTGATAGGAATTGCAGGCCCTGAAAACACGACGCCGCTCATTTGGAAGGTAAACCCGAAACCCCTCAACAATCGCGAACATCTTGCACTGCAAAGTAAGGGGTGGCTAAACCCCTAAACCCCTAGACCCCTAAACCCCTAAACCCCTAAACCCCTAAACCCCTAGACCCCTAGACCCCTAAACCCCTAAACCCCTAAACCCCTAAACCCCTAAACCCCTAAACCCCTAAACCCCTAAACCCCTAAACCCCTAAACCCCTAAACCCATCAGTCCTGCAAGGTCATGCTGATGTTCAGGATCCCAGTCTGCTCCCCCTTCTTCCAGAGGGACACCGGAACCTGGGCAGTCGCACGCAAACAGGATCCCTGGAAAGGGTTTAGGCTCAGGGCTTCGGGCTTCGGGTTTCGGGCTTAGGGCTGAGGGCTGAGGGCTGCGGGCTGAGGGCTTAGGGCTTAGGGCTTCGGGCTTAGGGCTTAGGGCTAAGGGCTTAGGGCTTACGGCCTAGGGCTTAGGGCTTAGGGCTGAGGGCTTAGGGCTTAGGGCTTAGGGTTCAGGGTTTAGGGTTCAGGGTTTAACTTTTAGGGTTTAGGGTTTCGGGTTTAGGGTTTCGGGTTACGGGGGACCCAGTTCGGGGCACTTTTGCCCTGATGGCGGTGGCCTTCCGAGGCTTACTTGTAGATATGGCATGATCAATCGGTATGTGCCCTGAAGAAGGTTACAACCATACGGTTTAGGGTTGAGGGTTGAGGGTTTAGGGTTTAGGGTTTAGGGTTTAGGGTTTAGGGTTTAGGGTTTAGGGTTTAGGGTTTAGGGTTTAGGGTTTAGGGTTTAGGGTTTAGGGTTTAGGGTTTAGGGCAGCCACCTATGAGCAACCAAGTAAGCCCAGAAACCCTACAGAAGCCCCCCAGCTACCCTCGATTCTTCCCAAAAGTATCTGCAGGTGCCCTGTAACCCTCTATTCATAGTTGGGCCATCTAGGAAAATCATCGAAACCGCATGCAGCCCGTCTATGCGTGGTTCTCTAAATTAATGTCCCTTGTGGAGTCCTTCCTTTACGGGTGCCCGATTTTCTAGGGACCCCAGAAGGAACGAAGGAACCCTATTTTAGACAAGTACCCACAAAACACTAAACACCAAACCCTAAACCCTAAACCCTACACCCTACACCCTAAACCCTAAACCCTAAAGCCTAAACCCGCAGCTCACCTCCTGCGTTCGGCCAATCGCCCGTCTCCACAGGTTGTCTAAGTCGAACTCGGCCTGGGCACACTGGAACAAGTTGGCTCTGGGCGGGTTCTAGGCTTACCTTTTACCCTAAACCCTGAACCCTAAACCCCAAACCCCAAACCCCAAACCCCAAACCCCAAACCCCAAACCCTAAACCCTAAACCCTAACCCTAGCCCTAAAGCCTAAACCCTAAACCCTACTTGGGAGGCTTTGGGAGGAGGCTGAGGAGGTCGGGAGCTGCTCCGAGACTACTTTGACACGGCTGCCATGAACAGATCTGGAGCTATTTGGGTTTAGGGTTTGGGGTTTCGGGTTTAGAGTTTAGGGTTTAGGGTTTAGGGTTTAGGGTTTAGGGTTTAGGGTTTAGGGTTTAGGGTTTAGGGTTTAGGGTTTAGGGTTTAGGGTTTAGGGTTTAGGGTTTAGGGTTTAGGGTTTAGGGCTCAAGCTTTGGGGTCGGAGGCTTAGTGTATTTAGGGCATAAGGTTAGGGTTTGGGGGATACCCTTCTTTTGGGCGTGGTCTTTTAGAACAAACACTTCGGCATTCCAGAGCTGGGATGATACGACATGACAGTGATCCCCCAAACCCTCCACCAGAGAGCCTCATACCCCCCAGTGGCAGGAACACACCTCAATTCAGATATAGATATAGACATAGACATAGATATAGATATGGATATGGATATGGATATGGATATAGATATAGATATCGATCTTTTTATACATATATTTATTTATTTATACATGTACATATTCATCATCATCCATCTATCGATCTCTGTATCTCTATGCCTCAAGGAACGCAAAACCCCAAACCCCCAAACCCTGCCCCTCTCGAAAGGTGCGCCGGGGCGAAGCGGAAAAAAACACTTCGGGCGCCTCTCCGCAAAGCACAGGGCTGCGCCACACGTGGTCGATGTGGACCTGGCATCGGCACTTAAACCCTAAACCCTAATTAAGCCCTAAACCCTCAATACCCTAAATCCCAAAAAAACCCCAAAAAAACCCAAAAAACCCTCAACCCCCCAAAATACCCTAGATCCCCTACATCCCCTAAAGCCCCTAAATCCCCTAGATCCCCTAAACCCACTAAACCGCCAAAACCACGAAAAGCCTGGCAGATCTGCCCAAACCCCTGCGAGGGATCCAAAAAGTAGAACCCCCCCAAACAGTACTCCTATACGACTAAGAGGTCATTTTTAGGAGCCCTTAAAGGGAATCCTGCCAGGGTTTAGGGTTTAGGGGGTTTAGGGGGTTTAGGGGGTTTAGGGGGTTTAAGGGGTTTAGGGGGTTTAGGGGGTTTAGGGGGTTTAGGGGGTTTAGGGGGTTTAGGGGGGTTTAGGGGGTTTAGGGGGTTTAGGGGGTTTAGGGGGTTTAGGGGGTTTAAGGGGTTTAAGGGGTTTAGGGTTTAGGGTGACAAGTAAAGCTTCAACGCGATGACCGCCATGTGGCCTTGAATTTCAATGTCTTGCCACGGTCGCTGCGGCCGCACAAGAACCTCAAGGTTTAGGGTTTAGGGTTTCGGTTTTAGGCGCATAGGGTGTAGGGTTTAGGGTTTAAGGTTTAGGGTTTAGAGTTTAGGGTTTAGGGCTTAGGGTTTAGGGTTAGGGTTTAGGGTTTAGGGTCCGTCGGCTCACGCACAGAATCGAACTGGCACAACCCCACCGCCAGCAGAGGCCTCTGGTTCCATCTGGGTGCGAGGTTGCCGTTCTTGCAGACCTCTGTTCGGCCAACGACCTTCCACGGAAAGCAAGAACACGGCCGCAAAACTCAAAAAACCAGAATCCTTATACTAACAGTCCTTGATAGGGATTAGAGTAGGGGGGGTACTATAATCCCTATTAAGGACAGTTCGTATAACTAAACAGTGTCGTGGCTCACCCCGGTTTCCATTATACTCAGATGCCCAAAACATATGGGGGCCTCCGAAATAGGGGTTATAGGGTCCTGCGTTTAAGGGGATGCTACTATTGGGGGTCTTTAACGGGGGCCCCCTATTTTCGGAAACCCCAATTTGTGTAGAACTGCAACACGTTCGGTAGCACCCTGAGCATGATTGAGCAGGGAGCAGAGATTCGGCCTTCTCGCTGCCATCGTCATAGCCGCAAACCTTCCGCTAAGCAGCGAAGCGAGACTTGGACACAATGGTGCGAAGAGTGTGTGGCCCAGGACTCTGGGGCTGCTGCAAGCTGAACGAAGACATCTTGGTTGGGCTTCAGGCTGTCGAAGATGCGAATCAGTCGCGCCTCACAGACAGGATCCAGGGCTTGGGTTTGCAGGGGTCCTTGGAGATGACAGAGGGTGCAAACGGTCTCATCCAATTCGCCACGATGTCGAATCTCAGTTGCGTGGCCTCGAGAATCTTGATGTCCAGCTGCGTGGCGGTCGTCATTGCGCATGCGCCGCTCACGGCATCGTGGGACTAGATTAAGGCCTTAAGGCTGCTTGGTTGGTTTGTTGTCCAGCTGTGTGTGGCGGGGGACAACTATCAGGCTGGTTTTTGAGGATCTTGGCATACCATGTTTGCATTGCTACAGCTTGTTGCACAAGACCTTCCCTTTTTGTCACACTTATGTGCCCAAAATCAATCAATACTGATCAGCTGCATTTGATGCTGGGATGGCTATGGCTCTTACTCTTCAGCTGGTGGTAGAAAAAGTAAACCGACTCGCTGTCGCTTCGGCATCCCAGGCTGGGCCTCCGAATCAAGCGGTTCTGCGCCGTCGCACGCACAGAACATGGACAAGACAACACTCCCCGCGGTCGTCACTCAACTTTTGGCGCCTTGAAGCGCCCCCGCTCAAGCAGGCACCAACAAACAGCAAGCCAGGAAGTATCAACGCAGCTCCAGATGGTCCAGATCACGACATCTCAGTTTGAAAACTACGGTCTTTCGCATTTGCACTGCGCATAGACAAAACTACTCATTGCGTGTCATCCTGCGATGTCAACGTACTCCCCACAAGCCACAATCGTCGTCATGGAGCTTTGTGGAAGCAGCTGTGCACCATCAACTTGCAATCAATGGCCCGAAGTAGGCATCACTGAACCGACGAAGAAGAAACCCCGTGCAACAGCGACACCTGTCCATCAATGAGCATCGCTAGCTGCTAGCAGTCATTGTACAGGGACACACTCAGGGACGCACACGGAGTGGTAGCTTTGCTCACTCTCTTCCATTACGTTACCCCGTGAGCATACATTATTGTGCTCACAGTCCACTCTTACTTGTACTTTTGGTCATCTCAAAGGCTGCAAATGCAATCTGCGGAGTTTCCTCACACGTTTCTTTAATGAGGTTTTTGTTACTCAAAGAGACTGAAATCCATCCCACCTGTCTTGCCCATGAATCCGCCCTTGAGACCCTAACAAAACAAACCCCCTGGTATTAGCAGGGACCAGCAATGACTTCCTCTTCCTAAAGTTGCAACCCGCTGGAAGGAAGTGATCCTGGATTCGCTTTCAGACTGACCCAGACACCCGCATTATTAGTAAAGCGTGAGAGAAGCGAACGCAGGAGTCATGAATTTAGTAGTAGTAGTAGTAGTAGTAGTAGTAGTAGTAGTAGTAGTAGCAGCAGCAGCAGTAGTAGTAGTAGTAATGGTTGTGCACCGCCGCCCGCACAGAACCTGGACAAGACAACACTCCCCGCGGTCGTCACTCGACTTTTGGCGCCTTGAAGCGCCGCCGCTCAAGCAGGCACCAACAAACAGCAAGCCAGGAAGTACCAACGCAGCTCCAGATGGTCCAGATCACGACATCTCAGTTTGAAAACTACGGTCTTTCGCATTTGCACTGCGCATAGACAAAACTACTCATTGCGTGTCATCCTGCGATGTCAACGTACTCCCCACAAGCCACGAGCTCGTCATGCGGAGATTTCTGGAGCGACACGCCCTGTGGTAGCAGACAAAGACGGTATCTCTCTCTGCCAAGCAGCTGCACACCATCAACTTGCGATCAATGGCCCGAAGTAGGCATCACTGAGTCACCGACGAAGAAGACAGCCAGCCAGCCCAACAACGACGCCTGTCCCTAAATAAACATTGCTGGCTTGTAGCAGTCTTTCTACACGGACACACGCAGTCGTGCACAACAAGTCGTAGCAGTAGTAGCAGTAGTAGCAGTAGTAGCAGTAGTAGCAGTAGTAGCAGTAGTAGCAGCAGTAGCAGTAGCAGTATAGCAGTAGTAGCAGTAGTAGCAGTAGTAGCAGTAGTAGCAGTAGCAGCAGTAGCAGCAGTAGTAGCAGTAGTAGCAGTAGTAGCAGTAGCAGCAGTAGTAGCAGTAGTAGCAGTAGTAGCAGTAGTAGCAGTAGTAGCAGTAGTAGCAGTAGTAGCAGTAGTAGCAGTAGTAGCAGTAGTAGCAGTAGTAGCAGTAGTAGCAGTAGTAGCAGTAGTGGCAGTAGTAGCAGTAGTAGCAGTAGTAGCAGTAGTAGCAGTAGTAGCAATAGTAGCACTCGTAGCAGTAGTAGCAGTAGTAGCAGTAGACTGGTACTAGTACTACTTCGCTAGTACTACTAGAAACCCACTCGCTGTCGCTTAGCTGGGCCTCCGATTCAAGCGGTTCTGCGCAGCCGCACGCACAACGCATAGACAAGACAACACGCGCCTTCACGCGCCGCCGATCAAGCAGGCACCACCAAACAGCAAGCCAGGAATTTACCAACGCAGCTCCACATTGACCAAATCACGACATCTCAGTTTAAAAACTCACGGTCTTTCGCATTTGCGCTGCGCATAGACAAAACTACTCATTGCATGTCATCCTGCGATGTCAACGTACTCCCCACAAGCCGCGAGCTCGTCAATGTGGAGCTTTCTGGACCCTAAACCCTAAACCCTAAATCTTACACCCTATACCCTGAACCCTAAACCCCCTGCTTTAGGGTTTAGGGTTTAGGGTTTAGGGTTTAGGGTTTAGGGTTTAGGGTTTAGGGTTTAGGGTTTAGGGTTTAGGGTTTAGGGTTTAGGGTTTAGGGTTTAGGGTTTAGGGTTTAGGGTTTAGGGTTTAGGTTTAGGGTTTAGGGTTTAGGGTTTAGGGTTTAGGGTTTAGGGTTTAGGGTTTAGGGTTTAGGGTTTAGGGTTTAGGGTTTAGGGTTTAGGGTTTAGGGTTTAGGGTTTAGGGTTTAGGGTTTAGGGTTTAGGGTTTAGAGTTTAGGGTTTAGGGTTTAGGGTTTAGGGTTTAGGGTTTAGGGTTTAGGGTTTTGGGTTTTGGGTTTTGGGTTTTGGGTTTAGGGTTTAGGGTTTAGGGTTTAGGGTTTAGGGTTTAGGGTTTAGGGTTTAGGGTTTAGGGTTTAGGGTTTAGGATTTAGGGTTTAGGCGAACTTTCATGCGGCCGATTTGGAAGCAACGAAGCTTACAGGAGATATGGTGGGCTGGGGGTTTAGATTAGCAGCTTTAGGGCGTTTTGAGATCAGACGTGCCTCAAGTGCTGCCATGATATGCTAGTTGTGCTGGTCATGCTGTTTCCAGGGGCGTTTGCGTAGTATCATGCCGTGACGGCATTGACGCAGACCCTGATTACACGCCCTTCCCCAAGGCTTTTGAATTTGGGGTGCTGAGGGGCTAGCGCCATTGGGCGGTTTCGGCTGTGGGGTTTGTTATCATCACGAACCGAAGCCAAGGGTACTCCTTGGAGTGTTATCCGCCTGTTGCAGTCGCCCCCGCAAGACCCTAGAAATCCCTCAACTTCCGTCGGGCAATGAGTCATGCCCTTGCCCAAACGCAGCGACATGAGGTTTTCTCGCACAAGGCGGCATGCTCTCCAGCGGGCTCATTAGCGCCGCTCGCGCTAAAGTGGCGCAACAGCTGTGGTTGCTCCCAAACCCGTTTTGGATTTGGAGCCTTTTCTGTGCCTGTGGCCGAAACACCCCGACACGTTTGCGAGTGGACTCGCGTCGCCATCTCATCTCTAAGCAACTATGCTCGCTACGCATCCTGCCCTAAGCCCTGTACACTAAACCTGTGTCGCTTCGATGTGTCAGGGGGTAAGGGACCACCTAAGCCCTCACGAGCACCCGCGGTGGGAAGACCACGCGGTTGGTCACCTAGCGTGGGGGATGGTGCTTGTTTTGGGTTTGGGTTTCAGGGTTTAGAGAGCTGCGTTGGGGCCTTTGGGGTTGACTTTGGGAACTAGTATTCTTCTTACCTTTGCCCCAATGCATCTCTTCGGACTTCATGCTGTGCCAAGAAGAGTCCCTTTTGCAGGAATAACTTTCTTTTTGGTTTCCTTGAAGGGGCTATTAATAGGAAAATAAGAACGCCTCTTTAGAACCCGCATGGTGTAAACTCTGCAAGATGTTCGTCCCTCGCTTTGTCTTCACCACCAGCCAAGCTTAGAGGCAACCAAAAGATGCATCAGGGGTTTAGGGTTTAGGGTTTAGGGGCGCCAAGCCCTCTTACAGGAACCCTGCAACTTCCTGCAACCAACATGCTGAACGAACTGCCACACAGGGAGTCGAAAAACACAAAAACACGCTCACACACAACGACCACTGATACTTTAGGATGTGCCTCCTTCTACTACCACCAATCCTTAATAGGAACTAAATCGGGGGGGTTCTACAATCCCTATGACGGAGCTGTTACAGGGATCCAGGATAGTACCCCCTATTATAATCACTTTTAAGGAACTGTTAGTGTAAGGGGGGACACCCCAATTCTGATTCTCGGAGAGCTTCTCCGAGCCTGCTGACCAGCTGGCATGCCTGAGCCGTGCCCCCAGGAGAGGTATGCGAGCTTAGTAACTGTAGGGTATAGGGTTCAGGTTTAGGGTTTAGGGTTTAGGGCCAGGGTTCAGGGTTCAGGGGGGCTGTTTTGCACGTACTACGCAGGCATCGCACCAAGGGCGATGATGCGGGGGTGCAGGTTGGTTACGCTGATGGGGCTTTGGAACGATCATGCGACTCTCAGGTAGGCATGGACTCGCCTGATAGCACCCTGGGCTGTTGAACTACCCATCTTGACCCCACAATAACCCGGGGACAGGGGATCGGTTTGGGAGGGAGTAGATCTTGCACGATTTAAATTTTGGGGCTTGTAAAATGGAGCGTGTCGGATGGGGTTGCTGCAGGGCTCGAACAGGGTCCCAGCTACACGTCGGGCGCAATGGCATTGGCATCGTCGGCTGCGGCATCATCCTTGCTCCGTGCGCCAAGCGAAACTTGAACGGATTAACAGGTTGCGGACTTTGGAGACTCAAAGCCCAAAACACTGCACAGCCCCTTCGAACCAACAAAAGAATCGATCTTCCCATTTCCGAAGGTAGGGATTTTCCTTGCCAGATCCCCAAAAGGACATTATACCTACACTCACCAAGACCAAAACCAAAACCAGACGAGCCACCCCCACCGCGAGCCCACAAGCGATGAGCTTGAAATTCGGCAGCAGCTCACGTTGTTCAGCCCTTTTGATACGCTCCTTCAACCAAAACCCTGAACCCTAAAGCCATAAAGGCCTAAAACACTGGTCTTCAACCTCTCCGGATTCAATTTCGCACTCGAGGCACGGCCGCATCACCACTGGACCCGGCCCGGGCAGCCGTGGGAACATCGGGTACACCACGCCGGGCGCCTGCACCCAAGCAAGCTGAAACCTCTTTAAGTCCCACAAACCCTATAAACTCTCTAAACCCTATACACTCTGTAAACCCTATAAACCCTGTAAACCCTGCAAACTCTAAACCTTCCAGCCCTTTCAACCCTCCACCCCTTTGGGAGGAAGGCGCTTGGGAACCAACCCCCCAGCCTCCCCAAGCCACCGAAAATGACCTCAGGGGCCTCGTTGCTTAGCATGGGCAGTTTTGGGGGTGGTACGGATGTAGGGTTTAGGGTTTAGGGTTTAAGGCTTAGGGTTGAGGGTTTAGGGTTTAGGGTTTAGGGTTTAGGGTTTAGGGTTTAGGGTTTAGGGTTTAGGGTTTAGGGTTTAGGGTTTAGGGTTGAGGGCCAAAGTTCAGGGCTGGTTGCTCCTTTTTGCAACCACTACTTGAGAAGGTCCCTCGTCTTCGGCAGGCTGGCCCTGAACCTGACACCCTGGCCAAAATTTTTCATTTTGCAGGTCCTTCGGGATTGTAGAAACCAAAAATAAAAAAATCCAAGTACCCCCTACGCGGCTGGGAGAACCTTGAGAAACCGCAATGCCATTGCCAAGCAGCCACACCCTGACTCCCCAAAAAATCGGCCTGCATCTGTGGGACGGCGAATGGGCGGGCGGCCTGGATAGGGGCCATCGGCCTCGCACGCGTTCGCGTGAGGAGATGCAGACTTCAGAGAAGGGATTGGGGGTTCGAGGGGGAGTCTTAGGGCTTTAGCGCTCAGGGCCGAGGGGTATTTGAAGTGCAGAGTGTGCAGGGAGCATGGCTTTGCTTCCTTCACCGTGGTCGGAGCCTACTAGATGCTGCAGATCGCAGCCTCTCTTGCCTCCCTTGTCTTCGAGCTTTCTCGGATACCAGATGTAGGGCGTCTTTGCTGCAACTTTGCATGAAACATCTCCCGGTGCGCCGGCTGCTCGCCAGCTCATATCGGTGGCTCAGGAACCTCAACACGACCCGTTCAGCCGTTCCGCCTGCCACAAAGACTTTGAAACAGCCCTACATGTAAAAAAGCACCTCAAAATCTCAGAGCTGGCCCTAGAGATGCAATGTGAAGAGCCTCTGCATGGGAATCGCGGCCACTGGCATACCTGACCTCCGGGATCAAAGCTGACGGTTGAGGGTTCAGAAGGGTAGCGGGTTTAGGGGGCCGATATACAGGGATGTTTTTAAAGTGTTTCCGGAGAAGCAAGGTAATAGAAAGGTTTAAGGGGGGGGGGGGAGGGTGTCCTAATGTGTCCTAGCATCCTAAACTATCTCTTGTTGCAATTGGGTGTCTTTGCTGAATTAGCCCCGAAATCCTAAACAAGTTTAGGGCTCAGGGCTGAGGGTTAGGGCTTGGGGCTGAGGCTTAGGGCTTAGGGCTTAGGGCTTAAGGCTTAGGGCTTAGGGCTTAGGGCTTGGGGCTTAGGGCTTAGGGCTTAGGGCTTAGGGATAGTGTTTAGGTTTAGCAAAGGTTGGCCAAGGATGTAGGGGGACACCCGGGCCCCCTGAGCCCTGCAGCCTAAAACATGGAACCCCCAGATCGGAATTCAACCCGTTTAAGGGTTTAGGGTTTAGGGTTTTGGGTTTTGGGCTTAGGGTTTAGGGTTTTTGGTTTAGGGTTTAGGGTTTCGGGTTTAGGGTTTAGGGTTTAGGGTTTAGGGTTTAAGGGGACGTTCCCCCTCAAACTCACAATCCTTGCTAGGGATGCAGCCCCTACTATAATCCCCATTGAGGACTGTTCGTATAGGGATGAACATCCCAGCGTATAAAGGCTGACGAGTCATTTTAGGGCTCCTAATATAGATTTATAACCGTTGGGCCTTCGGCTAAGCTCAAAGACGAGAAGCCTCCAATGAAATTGCCTGAACGGGGGTTTCCGACACAACGATTCGCCAAGGCGACACAGCACCCCGACACGGGCCTGACGCACAACCCGAAACCCACTGTTGCTCGAAAACCCACGAAGCCCTGAACCCTAGTGTAACTTTTTTTCAGATAGCTAAAGGGCTAAGGTCTGACGTAGACCGGAAAGCGCCACACATCACCTGGACCAAGTGGCATGGGAGCCGTGGCCGGCAGCGTCATGGAACCCATCTGTGCCTCGATCAACCAGTTGGCCTAAACCCTTGGTTTAGGGTCTAGGGCTTGAAGGTTTAGGTTTAGGCTTTTAAGGTTTAGGGTTTGAAGGCTTAGGGTTTATGAGGCACCGAAACCTGACTTGCTGAGAGGGGTTTCGAATACTCCCTTATACGATTGTGAGGCAACCTCCGCGATAACACACATTGGACACCTGGGGGCCCCTGTAACCGTTGTTGCAAGAAAGATGCCGGCTCGAACGGCGTCCCCGAACAGCTCAGTGAACCGTCAGGATTGAGAAAAAGAAAAAGAGGACAACCCTAATGCCTAACCCCCGAAACCCTTTTTCAACTCGGCCCTAAGCCTTAAACCCTCGCATGGGGGTTTCGGGCAGGTCACTGAAATCAATTTTTTCGACCCTGAACTCTCCGACGGGCCTGGAGCAACCCCTGCCAAACCCTGAAGAAGCGAATGGGTTTAGGGTTAGGGGTTTGGTGACTAGGGCAGCCTCCTGGCGCACTTACACCTGTGACCTGATTGTTCAGGAGTCAACGTTGTCACGATAAGGAAAGTACATTCCCCAATGCTGGGCTGCCTTGTGCGACACCCTCGAGCCCTGCATTCACTGCCCGAACCCTTGTTTTTTATCTAGGATCGCAAATGCAAGGCCACAACCCTTTTCCCTGGAACTGTTGTAGGGCATTTGAAGACTAGACCCCGATAACCCCAAGTCCCAAATGATCCCTACACCCAAAACCCTCGACCTTAACCGCCAGAAGAATGCCCGAGGCCCCAGGCCACGATGGGCCGAGGCATTCCAGGTGTGGCTACAGGGCCGACCTCTGAGTGATTCGGCTTGCAGGTTTAGGGTCTAGGGTTGAGGGTTTTGGGTTTAGGGCTTTGGGTTTTGGGGTCTAGGGTTTAGGGTTTAGGGTTTAGGGTTTAGGGTTTAGGGTTTAGGGTTTAGGGTTTAGGGTTTAGGGTTTAGGGTTTAGGGTTTAAGGATTAGGGCTTCTTTTTCCACCCGCACGGCACACACCCACCAGGGGTCGTCCGCTCCCGCAGGGATAAGGGCTCTCGTCTTCCGCCAGGCGCTCACAAAAAAAGCCGCCAGCGCCAAAAGCCCCACTCCGACAGTGCTAATCAGAGAGCCAGCGTGTAGCGTGTCTGCGGCTCTCTTAGCCCCAACTCATCAAGGATCGAGAGGGTTTGGGGTTTAGGGTTTTGCCACCCGCCCAGCACTCACGTACTACTTGAGAGGGTCTCCACTAGGGTTCAGGGTTTAGTGTTTAGGGTTTAGGGCGCAGGGTTTAGGGTGGGCTTAAGGTCCTGGCGTGTGGCGGTGCTGCTTCTGGACTTGTGCTGCCGGGATCTTGTGTGCTCTGCCAGTAGGGGCATGGATCTAGGGCCTTCGCAGACTCTTGTGACTTTGGGTTTCTTGGCTTTAGGGCTTCACTTTAGTGATTTAGGCTTGGGGGCTGGCTTGACTTACGGCCTTTTGCGAAGAAAGATGCGAGGAATGAAAAAACTAGCAACCCCCCTAGAACCCTGAGCCCTAAACCCTAAACCCTAAACCCTAAACTCCTCAACGCAGAACTTCCCGGGCTCCCGTGCGCTGGGGATCGATGTTGTGGCGGGTGTCGTCACAAGGGCCGGCTGGCTTTGCACCAGGAGCCTTCAGAAGGGTTTTGGGTTTGGGGTTTAGGGTTTAGGGTTTGGGGTTTGGGGTTTAGGGTTTA